>VXAA01000243.1:5879953-5929228 GCA_013399115.1 Anseranas semipalmata
GGGGCGCGTCCGGCTCGCGTGCGTTGTGTTGCCTCCCGGTACAAACCGTGGAAGGGCACGTTGTAAATACTAAGGCTTAATGCACAGGGGGAGTTGGTGTGTCGAATTTTGGAATGCCTTTATTGCAGCCCAGTTTGACACACGCACACAGACGCGCCTAATGCGTTCAAGATGCACTTAAACAAATTAGGAAGCAGTTATTTTGTTTTACAACGGTAGGTGCCTGTTTCGGTGTCTGGTGAATGACTTCACAACAGCAATTACCATACTTATATAACACATTGTTGTTTATACATGGGCTTTTGAACCTAAGAGGCACTAATGTCATATATAATATCATTTCCTGAACTGGAGCAATTCCTGGAAGTACGAAGCAATGACTTATTTATTTTTTTTACCCTCATTCAAACTACATCTGAGCGCATATTCAGCCCGAAACGTGTGATCCCGCCCTAGAGAGACAGGGTGCCCGTTAACAACACAGTGCGTCTCCATCTGACATCTGGCTCCAAAACAAAACCAAACTGCTATTACGGACCTTTTTTCTTTTTTCCCCTTCCATTTTTCCCTCCTTAGTTCTTTTCTTCCATCTTCCTCTCATCTCTGGAAGCTCCATCCCTATTGGAATAGGCAGCAATTATTCCAATCTCTGTAAGTAGTCGCTCTTCTCTCTTTTTTTTTTTTTGAACTGCATTAATGGCATGCCTTGCAGTCATGTACAGCTGTAGGAATATTGTATTTAAAGTCCTCTAGCAGATAAACATCAATCCATTAAAAAGTAAATAGCTTCCCGACTAGGAAAACAACTGAGTTAACCGAAACAGACTCAAGCTTGTGATCTTTATAAAGACAAAACTCACAGCAATGAGTGAAAGAATTGCCTGAAATAGAGGACGGTACAACTTGGTCTCAGGCACAAGTACTTCACTATTTCTTTTTTTAAAAAAATGCTTCCTCCTTCTCAGCATTTTCTCCCACAACAAATTAGCACATAGCTGCTAAAACTGATCTACAAATTGAGCACACTGACATCAGTCAAAATTTATATCATTTTGGCACTCACTAGTGAAACAAATGTGGCTAAAAAATTACTTCCAATCACCGAAATAAAACATAACTCCTGACATTTGACTTCCTTCCACTCTCCTTTTTATGACCGACTTTTGCAGTTATTACAGGAAAGTTTTTTGAAAGGGAAATATAACATTATCAGAGCCAACTCTGCCGCTGTCACTAGCTGTATTTCAGTAGAGAACCACGTGTATTCAAGGAATCACATTAGCACGTCCAACCTCTTTGATAAAAGAATGCATAATGATAAAATACCTAAAAGAAAATAAACTACCAGGGTATCTCTCAGAGCAAGTGCTGCATCTCAAGTAAAGTCCTGCTGAAATGCTGTAACTGCATTATGTCTTCTATAACAAAACTTTCAAGCCAAGATGCTCCTCATGGGTGAGAAATAGTAAGAGTAAAACCTGAAGTTTACAGAAACAACAGGCAAAAATTTCTCGCATTTACTTTGGAACACACATAAAGGAACCACCAAGTCAGGCGGCTGTTATCTTCATCGACTGGAAATACTGCCGGGCTTAATGTTTGCTGCCATGACCCACCAGCTTGGAGAAACTACTCATATTGTCCCGACCAGTTTCTGCTGACACTAGGTATTTGTAGGCTCTAACCCTAAGATAACTGTGGTAACTAAGAGCAGAGTTGCATAGGTAAAGCTGGTTACAGTGCCAAATCAAGTAAATGCAAACTGCCTTTTTCCAGTTAGTCTGGTGGCCCCTCAAACTCCTAGAAAAGCCATGCTGAAGTTGGGCTTGAGCAAGTGCGAAACTAGTAGCTGCTGACTAAAAATGTTCATCCTCTGTCTGCCTAATACATGACCAACTGGCATCACATAAGTCATAGAAAATAGATAACACAAAAATGACAGGAAATTGTAAAAGCTTACATTAGTACAGCTACTTCTGGCAGTCTATACATTTATTAATGAATTTCCTGTAGGTATGACAAAAAAGCCTTTGTAATGTGCTTGCTTATGTTGTTACAGGTTAATATTGCAAAATACTGTTTCAATTATTTCTCAGCAGAACTGTTATTTTTACATTATGCACACAATGACATTTCATAGCACTTCATTGCAGACGCAGTCAGTAGGTGCTTAGTTTGGGGATTCACAGCAGAGTCGTACAGTTTCCTATCCCTTCTTTGCTTTCATGTTCCTTGACCCTTCCCTGCCATCGCCCCTCCTGGACAGACCAGTTCTTCGTGGCAAGACAAGTTTGTATGGCCGTAACGCTAGATTAGTGGAGTTCTGTAACAGAGCTGTTACACCAAACAGAGCTGTGCTTTTATAATGAGCACAGAAGGTGGCTCATGTTACGTATGCCAGGAAGGAGACTACACAGTGGATTATTCAGCTGCACAGAATTCCCGTATGCCCAGTACTAGACCCATTTACTCTCCAAACACTGAATTTCCTAAGTAAATGCAAAGGGCCAGGAGCAGGACTGAACTCTTCTCCTACTGAGTATCTGCTGTGCCTTGAGCACACTGCATCCTGCACAGGACGAAGAGGTGAAGTCACACAGACCAAGTCCAGGCGAGCTAATGCTGAAGAATGGAGCTGTGCCACTTCAACCACACAGCACCAAGGCAGGTGACAATTTCAGCATTTAATGGAGCTTTCTCATTGGAAATAAAACTTGCAATTAGTTTTGTTGCTTTAGAGGTTTCTTTCCAAGAGAAACACTGAATTTTCTTTGCAAAGTATTTTTAGCTTTTGGTCAGAAAATTGTTTTTATAAGTAAAAAGTCAAAATTCTCACTCAAAAATGTTGATGACTGTGAGTATTAATCATTATTAATCAGCAGTCATGAACCACAGCCACTACGTAATACATCAATGAAGAGGCCCCAGACTGTCAGAGTAGTAGAACAGCAGAGAAGTGTTTGTGCCTGAACCGCCCTCCCTTCCTGCGTGCCTCCTCCTCAGGAGGTCCAAGATTCACCTCTGAAGGAATGTCTTTTAAGCACAGGGAAAAACAACAACAGTAACAACAACAAAATCAACTGAGTTCTCAGTCAGTTACTCAGATATCCAATACATATCAGCTATTTTAAGAACACAGCTATTTTATGACTATCAAGTGACTATATAGGTATGCATTTAAATATTAGTATGTCTTTATGATAACCATATTGAACTATAATGTCTCAGCTGCTACATCCAAGAGCACAGGGAATGTCCAGAGATTTGTAAAATGTTCATTAGGATGCAGGAATCAGGAAAAACAAGTACAAAAAAAAAAAAGTACAAAATAGGCAGACTTAGAATCCAGCCTTAAGACTCCTGTGTTATAACCTTTGCTCTTACAAAACAGCGTTATCTCACAAAATCAAGAAGGAACCAAAGCGTTCGTCCTGTGTCTCTCTGTATGAAAGCACACCCAGGCAGGCACAGGGACGAACTTGCTACAAGAGAACTGTACAGCAAATCCTTACCCTACGAGCAGTAGGCCCTTGAGCGGACGCTGTGGCTGCTGCCCCCCAGCAGTGGGCTCCCCCAGCGGGCGCCCAGCTGCGCGTCGCTGGCTGCAGCACTGCTGGCTGTGCTCTGAGACCCCCAGGTCAGGGGAGGGTTGAGCAAACTGGTACTCATAACCAAGGAAATCTTTCTGTACACGGCAAGAATAAATTACTCTCTCCCCTGCTACAGACGAGGGAGCTCTTGTTCTTGATGGCAAATCCTGTGTTTTTTCCCTGAATGGTCCCCAAACTCAGCCCGTTTAATGCAGCTGTCTGGAAACCAGCATTCAAGGAACAGAACTGCACGCTCGTGTGCACGTGGAGCCCAGTGCCTCCGTTCAAAGAACTGAAGGAACCAGGTGATTTGGGGGCCATGCAGGAATCTTGCAGCGGTCTGTTAGCTGCACCAGATTCGAGGCGTACAGAAGGACAAGAGATTGCTTCAAGCCTCTGTGTGACAGCTTTGCTGTGAGCTGTGGCGCTGGAGAGACAGTACGTTATGCCAGGAAGCGCTGTAGAGAGACTGACGGATGCGCACAAGACTTCTGGACCCCACAGCAGTATATTCCCTTGCACCCGTGGGATGCCTTGAGAAGCGTCAGCCATCGAAGCACCACCATCTCCCACTTGCTTCCTGCCTGTCTAGCCACAGAACACCCAAAACCACGGAGGTCTGTGATGCCAGGCAGCCGGGAAACACTCGCTAGTTGCCCCCTCTTCTCCAAGTGCACAGCAAAGTTAAATCCCTAGAGAAATCTGCTCTTTCTCTCACTGATCATTTTTTCCTCGAAGCGTGGATGTCTTCTGAAGGCACCAAAGAGAGTCCTTTACCCCCTTCCTTAAAAGCGTAGCTCATATCTCCCCCCAGTTTTCTACACAGCATTTCAGAATAAAGGATGTTCAAATGCCTCCAGAACTACACCTCAGAAGTCTTTGTTCTTCTCCCCTAATAAGTCATGTCCTGCTCAGTATCTTTCTGCCATCAATTTATTTTGTGATGGCTTGATATCATTTCAGTTATTCACATCAAGAATGTTTTTTTCACCTTTTAATTTATTATATTGGATTCTGCACTAGGAAGGTATCTATTTCTCACGAAGCCTGACAATTTCTCATCCTCCTTTATGAGGATGTAGGCTGACAACTCCAAATCGTTCATTTCCATTGTAACTACTTACTTAATACCTTAGTTTCAGCAGCTTTTCCCTGCTCCGACCTCCCATGCCTGATTTTTGTTTTTTTTAGTGTAGAGAACAATAGACTGGAATTCATTCCTGTGCAACTACTATGCAAAAATGCACACATTAGAGTCCAACCCTGCTCCCTATTAAATAAATAGAAATGGTGCTTTAGTTCTGAAAGGGATTGATCAAACTGGTACAAGGAGCAAGACCGAGAAACCTCTGAGATAAGAGCAGGGGGGAAGATATGTTTTAGAGGTGTTGAGCACTATTAACTCTGGCAGTCTGTCATTTCATTAGTGTATAATGATTGTATTTGAGCTAGATGTTCAAGCACCTAAAAATGCAGTAGATGCCCAGACACCTCTCATACGACATTGAGAGGCAGACACCTACTTGATTAGCAGCTCTTGTAAAGGCTGCTTAGAGTATCTGTCTTCAAATGCTTTGAAACTTTGGCTTCAAATCCAGAGCTGGAAGAAGCAAGCAATTCAGTCAGCTTTGACAGCATTTATGCAAATAGTGAATTTAGTTGCAAAACTTAATACATGTCTTGCTACAACTTCCTGAAATCTCTCAATTCCTTATTAAAATAAAAAAAAACCTGACACATCTACAGTCTTCAAGAGCCTGTTTGAAGATAATTGGCTGGAAGACATTTCAGCCAAAGCCACCAGATCACCGTCTATTCCTAATGCAAATCTTGCTTCTACAACACTTTCTTTCCTGGGCCTCTTTAAGTTTCTTATCTTTAATTGCTGTTTTTAGTTGCAAGCAGGTTAATCCCTTCTATCAATAAATTTAAGATTTTCCTTTCAGCAATTGTTTTACTGCATTAAAAGCATTATATAAATAAATAGTGAAATACGTGCAATTTTATCACTTTTGCATCTCTCCTGGTGGTAATTAATCTTTTTTAGTTTTAAGGTTTAAGGGAAACAGCTCTCCAACCATATGATCTTCACAGGTTTTCAGCATCCTCACTTGATTTTGATTTAGCTGCAAAATTGTGACAGCATTACTTCTACCAGTATGATGGACACTTAGAAGACCCAGCTGAGACTAAAGCTTTATCGTGCTGGGTCCTGAACAGAGAAACAGGGCTTGTCCTTCCAGATTTCAAGCGTATAGGTAAGGCAAAAGGTTGGATGAGAAAGAGCGTGGCAGAGAAATTAATTGCTTTGGATTACGTAGCAATTTAAGGAGAAAGACAGGCTCTCCTGGCTCCTGGATTGGTATCTGTCCATTACTCGGCACACACACACTGCAAAGAAGAGCAACAAAGAATAGCTATTTGGGATGACTTTTATGCATCATTTGAAGTGTATGTTAAACCACGCTAATAATGAAGCTCCTCACACTAAACACGTTTGTGAAATCAGATGTTCTTTTGTAAAGAATATGGGACATTCGATAATAGATTGACAAAGCAGTTCTGACGTATTCATACCATTGTGTGCTGGGGAACATACTGTATGGTACACTACTTAGCATCAGTCCCAAACAGAAACTGTCACTACGTATAGGGAGAGCACGAAACTGGTACATCAAGAACAAAATCTGGTTGTTTTGTATTGTGCTGCCCCTTACAGTAAACAGGATGTTTTTGTTTTCAGTCTTGCAAGACAGTTTGAAGCAGAATGAGCAATTGAAAAGCACATGGACACTTTTTAAAAGGACTTTGATTTTAGAATAACAAAACTCAAAATGGGAACATGAGTGGAAACTATACTTTTGCAACTTGATCATATTAGATAACCTGATAGGAGTGCATACGAAAGCCTAAAAAACTAGTTTGTTCAATGCTATGTTTCTGTGCTTCTGATTAAAAAATGTTTCTGCTGAATGAAGCAAGCTGTAAATTGGAGACTTTCCCAAAGCTTGGAGACATAAGGTAATACGTCAGGAGTTCTGGAGCATCTTTAGAAAAAGAAATAAGATTTTTTTTCCAGATCTTCAAACATAAAACTCCGATTCCCAAGTACAGCCAAGAACAGCAGGGTGAAATGCAGGAGTAAAGGTAGTATTAAGGTACCTTCAGAGTATCGAAATGACATCTTGCGTCAGTCCTCAGATTTGGGGTTAATGTAAATTTCCTTAGCTGCCATCAATGCAAAAGCACATAGGAACCGAGGGCACAAGAAGTCACCACAGATAAGAATCTCTCTTCTTTATATTGTATTTTGCCCAGGTTTCTATATGGTGCTCATCTAAATCATATAAGCACAGCAGAGCATTACGCATCAAATTACTTTTGCCACGGGTTGTTTTCTCATCCTCTCACCAAGCTCAAGAGCTGTTAAATCATCTCTATGTCACTGGAGGATCCTTCTTCACCATGACTATCTTCCCACAGCTGGCTGCAAAGGTTTCAGAGCAGGCAAGAATGAGGACTGCGCTTGACCGAGGGCTTTTTTACAAGAATGAGGACTGTGCTTTTACAAAGCACAGACGGGTACGTTGCAGGGAGTAGTTCTGCTGGTGGATGATCTGGGCATTATCAGACTCAGCGGCTGATGTGAGAAGTGTGTTCCCACTTTAGCAGATAAATAATTCAATTGTTATTTGAATTTAAAAAAATGGTGTAATTAACAGGGAAATACAAATTTGGCTAATGTACAACAGTTGTAAATTGTTATGTGTATTTTAACGGTGCAGGCTCATTTTCAACTTGTGGATTAATTTCACGCATCACAGTTATATAAGATTGCACCTTAACCTAATTTGATACGATCATTTTACGTTCTTAGATTACTAATTTTAACATCATAAATTCATTCAAATACATATAGATTTGGAATACAAACCCTGAAAACCATCATCATGCCAGTGCTTGGCACGCTCGGATTGGAACAGGTGGGCTTAGAACTGGGAAGTGCTTCTCTGAGGGAGACTTTGTTAGCTCCCTGTCATCTGTAGTAAAAATTGTTTTCAAATCGATTTACCCCAGGGTGAAACGTACTTTAAAGACAAAACACTGTGTTCTGGCCTCTACTGAGATAGAAACATCATCTGGAAAGTAATTCATTTGCTCACAAATGAAGCTATCTGTACTCGCAGAAGAAATTGGATTACCTGGCACTTACACATTATCATTTGTTCAGTCAGTACGAAGACTGAAGTTTATGCCTACCTCTGCCCCTGACTGCTCCATGAGGCCTGTGCCTCAGTTTCTTCCTAAAAAAAGTATTTACATATTTTTAGTCTTCATGTTTTACCAAGTATTTTGCAGCTTCCCTTGGCTATAGCTGGAAGATTTACATCATCTGGTTTCACAAGAGACATATTTTACTCTTGCTACATCTGGGGCATGCAGCTTTATGGGATAGGTTTGCACACTCTTCTTTCACGGTCATTGTCCCCCACTGCTCTTTAGTCCAAAGAACTGCATCTGCCCATATCTTTTCTTATAGCTTGCAATCTTACCAGTTTTCCCTGAAGACAGAAAACATTGCAGTGGTTTTCTAACATTTTCATAAAGAGTACCCCAAAGTGGCCTGCACAGTTCAACAACAACTAGCAGAAGCGGAATGCACAGAATTACTTTCTGGATGAGACAGGAGAGGCATTTATTTTTAAGTGACCTTCAAAGAAGAGCCAGTAAGGTGGTGAAAAGTAAAACAGGAATTTGATGTTGCAGGAACTGTAGAAAAGTTTCTTGCATCAAAAAGTGGTAAAATTGTCACCACTGATAGAGGGGAATTGTGTAGAACTAACAGGAATGGGAACAGTGAACAAGAAAGATACAGAAGGGTATAGACTGGAGCAAGTTCTAAGAGGATTAAAATAATTAGGGCAACTTCAAACTAGGTTATGAACTAAACAGACTTTATGGAAAATATAAATGTGTATGTGAGATGCATACTGGGACCGGTTACTTTAACAAATTTGCTGACAATAGTTTTTCATTGGCATCATCTTCTTGCAGGTGAATTCCTTCTTGCTATTTGCAATGACAATGTGAACAGTCTAACACTAACAAAGTTGTTCCATTTCCACAATGACTACATTTAGTACCACGAAACAATTACTGCTTAGCTGCTGCTTCTATAATATTTTAACTCTTTAAAAAACAGACAAAAACCCCCACAACCTTAATTGCTGGGAACTCTATTCCCTTTTACCCAAAGATTGTCTGAGATGTCTACCACAAATACAGAAGCCATTTGGGAGATACAGTGCAAGATGTTCTGAAAGTACAAAACACTTTGATCTGATTATTGGCCTCTGGCTCGCAGAGCTGCCAGGTACAAGCATACAGTCTAAGATTTACTGTAAGAGTATGCCGTCAGTGCTGGCGATACTTACAAATGCATTTGGGGTACTGACATTTTCCACTGGAGCAGCTGCATGGAGAATTGGAAATCACGAACAATTACTCCTAGCTGCATGACTCTGCAGCTATGAAGGCTGACAAAAAAGCTCCAAGTTAAAAACATTGGAGAGCAAACAAAAACCCAATTTAGCAGAACTGTCGGTGTTCTGTCGGGTACCAACTTGCACGCTAGCCCTCTGTGCATCTGCTTTCAGGAGCTGGTGTTTTTCAAGTTGGGCCTGAACTTCTATTTGCTTGTACTTGAAATATTTTAGACGGCTCGCATAAAGTAACCTGAATAAACTCCAGTACTTACGGAGATTTAAAGGTGATTTCTGAAGAGTTTTTCTGCACAAAGGTCTTCCTTGCCAAAATTCAAATACTTTTTATTCTGTCATTAATGAACTGTTTTCTTTCTGTTCTACTTCTGTTTCTCATTATTTGAAGGCCCAACAAAAGTGCACAACTAAATGATCTCAGTACATCCGTTTGCACACTCAGATGCATGTCAGAAAATGCAATATTTTGCATTGTACAGTTAGTATGTCAAAAAAAGACAGATACTCGTCCTTGCACAGAGGTACCCCCAGCTCCTTGAAGTTCTGTATCAGGATGCTATTGATCAAATGTTTCTGAACATCAAACAAAACAGCTATTTATATAGCCAGTGCCCACTCTCTCCTCAGGCATACCCTCACGACTTTTGGATGAGGAAAAGGTGGTCCTGTTCAGGTATGGAAGTGACATCCCCCCACCCAATGCCTCCATTTCTTATGCAAATATGTGGATATTAGGATGGCCTGAAACCCTTTTTTCTAAAGTTACAGGGTTTAGCCTGGTATCATCTCTCATTTAAGAGTAAGAAATTTGTTTTCATGCATGTATGTATCCATAAAGATAACAGGAGCCATGGTACGCTCTCAAAGGATAAGTTAAAATTACTCTTTTTCCCCCCTCTCCAGGCAGAGACAGGGGATTTAGTTTTCTACTCAGCCCACAGGAATCAACAGCAATCCTGGGAAGTGGCCTCAGCCTCACACTGAAGCAGCCAAAGACCTGGTTAATGCACAGAGCTGCAGACCCTACTACAGAGTATCTAGTATCTGCACAAACCAAACCTGAGCATTTGTCTCCATAAATTTACCCAAGAGTGTATTAAGTTTATTCAAAATATATAAATATATATAAATATATATCCTTTCCCACCCTATCAGATTGAATTCCTATCTTTAATTGTCAAACTGGTAAGGGGTTGTGAGAAAGTTATACTTGCAGCTAAGAAGCCCTTAACACAATCCTTCAGACCTATGCAAGGTAGCAAATAATCTTTTCTTTTTTCCATCCACTTTGTGTGTTAAAGATGGATTGTTTCGTTCTGGGCGTTAAAGCATGCAAGTCGGGAGGGTAGGCGCCTCTGAAACACGGTGCCCTCGTGGTTTCTTTGGTGTATTTCGCCCAGACCTCATCTGTCTCTAACACTATTTACATGATCAGCAACAACAGCCTAGAAAGTACTTGTTTGAGTCTCAGACCCTTCTCACATCTAACAAAGAAAAGAGTATTTTCACCCACCCAGGGCTCTCAAAAGCAGGAAGGTTGACTTTGAGTAGACACGGGGCTTTGTTAGCCAGGAAGGAGTTGCTTGTTACACAAAGTCATCGATCGTTTCTCCTCCTTTCAGACGAACAGAGCATTCTGCCTTGCAAAAAGGAAGAACTGCAGTGTGGTACCGGCCTGTGCCTCTCAAACTGGCTGCGCTGTCACTATAGGAAGGACTGTGGCAGAGACTACATGTCCATCAAACTGACGTGCTCAAGTGAGTTACCTGCACTTCCCTAAATCGTGACCATGTCCTGCGAATGTGAATCCATTTTCTCACTGAATCTGTGCTTGTAGCAATACATTGTTCTACATAGGAGATTTGATCTGGTTTTGCTGTTGCAAGGATATGGATATTTAGAGCTTTATTTATGTCTCAATCATTTATGTTACATGCTGATTTCAAGTGGAATAGTAAACAAATAGCAGCAGCAGTGGGAATGGAAGATTTGGTCCAGATCAAACTGCATTAAGCTAATGTATTGTGAAGGATGCTGCTCTGAAATGCCAGTTGGGAAAATAAAATAAAATAAAGCCTTAAAAAAAAAAAGGCAGTCGTCACTGCCAGAAATAATTAAACACTGGCAGCTCTACAGAGCAGTGGCTGCTGGCTGGGCACTCTGCCTTTGGAAATGTTAATGTGAATAAGTAAACTGCCAGCGGATTAAAATCATACTTGGGGGGAGCAGAGGAGAGGTAAGAATTGCTCAAGTCAGCGATATCCAGCGTATTTAAAGGAGTAATAAGGTAACTGTGGTAAACAGCGCAGATTGGTTTAGCCATTTGTTTTAGAAAACAGATTTGTCACAGAAGCTGAAAGATGAGTGGGAGGATTTCTGACGAACAAGCATGTTGTAATCTCAGCAACAGCCATTTACTAGCAAACTTGGTGATTTAACCATCTCAGCTTTTTCTGTTCCTCCTTTTTCTCATTATGTTTACTTGTTAATTTCAAGCTACAGTTTTAACTCTAAAACCTTCCTTTTAACATACCCATTTGGTAACTAGCAATGTCGAAGAGCACAAGTACTTTTAGATCGCTATTTCACACAGTACAAATTGGACTGATCGCATACTGTTGTCACTACTTGCCAGAAATATTTGTTGACTTTGGTTTTTGAGTTAACACAACATTGTATACAGGTGAACACAGGCACAATTCTGCAAAAAGACTAGAAGTTACAATAGGGAAAGCAGACGGAGAGCTACTGGCAGATGAAAGTAAACAAAAAACTGAGTTCCAGGAGTGAGCCTAGTACCCGTCCTGTAAGGGGCATTCGGGTCCATGGAGGCAAGGCAGAGCTAAACCAAAGTCAGAGCCTCTGAAACGTGCACAGCGTAGGTCCTCAGCACCAACTGCTCAGTCTGCGGAGCCGTGCTCGTTGCAGCCCACTACCTGGCTTTACAGTGGAGTTCAAACATTAATACAACACAAGCACTCTGTAGAATTGATCACAGTCCATTAAACAGAGCAGGCTCCAGATCCACGGAGCACGGGAATATTACGGGTTTGTAGCTGGGGATGCAGAAGGACTAGAGTTAACATCACAGGAGGGCACAAGAGCTCGGTGTAGGCAAGACCTCGGCTTCTCCAGGCATGTTTGTTTTCTGCAAGAACCTGTTGGGGAGTGGTGGTGGAAGATTAACGGGAACACACCAGTTTTGATGATCTTGTATCTTGCCTAGATCACATGAAAGCCTTTCAGCAACTTGTACCTCACAGAAGAATTATTTTCTGCCCTTCCATAAAGGTGTGCATAAAGTAGTGAGTGGCAACCAGCTCTTTTTAATATACGTAAATATGTATTTTTTCCAAATGCAAAGCTGTCAATTCAATGCTAATAAGCTACGATAGTGACAGCTGACAAAATAGAGTCAAAGAGTCACACGTTTGCTCTGAACACATTACCGTTTTAAGAGCTCAAAACCACAAAACCAACAGATCATTTGCAATGGTTACAGAAGCGCACACAAATCAGAAACTGCCTAGAGGAGAAATTCATTATTTTCAGTGGAAAGACTGATTTGCTGTTCACAGCTGAACTTGAGAGCAGAGTGTCATCCAGCAAGGCACTAACATCTGTCACTTCACCTCTACTTCACAGACACAGAAATGTTGCAGACAAGGCGGGTGCCAAAGCACCCGTGCCGTGTGTTGATTTGCTGAATAACAGCAACACCTGTTAGAGGATCAGCACCAGCAGAAAATCTACACGGAAAGAGCAGGCAGTTAGAGCCGGCGTGCCGTTTCCTTCAGTCTCATCGTGTCCAGAGGAGCACTGCTACCTAGTAAAGAAGGACAAGGCGGTGGCAGAGCTAGATGAAGCTGAAAAGCTGACAGATTTCCATACGCAGTCAGCACTTGCAGTGAGAAGCCGTGTCTGGACATGTGGCTGGGTGAGCACGTGAAAATGAAGTACTTCTGCATAAAAAATCCCCTTGCGACTAAACTACAGATAACATGTACCTTACATATATGTAAGGTGTCTGTGTGTACATATATCATCTGTATTCTCTTTCCTTCTATATATGTGTGAGATAGAGCCACTGCACTTGACTTGCTATTTCTAACTTCCTGCTTTTGGAATACTGACATCTACGCCTGCAGCCCACAGACGAGACCTCGGCTTATTCAGACTCGCTCACCCTAACACGTGTGAGAATTTCCTGGCAGGGGCCAAGCACCTGAGAAGCCCGCTGAAAGCAGTGGTCATTGAAAGCATTCCGCCCTGAAGCGGCAAAGCTTGAATGAAAACACCAGCCTTTTACATATTGTTCTTTCTCATCTCCAAGTTGTTACATTTATGTTACAGTTAGTGGTATCCACATTTAGAAGTTAAATTTTCTTGTTATTTTGGCAAAGAAAAACTTCATCCACTTCATATGAAACCCTACATAATTAATAAGCAGGTAACAAGAAAGAAGTGTAGGCCCCTTATTGCATATTTTTCTGTTAAAGTACTGGTAATAGACATTTTTAAAGCTGGTCTCAATCATATAACCTATCCCTTACTTATTTTGTGTGTCCTTGGACCATCAATTTGTCATGCTGTTTAAGGATATTGATTAAAAATGCAACTACATCTGGCACACAAGAATGTTGTTGCTTATTTAGATATTTTCAAAGACTAGGGAATTGTCACTTTTTAAATAATTACTTAAAACGATGCAATATATATATACATGCAGAAATTTATTTTCCTATGATAATGTCAACAACCTAAAAACGTTTTGATACCTTGCATAAATTCACTTAAACTTTTTTTTAAACAACAGGCAATAGACAATGAAGTGTAGAGTACTAGAGAGCTATAGCTATTGAACTGTCACCAGTAAAAATGTACAGCCCTCATGTCCCTGCATATGTTTATAGGCTACATTTGCATTCTCCCCCCCACCCCCCAAACACACACACATTCCCAGTGAGAATTTTGACCTCCTGTTTCTGAAAAGCAGTGCAGTTCACTGCCCAGGAGCTTTCAGGCTTCTAAACAAATGCGAAACTTCAGATTATAACATCTAAAAGCACGTCAGGTTGGGCTTAGTGCAGCTTTTAAGAACAAAAAGATTTTCCATAGTATACCTGTTAGAAGTTTACTTGCCCAGCATTTTTTCCTTAAATAGAAAAACAAAGCTCCTCAGTTAGTTATAGGTGCACACTATGCATGTACATTCACTCCGGGGGATTTCAGATTTGTCAGAATCTAAGGGGAATGTGTGAGATCCAGTGGTTAAAACATTGGCAGTCCATCAACCACAGATGCAAACTAATGAGAGAGGGAAAGGGAAATGACTTTCAAATCACCTCCTGCTCACTGTGTTATTAATGCCTAACAATATTCTGGATTCACTTAACATAGGCATTGGGGGGAATTAAATAAGAACTTTTTGTCCTCTCCTTCATAAAATCAGACACAATAGTGGCTGCAGAGGGGGCTCCCTGGAACCAGTAACCACCACCATGGGGTCTCAGTACTCATTTAGAATCAGAGGTGGCTTTGTACAAGCTATGCAGGTAAGCAGAACCTCAGAAAAGGGAAGGGCAAAGGAAAAAGAGACACTAAGCAAGGAGTTCAGAAACAAATACCTAGGGAGAAGGGAAAACAAAGCTGCCAACTCTTTCTCAACTGTATTACACCAGTTTTACTACCACGCAGCTCACTGAAATCTCTTGTGGTCCACTGCTGTAATGCCAAAAATTCCACTGTATTTTGCGGATATCCAACCCCTACTGGGGAGCTCTCGACGTTATTACTCATCCAGTTCTGAGCAAATGGCGGAGACATTCGGCCTATCCGTTCTGAGACAGTGAGGAAGACTTCAAAGGGCTTACACCCAGAATGCTGTTTATAAGGGAAAGACAGGCTGTAGTATTTTAAGCATCCTTTTCAGCGTGTATGGGAAAAGCTTTGCAGCTAGCCATGGTAAAGTGAATTTTCAGGGAAGGGAAGGAAATCAGGAAAAATGTTGGGTCCTCAAAATCAACAACCACAGTATCTACTTACAGGGAGAGGCTACATTCCAGGGGAGATTTCCATCCTACATTTAGCACACTGCTGCAAGATGGAAAACGTTTGTGCTATTGCCATCACAAACCATAGTCTAGTTCACAACAAGATTGTAGGATAAGTTCTCTTCAGAGGAGGGAATCTTTGTTGTTCTTGTAGCACCTCACCCATCCAGCTAACTGGGGCTTCTAGACATTATGGTAATATAAGTAAAGAATAGCAGTACCAGTCAGTGTGTTAAACCATAGGCCTGATATTCCTAAAAGGCTGTTTATGGCATTACAGTAAGCAACAGCAGCTTATGAGCTATGTTTGTGCATTCAGAGAGATGATTCTTACACAGCCAACAGTGGATGCTTACCAACAGGTCATGCGTGCATTCGTATATATAAACACATCTCTGTAAAACAGTTGCTTTAATTTCGAAAGAAAAAAAAAAGTAACTAATTTCACACTGCAGGATTAAAGTTCCCTCAATTCTGTTGATTTTCATCCTCCGTATGTAGGTAGATTTTTACCCTCCATAGTTCTTTCAGCTTTCAGAGACACAATAGTTACTTTCTTAGCATACTCTGGGAGCTTAATTTTAGCATTTAAGAGGCAAAACACAACACTGACACAGAAGTGTTTCATTTAATGTGCAGCCACCACGAAATTCAGCCTAACGGGAAAGAACATGAACTATTAAAGTGTATTTCAAGTATGAATATATTGGCCTATCCTTCCTCTATCAGTCAACCAGAATCGCCACATAAAAAACTGCATTCTTATATCCTTCGTCCTCTCTCCCTCTTCTCTTTCTTGTGTTCCCTTTTCTTAAGTTTACTGACAGTGATTTTTTGCCTTTAAGTCCCCTTGAATCAGAAGCAGAACCACTGCTAAGTCAAAACAAAAGCAGTGCGCTGCATGTACCTGAGGGAAGCTGCCCTGAGAAGCAATGCATGGATTTGTTCCAGTTGAGAAAAAACAAGCTAATATTTCCCTGACGTAAGAGGAAATCAAATGTATAATCTTTACTCGAGGGTTAACCATACATTTCTTCAGAACATATGCTCAACAAAATGGCGTTGACCTGTAGCATTTAAGAGGTACTTGCCTTCACCTACTCTTCAGCTCCCAGTCCTTCAGCCAGCCATTTAGGATAGAAGCAATACTTCTTTTTATTATTAAAATAATGAAACACTGCAAAACTTACAATAACTTTCCCCCACAATGACTTTACTTAAGGCTCATAGTAACAGGAGCCAGACTTACATTTGTTCTAAAAGCTGCATCTACACAGGTAATCCCACAGATTGTCTTTCCATTAAGCATCACAGGTCATCTGGAATAATAATCTACATCACCGTAGTTGCAGCTTTATATAATGTCAGGTAGGTAATCCTGCCTATGGAAAGTTCTCTATAGATAACCCTGCTGGGAGTCAGCTAGGATAGTTAACAATCTACTCCTGAGACTGTTGGGGAAAGAATGTTTAAATACTACCCGGTCTTTGATTTTGGACAGTTCTTGTTGGAAAAGCACATTTCAGGAGAGGCATGGTACTGTTATTTAAACAACCGTTACATGAACATAACAGCTCTTGAAATAACAGTGACAACAGTCACTGAAAATATTAAATTTCAACCTAATGAATACATCCTGTTGTTTCTATTCATTCCAAGTTAATTCCATTAGATATCCTTTTGAAGTCATTCCAGCTGAAGAAAAGGAATTTCTCATTTCACAATCTCCTTGTAAATTTGTATCCAGGCTTCTCCTAGTCCTTGCAGACAGTTTCGGGGAGGGTATTGCTTAGTCACAAGAAGATGCTTTGGCCTTGAGTTAGATTTCAGTTCTTTGGAGCATTCATGAAATTTATTTGTTTTATTAGGAGAATTTAGATTGTTGTGGCAACTTCTGTCTGATGCTTTCCTGTTACAACAATATGCAGCTTATTGCATACTAAAATGTTGTTGCTGGATTTTATTATAAATTTCAAGTACTACCTTATTTTAGTCTGGATTAACAAATCTAATGACAACAATAACCTCTTCTCCTACAACTTTTATTTATAATTTCGACGGATCAATTTGAAAGGCAGCTTCTTCCTGTGCAGTTATGTTTATTCAGCATATTTTGCCCTTTTATTTGCTGACAAGAAACTTCATTTGATGCATATTGCATTGCTTGCTGGGGACCAGTATTTGTTAATCTCGCCTGATATAAAACTCCTATTTATGTACTACCAACTTTTGTAAGCAGAAACAAACACTGGGCACAACTGAAATAGCCTTCAAGGAACCGTTAATTAGATCAGAACTTTTATCTGTGTTAAGCATCTTTAGTTTGACAACTCTTATCTTTTTGCAAGCGTGTAACTGAAGAGAATAGAGGTTTTAGAAAACATCAATTAAGCACAGAACTCTGGCATACAGTAAACATAAAAGACAAGCCTACCTAGCTCTGGCACCCTTGTCTTTTCCTTTGAAAAGGAAATATGAAGTATATGAATTTCAAAATAGGCTACTTTAAAACATGTAAGTAATTTCTATTATAACACTTCTATAATACAAGCTTTCAAAAAGACAAGAAAAAGAGCCCATCAGCTAGGCAAACACTGTTCCCATAACATAAATGCGTAAAACAGTGACAGAGTTTTTGGACATGCATCTCAGCAGTCCCTGAATTGAACAGTACAAATAAAATCAAGGGTTTATTAAAGTGCATAAAGTATGCACATAAGCGCTTTCCTGAATTGAGGCCCAACTACTTTGTCCACAGTCTCTTTCTAAATAAGTAGCAGAACCCATTTTTTTGGCACATTAGCTTTACAAAACATGAGTTAGTGGGAAACACTATATGCAATGGAATTGAGAATAAGATGAAGAATAGAGAGCAAACAGAAAAAAGTCAGCAGAGCCAGGGGAAATAAAACCTACTTAAAATCCTAAATTCAGATGTGCCTTAAGTCATGACTGAAATAATTTGGTTGGTTCCATCTGAGTGCCTAACAGAAGAGGTTTGTTCATATCATTACATTGCAGCATTGTTTTTAGCTGCCAGGCTTTGTTTCAGAGAGCACAGTGGCAAATAAATACATATCATGTACAAATACATAAGCAGGGCAGAAAAAATACATAATGGTAAACAAAATATCCTCCTTATCTATCTTACTCGGCATTGTTAGGCTCTCAGAAACAACAGGAATTCACAGAATTAGCGAATGCTGTTTATAAATGAATGAAACCCTGGTGCCATCCTTTCTGTGAGAAGTACTGCCTGCAGTCCCTGCTGCGTGGGAGAGCCAGAGAAATGCACACGCTGCTGACAAGTGGAAGGAAGACTGAGGGGTTCAGGGTCTAACTCGGATCACGCTTCTCTCCCGAAGTAAAGAAGATCTTCACCGTCTTTGTAACACTGCACCTGCCATAGAAGTTACAGGGGCAAAAGGATTCTTTGCGGGGAATTGAGCATGCTTTTATAACAAACTTCGGGGACCTCGGGGAACGTGCTCTACCAGGTGGAGGACAGGAAGGGTTAAGGCTGGTGTGGCTTCAGCGTGCCTCTGCTGGTGAAGCCCCAAGTCTGCTACTGAGAACAGTAACAGCCATTCTGGGGATTCTCCTGTGAAAGAAAAATGTCAGAACTGACACAATGTTTGCAGTAATAAGCTGTGTTGGCAAAATTCTTGTAGATGTCACCAAAATGTAAATGAACTCCACTGACTCAGGGAAGCAATCTCCAGAAGAAAGAGACACAGAACTTATTTGCATTTAGCAGGGGATTACAAATATCATTGTGCTCTCAGACTGGAACTGTTGGCTCAGTGTCAGCAGTGCAGAGATGCATTTCTTTTTCTTGAAACTTTAATGCCACGAGAGTAAGATCTGTATCGCTGTGCTTGTTAGCTAGCTGCTTTTCACACATACTTTGCTTCAGGAATCCCGATTCTCAAGACTAGGAATATAGCGCACGCATGCGTGTGTACACTATATATAGAGTATAGCAGGAATATGTAGAAGTACATAATTGATACAGAAACAAAGAGGTCAGGCAATGAAAATACAAGACATTCATCACTTCATTAAGATACAGTGAGGTCAGTCCACAAGCTCTGGTTGGGCTCCAAACATTTTCTTGCCCTGCGTATTACACTGGAGATAGTACTCAGCACTGGCTGTACAAAGTGCTAGAGAATCCCTGTTCTGGAAATGTTCTATGGAACGTGAGCTAACAAGGACAGAAAGTTTACCTGATGATGAAAATGAACGAATGAGACCGGCCTATTTAACACCTTAACTTTTGTTGGCTGGGAGAAGGAAACATAATCAGGATAAAAACAAAATACAGAAAAACAGTAGAGGAATGTTACTCATGTTTCTCAGTTTTTAAGGAATATAAAGCAAAATATGAAAAATCTAACAGACATAAGTACTATACTTTCACTATAAAGAATAAATAGCACAGTAATCCCCACTGGAGAAGAAATGAAAGCATCAAGGAAAAAAAACATGTTTCCACTGTAAGTCTTTTTTTTTTTTCCCCTCTATTTTCCATCTTAACACAACCCATGTAATATTCATCAGAAGTAAATCCTTAGCTCAAGGAACCAGTGTGCTGGTAATTCATCCCTCTTCCAGGGGTCATAGAAAGTGCAGGAAAAATATGCAGGATTACGACGTGACAACACAGAGCATAAAACATAGATCGTATGCCACAGCAAGTGTCAACTGGGTTTAATTTAAATCATAAGGCAATTCAAGGAAGAGCAGAGTTGAGGTACTGCCCTTTTGGTTGCTGACTTACAAAACACATTCAGCTGCAGCCCCACTCTACTGGAATTTACTGGTGTGTGGATTCGCAGCCTCAGTACAACCATCTGTCCTCAGAAGGGTGCAATGCAATTGAACACTGCTGGCCCTTTCAGGAGGCACACAGTGAAGGGTTCTTGCGACAGAATTGGATCACACTTGTACTAACAGAGGCCAGCGTGGAGTTTCATGACTGAGCGAGACAAAAAAGGGCCACAGTCTGGATATGCTGAAACTGTGCACATTTAGTTTACTGTTTGGTGCTCGAGAAATTGACTTCTTTGTCTCATGAGAGATACTAGCATTGTAATGACCTGGAGTTAGGCTACATGCTCCCTTTTAACACTAGTACCATGCCCTCCCTTGGTAAAGGGTAGGTAGGTAGAGTTCATACCCTTGCATGACAAGCAGCAGCATTTTCTGGAGCCACTGGACACTGCACATTTCGTACAATCATAGGATGGTTTGGGTTGGAAGGGACCTTAAAGATCGTCTGAGTCCATCCTCCTGCCACGGGCCACACTAACATTACTGCAGTAAACCTGACCCATACCAAGTACTACTCACGTCATGGAGCACAGGGTCTCCTTGGCTGATGAACCCCTAAGTGACACCAAGTAACTATTTAGGCCATGTGCCGTTTTTATAACGCATAATCGTACTTACAAACTGTGTTGGTCCCTTACTTCGAGAATAAATAGTTCTATTTGTTGAACTGCGTAACAGATCATCTCTACTGGTCTGTTAATTTTGACCCTTGTTTTTAGTATTTTTCTTTCTTCCAATGTCATTGACAGAAATGAGTAATATAAAAAAGAATAAGAAGGTCAGAAATCCTTATCCTTGGGCATTTCTTTTTCATATCTATACATTATAACATCTCTTAACAACTTAACTTGTCTTTCCCTAACCTTCTTTCTCATCCATTCAGCCCATGTATAGCTTTCACCTTGAAAGTTAACCTTGTGTGTAAACCAGTGTCATGGCCTTCTTCTGTCCAGGTAAAAGTTCATTTAATTCTTCATGTTCACAACAGTTGCTCCAGAAATTCCATCTAGCTTGTTACTTTAATGGCACTGATAAAGTATATTATATTTATAGGAAAATATTAATTAGCATAAAAAATTGTTACTTCAAGACAAGGCAAAACCCTGAAGTTGGATTTCTCTGCTTAAAATTGCTCTTAGAGCTTGCAAAAAAAAATTACTAAGATCAAAAACAATTTGCCAAAATTCCAATGAAGAAAAATAAAAAATTCACTGAAATAATACAACCACAATGAAAAAAAAAGTTTCAAATCTAATTCAATAAGCTTGTAAATAACGATTATAGTTATGGTGCTAACTTATAGATGCTTTCATGGAGGAATAATCTGATGCCATACCGCGACCACTACACACATAAAACTGGCATGAATGCAGTTTTGAAAGACAAAACAGAACAACAACAACAACAACAACAACAAAACCAGCATTCGCCCAGCACACCTTAGTAACAACCTGCTCATTTTGAATCCTACATCAGTGAAGTGTCTGCTTCTTGGTAATTTCATGTTTGTAAACACTTGAAAGATGAGCAGATAACTGAGTCAGTGCACATGATAATTTGACTGGACACTATTGATTCCTCATACAATGATTCAGGAGCTGGTGATAACGAAGGCTTGTTCGGATAGAGTAGAAGTAGTGCAAAAGAAATTACAGGGTATCCGCACAGCTGTGATACCTACCTCGTAGTCAATGAGACAGTAAAAAAAAGAAATCTTGTGCTAAATTCTTCTACGTAGGACCACAATTCATACAATCAATAATCATCATGACAAACATTGTAAATTAATATATTATACATTATTCATTACTTTTTATCTCTGTAATCTTCTAAGGTTGATATATGAGTTTCTCTTTGCAGAGTTTTCGGGTAATCAAACACTGATAAAGAGGAACAGAGGGAATAAACATACAAATTATTAGGATATCTTGCATCTTTCTTCTTCATAGACAGCATTTATCTCCACGTAACACAAGAGAGGAACTGGAGCAGTGACTTTCCTTTCAGAACCAAAAGCCCTACTGCACAGTGTTAGCACTTCTTGAATCAACAAGGTTGCCCACACCTTCACGAGCATTCAGTGCTTGCAAGCTCAGGTATATTGTTAGCAATGAAGCCATCTGTTTTTATCATCAACCCTGTCTTCCTTGGCCCATCCCTTAAATCTGATATTTTAAGAAACTATGGAGCAGCTGCTATTTAGAAAAATCTGTGATCTCATCCCCAGAAGGACTTAACAGGATAGTATTAACAAGTGAGACAGTAAATATGAATACATCAATTATTTTAGTAATCCAAACAGTGTGATATTTGTTGTATCGTACGCTGTCAGCTCAAGGGAGATCAGAGAGAGGATCTAAAGTGAAAGTTCATGTGCTATATGATATTCAGCACGGCCTTTAGAACAAGTTGTACTATGACAATATGCACATGCTGAATGTTATAAAGCTGTACGTGTAGGTCCATAAAACAGTGGTTATCCTTGTTAACTTTTCTAACACATTTCTCCAATTAATACCAATGTAGAAGCTATCTAAGAAGGCAGGGGTTCAAATAGGATTTTAATTTTGTATAGTGTTCATAGCTTCCTTGATAAATAATTGCAATCTGCCCCTTTACCTCCAGTAGTTAATAAATAAAATAAAATACTTCCAATTCTCCTATCGATTTATGATGGAAGGCAGGGCCTCTCCCTTCTCTAAGTCACAAACACTATGTCACTACAGTACAGTCTTAAGACACCCCCCACTCTTGATCTGGTGATAACAGAGCAGACCCCTCAAGATATCTTGGCATGCACAAAACAAGAATGAGGAGTTTCAGGAACTGATACATGCAGAGATTTCAAACCTTTCCTGTTTAATGTTCTTTTTTAATTTTTTTTTTTTTTTGAGGCAGTAGGGTAATTCTGAGTTTGTCTTGTCTCTGCTGCAGATCAAAAACTTAGTGTTAGCTTTTTAACAGTTAATGAGGCTCACCTTTTTTTTTTTTACATCAATTTACTGTATTTCACTTTCCACATATGCTAACCATCATGAGTTCATGCTTACATTAAAGCACAAGAGCTTTTAAAGAGAAAATAGCCACATTTTTAACCTTACTTTCATTACATTTGAGCAACCTGATCAGTTGTATTTCTCTTGCTTTAAGCTCTTGAAGCTCAAGGCTTCTGTACCATCTTAGCGTTCCTTTGGCCGGCTCCTTCAGCTGCCACTGAAGCAGACGGGGGCTCTTGGCTGGAGGCCTCAGGTCCCAGCCGTGCGTCTCGCCAGGCTCTGGGCAGGTGACCCACGGAGGTCAGCGGGGCGAAAGGGTGCATCACAGCCCTTGGAGCCAGAGCACCTTTCCACTGAAAAGAACAAGTTCTTACTGCCACGCCGGGTCTGTGGTTCTACTCCTGCTGCAAGGGATTTTCCCCGAGGGTTTAATTGCAAGGTCATTATGAAGATAGCATCCAGCACAATGGAGATACATCCCATTGTATATTGCTAGGATTTGATTTTTCTCTAGTAATCCTGGCACACATTGTTTTTCCCCTTTTATTCCTTTCAGAGCTACATCACGTTCACGAAAAAGCCTTTTTCAGAATAGCATTCACTTTCCTACAGCTCAAACCCTATTTCTACTGTGTCATATGAAACAGGAGTTATTTTCATCCTGTCAGCTTCTTCACAAAAAATCGTTGTCTACTAATGCAAAGAATATAAAATTTCAATTTGCTTTTAATCTTTGAATGTCTTTTACATCTCATTGTTCATGCATAAGAAGCTGAATTTGTTCATACATCCACACCAGAATCAAAGTAGCAGCATATCCAGCTAGCTCATGCAAATCCTATCCGTGTGAGACCAGGTGCATACAATTTACATATCTAACTTTAGTGACCTCTTTGAAAGGGTTATACGTTCTTCTGATGTAAGCTTTTCACATTGCCTGCATACTGAAGAACATTCTGAATTCTCCCATATTGCAGGACTATAATGTAGTACATATCCTTTTGTTAAGGAAAAAAATGCATGTCTAGTTAATTTGACTAAAAGCACCTTACTGTGTGAAGCCTCTTGGCCTCATAATGAGTCTGCCAATGTAACTGTTATCTGTAGATGAAAATAATTAAGGCAGGTAAGAGGAAGCTGAAGTAGAGGGTCAGTTGTTTTATTTGCTTTAAATATGATTCTGTTTTAATTTGTTATTAGGCAATTGTGAAAGTCCTTGCTGTTAGCAAGCACATAGATGGAAATCCCTTTGCAGTCAGGTGTGGTCAGGATAACCAGGAACAGAAATAACTTTGTCTTCTGTTACAAAGTTGTTTGTATCTTCCTCCATATATTTGCTCACACACTCGAAACGGGGTAGAAGAGGATTTTCCATCAGCCTATACACTAGTTTTTCCACCAAGAATCCTATAGAATCTTTTCAAAAATTCGTTTTTTTAAATGGGTAAATGGGAACAATTTAACAGAGGGATTTCCTGCAGTGATGGACTAAAAACCAAAGGAAGATCATTTTGCCTCATCTGAAATAGTGAATTGTGCCCAGAGATGAAATCACAGTTATTTCATAAACTGCAAGACCAACAGTTACTGACCTTTAGCATTAGACTAAACGTACAAAGCACATCTCTTTGATGTGAACACCACAGCTTTGAGAAGGTGTAAATTGGTTGGCATTTCTCTGTGTTGTTCCAAGCAGTATCCCTAAAAAAGCTTTTATTTAGGTAGTCCATCTAAATTTATTTAGAACCACCCCTGCAGGACACACTCATTGTCTGGGACTGAGACATTTTCTGGTCCCGTTTGTTCAAAATGCTACAAAAATTGGCTGGGCTTAAAAACAGTCTGCATTCCGGTTAAGACATTGTCAGGCGTGCTCAGTGGGCGTCACACAGGTTCTAACCTACAACACTGTTCATTACAAGGATTTATAAAGCTTTTGTACATCAAAATTTAATCAACTTTCCCATAACATACAATTATTTAAATGGAGTCTAATCTAGCAAACAGTGTGCTCACAGAAAAAGGCACAGTTCATGTTCTAGCCTTACTCTGTCTTTCCATTATTTTCTCAATCTCATCCAGGAGCACTGCAGAGCAATACTCACAGCAATTTCTGCTTTCTTTACAAATAACTTTTTTAAAACCTCTTTGAAAATAATAAATAGCTTAGTTATAAGCACAGGGAGGAATAACCGCAGCCTACATGTCTTACTGCCTGGAGAGAAATTGGTGCAGCATACACAGATGTTTCTGACGGCATTTGTAAGTATCAGCCCTTCCTAGTGTATGTCTTCTATTAGGGGAAAAATGCAGGACTCCTGACTTCCCAGCAGACAGGAAGGTGTAGCTACCTGCTCTAGGAGCTGTCAGCACTTACCCTGTGCTGAAACTAGCCTTGAAGTGGGCACTCCGTTTTATGTTTAAAATACGCACACACACTGCAGTTTATATGGAAAGGTGAATAAATAAATAAATACACTTCCCTAGTGGCCACACTAGGTCCTTCCTCCGCCATCTCAAAGAGCAACCAACATCATATTATTTATGAGAAAGAACCACGCGGAACCTATTAAACGAGCTGTATATGCAAGGCAGCAGAGTGCGGTGCTACTCCAGGAGAAACACTCCTGCCTTTCACCTGGGGAGCAGTTACTTTGTGCAGCCACGCAGGGCTGCAGGGCTTCCCTCCTACTTGAACCCGACTCAGCTCTGCAGGCCAAATAGGAATATGGGAGAGGGCAGAATACACGATGTGACCGAGCAGCCCCTAGATACCGCACAGGATATGTACGGAATAGGGTTTGGCTGTATGGCAGGTCCTGTACTGTGATTTACCAACCCTCTAACTGAGTCTTCTATAGTAAACAACTTGGTTTTTAAAGAAAGAGATTTTAGCCCCCAGGTTTTGCAATAGTAATATCTGTGTAATTTAATTTCTATACATCTTTTAGTGTCCTTGAATTTTCGTGGCTCCTTTAGCAGCAAAGAGACTAGGTGACTGCAGCCGTCCCATGAATCAATATCTGTTTCGCTATTATTGACATTCCTGCAGCTGTCTAAGCAGAAGTCCTAGACAAAACCTGAGCGAGTGCAATAGCTTCCTAATGGTATGAGAAAAAGCCTTGATTTATGTAGGCAGATACTGCTGTAGCTTTTACAGATACAAATGATAATGTAAGTCATTCTGCAGGCTTTGTATGCTCTGGGACATCAACACCATAATTCATACGGAACTGCGTAACAACACTACAAAGCCATTTTAATTATTTCAGAAAATTCAAGTCACCTTAAAAAGGAAGACAGAGATATATTACATACGATAATACATCTTAAAGTAAGATCTTTCAATTCCAGTGTTTGTCAACTGATTTCTCTCTTCGCATCAGGTGCCTGACATAACTAGCTAGTTCAGTACTTTTGTTGTAATTATTTTCTACATCAATCTTAACATCAATCATTCCTCTACATTTTTTTCTAGTAGATTATTATTATTGAAGACTGGAGGTGAGGATGGACTAAGAAATAGGATCATTGCTATAGGAGAAGTCCTAAATAAGAAGCAGCACATAGCCAAAAGCTGTCTAGGAGTCTCAAGGTATAATGTGGATAGGATTCCTGAAGCCCCGTTAGTAGTTTAATCTTAGAGCTTTGTTGCAGATATCATCTTTTGCCTTTTTGTTGTTTTCTCCCCCAGTATAGATTGGGTTTCCTGCCTGGGCTACATCTTCCGTACGTTGTTGTCTGCCCTAAAGCTACCTCTTTAGGTCACATAGTATGTTCAGACATAGCTCAACCTCCTCAAGAGAAGACATGAGACACCCAGATCACAGTTCAAGCAGATGCACTGCTGAAGTAAAATAAAGAATTATTTTCCAACTACAATTCTTCAAAACTTTCCATCTCAGAATAAAAAGAATTATTATTTTGCTACTTTTTTCCCCCCAGAATTCAAAATAACAGTTTATGTGCCAAAATATGAGAAATTCTCATAATATAAAAATTACTGCTTTTGCCCTGGTCAAGTCACGACCAGCCTAAGTTGGATTTGAGCTTAGGAAAGTAACTTTACTTTAATGGGTAAAATAGGATTCTCATCATACTTATTTCCAAGCCCTAATATGGAGTTTCTGAAAAAATTAATAGCTTCAGGTCCTGTTTATAAAATTATATTAGTTCAAAGTTGTTTATGTATGAGAAAATAGGGGAAGAAATATATTGTCCATGACAAAGTGGGCTGTTTTACCTCCAAAGTGATTTGTTTCACTGCAATGGTATTTATCATGTTGATAAAATAGACCATGGATCTGAAAATTGGAAGATTTTTTCTGTTAATTTGAAACAGCACCTATACTGCTGCTGTGACATCAACATAATACCCTAAAGCCACAGCATCTGAAAAGATTTATTTTCTGAGCCCTTATGCAGCCACATTCTCTTTGCTTCTGACATTCCCAATTTGCAGGCTGCTGGTGATCCAATCTTATTCATTCTGGCTCTATAATAAGGATGTCAATGCAAGAAGAGAAAAGCCATTATCTGATAGCCAGCAGACATGATAAAAAGGCAGAGTTAGGTATCTCAAAGGAAAGGCCACCCTTTCTGCCTTAGATGAGCTTCTCAAGGTCATGGGCACCTTTTGTACCTGTGAGTATGATCCAAATGCACTTTAAGCTGAGTGCATCAGATAAAACTGAAATGTTCCTACCACACAGTCTCATGTTCTGAATAAGGAATTTTTTTTTTTTAACTATTAGTCAGTGCAAAGCTTTAATTATGATTAGAACATATATATGTAGTGAGAAAGATCGAAGGGGCAATGTTAGCTGCAGAGAAGCTTAATCTAAATTTACGGGTTCTGCCTGCTTAATGGCATAAATATGGGTTTGGGTTACACTGGAAAACCTCCCACAATAGCAGTAATCAGGTGAGACTAGCTAACCATTTGTATACAAAGATCTTCACCTCAAATTTAAAAATAATAATGGGTATCGTCTGGTGGTGGGAGCTGTTTAAATGTCACAGTTGCAGCAACTGACAGCAAAAATGTACTTGTTCTTTGACTTTGTCAAATAACTATTATGTTCTAGAAGATAAGCTACCATCAAGCACAAGTTAATGGGCTCTCACAAGCAGTAAATAGATGAAATAGTGTGAGCTACAATATACATGAGCTAAATTGTATCAACTAATCTTTAATTTATGCATATGTACACCATACAATGCCCTTAACAAGCCACTTAAGGTAAAAGTTTGAAGCACTACCTATGCAATTATTGAATATCAATTGTAGCTTAAGAGACAGATTAGTTTCATGCATGCAAATCAGCAAACCATAGAAATAGGGCTACAACCCGTGACTGGCCCCCAGGCTGCACATAGCAGCAAGCAGCGTGAGAGAGAATTAAATATGCTCTTGGGCCTCCTGAACTTCTTTTTTCCCATACTATTTATATGGCTCTTGTAAAACTGAGAGGACAGTTTCCAGATTACTCTAGTCTTACACTCATTTGCTCAACTTATTTGCTGCATGGTAATAAGATAAATGCAGAAGGACCAAAAACAGCCTTGCCTGTTCTTCACATCATCATCAGTTCCTGCTAAACACTATTTATACACTGAACATACTAAGGTAGCAGTTCTTATCTGCTCTTTCTCTATAACATAGGAAGAACGTGATGCACAGTGTTCCCATAGTTGAATTAGTATATAACCAGTGGGCTGAGAGGTTTTATTCTTTTGGTGCTAAAAAAGCATAGATGTGAATTTGCATTGTAGTATGACAGTCTGCACTACTGCATAGCTGCTTTAGAGATGGCAAGAACCCAAACATTCATTGCATCCAAACGTTGAGGCAGTGCCACCTCATTGATTTCAGCTGGCACAAGCCATTGCCACAGCCAGACCTACAAAACCCGTCCTTGCCATCACTCACCAGCTCTCCATCTTCCAGATTTTAATGATAGCTGCAACCTCACTTACTCAGTTTTTAAGTCCATCTGAGCCCCTGGTTATTCCTGCCTGAATAAGTTTGCCATCACAGTTTCCGTAGAACCTAAAATAGATTGCAGGAAGCTATCTGAGAACATGACAAGTTTCTTCCCTGTCCAAACTGGTCAGAATCAGGCAAGCAGAACAAAAGTGAAAACAGCGTTTTCCTCTTTTTATAAAGGATGATATAAATAATATCATGTCTGACAGAACCGAGTTGTTCTTGTAAGCATTTACTTTTATGGAGTAACTGAATTTTTTGAAATGTTTTCACTATAGCCAGGGATTGGAAAGGTTAAACAAAGCAAAACCAAACAAAAAAACAAAAACAAACAACAACAAAAACTTGTTAAATTGCCATTCCATTTAAAAATGGCAGGTTGTTTGCACAGAAATAAGACAGTGGACAAAGTACAGATGTAAATCAAATGCAGACCTGATTTAGATCTGGAGCTGCTCCCGATTGGGATAACTTGGGATAACCGAGGTAAATCCTATAAACAGATGGCATCCTGGTGTTTATCTAGCATAAGCGAGAGTTTCCAACCTTCCTTATAATCCAGAAGGAGTAACATTGAATCCAGAGATTTATTATTACTATTATTATCATTAGGATTTAGCTCTTGTGGGACATTTGCATTTAATGACTTGAGTAATATCTCATTCTGCCTTGCTGCAGCGATGCTCTGGACAAAGCCAGCGTCTGTGATCCAAACCCTTCTTCAGTTTGGTTTTGTAGTGCACCTACCTTACTCACTGTGTGAGCTCCCGTCTGGGAGCTACGCAAATAAGCAGTGTGACGACAGCCCGATAGCAGCTGCAGCCAGGGGCCTGTTTCACAGTACGGCAGCAAGTGCGTAATCCAGTTGGCCACTCTTGGCCAGACTAAATCATCTTTGAACAGGAACTGTTCAAAAATGCAGAATCAACAAAATCTTCATCACTTCCACTAATTTAGTTTATCTGGGGGCCTCACTGGGATCTCTCAGCTCCTTCTTGCCATCTGTCAATCTCCTCCCCTTGATAAAGAGGCTGCATATTCCAACATTGTCCCAGCCAGAGGAAAAAAAAAAAAAAAAGAGGCAATCAGAAACATGCTTTAAATTGCTTTGGTGTTTGAGAAGCTTTGTTGTGATCATTTAAAACCAAAGCATACTATGCTATACATACACTATCCTGTACTGAGCTTCCTCCTCCCACTTGTTTCCAGCCCCATACGCTTTTGTTAATTTGACTTGTTGAAGATAATAGGAGGAGCTAGATCATCAACCCCAAACAACTTGTACTAACCCAGGGTGTACAAGTAATTCAACATTGTTCTGTCAATGTGTTTCAGCTCTAGTTCAGCAAGTAATCACCAAACCTATTCTGTCTTCAGACAAAGCATAACTTGGCCCGCCAGGGATATAGAGCTGTATGATTCTGCACACAAAATCCTTCCAGTACAACACATCAGCACTTCTTCACGAGCTGTTCATGCAAAATTCAGTCTGGGAAACAAAACCACTACTAAAAGCGCTATATCTGGAAGGACCCAAGCTCCCGTGACATATCCGCTCACCAAGACTTTTCACTCTGACAAGTTCTGACCCAGCTGAAACTACAACATTACTTACCACCAAGTTAGAAAGGAGTAAGAAGCGTCCCTTCAAAGACAGGTTAATGAGGAGGAGAAATAAGACTACATACACCCCAAAAGTCAAGTTGTACTGCATCTCCTTCAGCTACACTGAAGAGCTAATTACTCTGAAAGTTGGTCGGTTGAGATGGCAGGATCACTGGGTAAAATATGATAATGTCATATTTAAGGGATTTTGCAGATGGATAATTTACTGTCTAACAGCAAATGGATAGTGTAGGCAATCTTCCACTAGTATGTTCATGCTAAATTAAGTGTTAGCTCAGCCATATGGGTCCCTTGCATTGTATTCACAGCTGCACTTGCCAATATGTTCCATTTGCACCGTGTTGGGTTCCACAGCTCCCATCACTGGATAAAAGCAGTGGTTTGTGCATACAATATAATTCACATTTAGAAGACTAGATATTAAGTATTTACATTTATGCATGCATTGTTTACAATTTGAAATTTCATTGAAAAAATAAAGCTTACCTCAAAGAAAAGGTTAGCACTCTGCTACTGCTGTTACATTTATGGACTACATAAATTTACAGCTACTTGTATTCTGAACAAAAAATCATAGCATTTTTTATACACAGGCATACACAGTTTATCAAAAGAAGAGGTATTTGGACAAGAGGAGAAAGATGTATAGGACATTCTTTGCCAAAACATCTCCTGCCCCCCCAAAAATTCAAAAACAAAGAATTTATGTGAATGCAGGGTCTGTGGTCATTAGTCACTTAAGCAATTCCCATTGTAGTAAGTCAGTGCAGCTACTCACAACAGTCAAGTCTGAAAGACTAGACTTACAATGTCAAACTGAAAATAATACCAAAAGAGAAGTTTATCAACCACATATTGTTTTAGGAGCTAGGCTAAGGGGAGTGATTCATTCCTTCTAATAAGAGCAATATTGCAATATAACCTGTCTCTGCCAGAGACTTGGTTCAATTAGATGAAGAACATAAAAAGAGAAAGATTCATGAGAGTGAGAAACAATAGATAAAAGAGACAAGACTTGGAACAGCTAAGGAAGCCCTAAGAATGTGCTAGATAAATGGGCTGTCTTTCAATAAAAAAATTACTCCTGAAGTATGAAAGGAGAGTACTTTCTATTTGAAGTCACTACTAACCCACTAAATTCCTACAAAGCAAAACAGGACCAAATATTAGTGCTCACACTGAGTGGCACTACAAGAATCTCCAAAATAGTCAATGTGTTCAGACACAAGCTGGCTTCTATAGCTAAACAATCTACTACTAAAAAAAAAAAAAAATCTAATTCTTTTCTTTAGGACATCCCTTCCTGTTAACAGGACCATTGAGAAGTTGTCTAAGTTTCATAAGAACCTAAAGTACTCACTTGCAGCCTCTCTTCTCTCCCACTGAACTTGCTGAGAAATTTGTCACCAACTCCGGTTTCAGTACCATTTGACTTCCACTGAAGTCTACAATCCCAGCAGCGTATGGAGGAACCTCGCATCCCAGACTCACATTCTCGTCATGATGGGAACAAAGTTGATTCTTCCCTTTTATCATTGCAAGTCAGCCAAAATTACCAGTAAATTGTCTGCTAGTGCTTTTGACTCATCTTCGGAGGTGTCAGTTCCTTGCATACAATGCTTTGTAGAAGCTCAGCACATTTCTTGGCTGTGTATCTTAATTGCTCATAAAGATACTCGGCCAACAGTCAAGTGCTTCTAAAAAATCTACATGCTAATTCCTCAGTTTGGTTTATATTTCTAGTCTGTTCTCTCAATGTCAAGTGTTAGCCAACGATAATATATGTTGGCTTGAAGCCATCATCTTTCTTTTTAACTTATTGTGACTGCAAGACACCAAGTTGTATGTCCCAAAGGTAAAGAGCTGGGAAAACATTGCTGAAAACTATCTGCTAACATCTATCCATGTAAAAAGCACTCACTTTCAATAGCATGTATTTACTTTACAGAACATTCAAAAGAGCAAAAATTTGTTAGCTTTAGTTTCTGTAGGAAACAAATTATTTATCTGTTCAACAGGCATATAGCCAGATACAAAAATATATCCGTGCCCTATTTGAAAGCTAGTCTTGGTGTATATATATGCATCTCCAATACTTTCTTGCATCGGTAAAATTCTGTTTTACTCCATACATAGCCTGGTCCTGAGTAGCTAGTGGGAGGGAATTTTATTTGGTTGTTTTGGAGGAGGAGGGGTTGGCTTTGTTGTTGTTTTGTATAAGCTGTGAATTAAAGCTGTAGTGGGTTACAGGATGGGAAAATGTGTGCTTACTGCAACTTGTTTTCAAGACTGTCCCCGTGCAGTGTCTGAAAGGAGCCAGACGTGACCAAGCACGGACAGAATGAGCATGGCTGCACCAAACCTGACCTGAATGCTAGCAAAGCCTGGACTAAAGCACTGGTTTGGCCCCATCCTTGGGGTACTGTTTAAACACACAAGTGTAGCCCAAAGGGCAATAAATTAAGTTTATTTAATTACAGGTTTTTAATACGCATATTATTTCAAAGTGATGATTACTGTTTTTCTGCTTCAACCTTCTACAAAGCCAAAGTCATAGAGCAGGTTAGCTTGAGAAACAATGAAATGAACGTGCAGAAAACCCACGGCTCTGTAACAGGATTTTGCCTGCTCTTCAAGGAGTACTTTTCCAAGGAAAGTCAAAGACAAAAATAAGAACAGGTACATTTCCATGGTGGTTTATTTCTCAGGTGACCTCTGGCCAGCTCGATTTCTGAAACTTTCACAATGACCTGACATACCAAAGGCACTTCAGACTTCCATGTTGCTTCTTATGGGTCTCACACTCATAAAGACCGCACTAGACCACATGAAGCTTGGGACCCCACTTTAATGGAGCTGAACTCTGCATGTCAAGTTTGTGTTCATTTAAGAGAAATTCTGACCATACAGAAACCCTCACAGCCTGCTGTTCATAGGCTTACATGCTCAAGTCTTATTAAAAAAAAAGTCTCTGTCAAAAAGCTTAGGGTTGAAGTAAATAAATAAATAAACCTATTAAAAAGTAAATAAACCCCCAGGGACTGGTAAGCAAATTTTCAGTGCTCATTGTGAGTGAATCAACAATTTATTAGATGTTAAGGACCAGAGGACCATTATATTGCCCAAGGTTCTGCCTAATAAAAAGCCATTCTTTGATGAGAATCCAGTGCCTCTCTAAGAATTCCACTCTGCATTTATTTTAAGGGATATCTTAAATGCAATCATTCTTATTTCCACTGTCTCTAGTACTTTTTTTTTTAAGTTAGAGTTCATATGTGTGCATAAATTTTAACACTACCATTAATTATCAATCTGGAACTTCTTTCATCTGTTAACTGGGTGACTCCTCTAGGTCATATATTTCCCCATACTGTGTGTGCCCAGTAAATATATAAAATGGTAGCCATAAAAAAGCATATTTGTGTTTGTAAACTGGAATGTCAAATGACTAAATCCTCACATCATCATTTACTAAGGTATACATTTTGTGTAGGCTATGTATTTTTATAGGCTATCGCTAATTGTCACAGCTAGCAGACTGATTTTGCTAATCACCTGAATATTTAGCACTGTGTCATGACCACCACTTAGCCACTTCCAGATATTAGTCACCTAACTTCAGGAACATCAGAAGGAGTCCATGAATAAAGAACTGAAAACCATTCTAGTCAGGCATTCCAGATGGACGATTATCTTCAGATTCATTGTAAAGATCACTAATTTTTTAATCTTTATATTATAGGTAAAATCTTTTTTTAGTAAATACAAGAACAGCTTAGATGGAAATAAAGTAAATATAGTCTTTTAACGATAATGAAACAATCAACAGAGACAGATGGTTTCCAACACTCGGGCTGAACGCTTGCATCCTTACACAGTATGCTTTGCCGTGGTCTAAGAAATTGTGGTTCTGGTTGGGAGCCAGAAGTGTTCTTGCAGTCTTTTTTTGAATTATAACGTAGAAACAAATCATATTGTCATCACACATATTCTCCTAGTGGGACAGCTCCAGTGGACTCCATTAACCCTTTACATAAGCAAGGTCCAGAGCAATTTCTTCTCTTCCCAAGTACAAACTTCGTTTCTCAAAGCTCTGCTGCCTTAGGCAAATGGGCAATTCCTGTGTTTTCTGGTAACTTAAAAATGTTCTTTTGCAGATTCCAGCTGTGTAAGCTCATTTTTATCTCTTGGAAGAACACATACTAGTGTAAATTTATCAGATATGTAGGCTAAATACAGTTACTTTTTACTTGGATTATGCAAAAACATAAATAAATACAGAGAAGATAAACAACTACTTATGCATGTCTCTCTCTGCCTCAATACCTTCACCCCTTTTCCACATAGAAATGTCCAAAGAGAAGACTTTGAGTTGACAAAATCTGGCAAGGCAGAGGACCCCCTTCTTAAAGCTTGTTTTCCAGGACTCTCTTCCTCTCTCTGTTCCAAATCCATTTCTTACGATGCCGACTCATCCCTCAAACTCAAACACGCCCTGAGCTACGCAAGCATGCTCTACTGTTTCACTCTTGCCCAAAACTTTCTCTGCAACACCCTGCAGTCTTTTCATACCTGGTAACAACATCCGATTCCTTTGTTCTGCTTGGGAGTGAAATTTTTGAATTTTAACATTCTTTGAATTTTAACATCCCTGTGCACTGAAGTTCTTTCAGCATCAATCAGTTCACAATATAAAGAATCCAGAAATAAGTGAAGTGACCCTTATGCGACATACATCATCGACTCCACCAGGATATTCCCTGTAACGGGGGAATGATTGCTCAGTGAATCCCCCAGAGTCAGTTAATTAACACCTCCAGAAATTGGTCTAATCAATGGCTTATCCATAAAAGCATGAATTTGTACAACAAAACTGTCTCAGGCTGTCTCTTAGCACTTTGAAAAATCTTTAATTTGGGCATCTGTCTAACCACACTCCGTGCATTTCTCTTTTCATAACCGACACATTCTTCCTCTCTCCGCTGTGCAGAAGTTCACTTGAACCAGAGCAGCCCAACCAGTGAATTCCCGAGCTACGGTGAAAGCGGAAATGATACCAGTTTACTTGTTTCACCCCTTCTGGTGGCTGGAGTAGTAATCGGACTTGTGCTGTTTCTCTCCTGCGTTACAATCATTGTTGGCAGCCTGCGCAAGGAAGGACGGTTAAGGCACCCACACCAAAGGAGAGATGCTGCTTATGGTAAGATAGCTAGTTATAGCAAAATAATGCTTAGCTTTATTAATATCTGGTGCTAAGGGCAACAAAAAATCCGGCCACTGTGGAAGGGATAAAAAAAGAACGAGTAAACAGTTAGGAGGAGCGGGTGACAGGCAGCTTTGCAGTTGAACACCATCTTTGTGCCGGCCCTCAGTCACACAGTACAAGCCCCATAGCTGGTGGTTAACGTGAATGAGGCCAATGCATTTCTTAAACAGCATATTTTAAACAGCATATTTTTCCTTGATACACTGCATGATTTTTTCTCCATGACTAGACTCCTGATAGCTTATTTTCATATCCCGCTATAGCCTTGGTACAGCATATAATGTAATTTCTCTTTGTTGGAAAGCCAGGACACTTTCACTTCTGCAATGTGCACCAAGCTACAGCAATGACTTGGCAATTACCTCTTTTCTTACCACGAAAGTTAAATCTGGGTATGAAGAGAACAGGGCATCAAAATGTCATCACACAGACAACTGTCATCATAAAGAGACTGGTTTACTGTCAAAAAAAGTGTCCCATCCCCCCCCGCCTTTTTTTTCCCTGACAATAATCCCCGGTACTTTGAAAGGATTTGGGAATATGAAGGTGTAATTTTAGAATTATATTTTTGGCCAATTTTGGATTTGCTGACCAGAAGTTAAAAGCCACGTGGTCAAGGAAATTACAGAATCAGATTCTTTCTATATTTCAGAAAAACAGTTATGAAATGTTACTTTGTAAGTATTCAGCTAGTAAAAATGCAAATGGTAAATGGATTCATAAGTGGAGCATCAACAATTTTTGTTATCTGTGGTTTTGCTCTTATATCTGCAGGTTGTTATGAGAGTACACTTCTTTGTGTATCTTTTAGTTTTCTTCTTTATATAGAGAAGACAATAATACCATGCCATTTTAAAATGCATTGGATCAAATCTTGATTTCACTGGGATAAATCAAGTATCTACTGAAATCAGTTAGGACTTCGTTTAATTACTTGGACCAGGCATTTTTGTGTCTAAAAGAAGTATTTCCTAGGATCAGTTTGTCCACCCAAAGCTAGAGATATCTTTTTTTTTTTTTTTCACTTCTTCCAGAAATATTTATCCAGATAAATGAATAATGTCTGTGTTTCAAGACTAAATTTTAGACTCCAAAAGAAGTGAAATGCCAACTCCCATAGTAGCATACTGGGGGGGAATAAAAAAAAATCCAACCAAATTAATTCTATTATTTTTGTAACATCTATTTGTCCTATTTTTCAGCAGCTAAACGTGGGATTAAATAGTTAAGCCCAAACTGGAGTTACTGTTTTTCTCATGAACAGCAGTATTTTGGCATGATAAAATACTGAACACTGGGACCTGATCACTACAGTTAAATCTGCTACTATGTTAATTTCCACTGCCTTAAAAGTCCCTGAAGTCAGGCCAAAACATAAAGAACAATTTTCAAACTGCTTCTTAAAAATAACAGTGCTGAAGACATGAAAAAAGAAAAGCACGGAGATGTTTTCAGAGATGTTCAAAAGAATAATCTTAAAGTAAATTGTTCCAGTCTGCCCAAATGAAAATTTTCCATTAGCACACACCATCCTAGTGTCTCAGCATGCGTCCCCTGGCCAGAATGGGATCAGCGGGAGTCACTGTGAAGCTGGCTCCCTTCATTTGTCAAGCAAAAGGAACGCACAGGGCATGATAGACTCGATTAGTCCTGGTAGAATTCCTCGAGCATAAATTGGCAGAGGTGAAAATTGCCAGAAGGATGAAGAGGCAGTTCAGGAATTGCAGAAGCAAGTCCTGCCCTTCACCCTCTGCTCAGAGAAACACCGCTTTGACGTCACTTTAAAAGTTGGCCCTTGTCTCCAGGTTCCATTTTAAAGCACTGAGTGAAAAGGAAGGATCACTTTGTATGGAGGAGTGGGGGAGTCAGGAGGAATTGCTCTATTTCCACAATTCAGGACGTTCTTACAGAAATTCAAGTTGAACGTCAAGCATTAACTATCATCAAAGATACAAAATAGCACTAACTTCTTGGTATTTCTACAGCTATAACACCCTTGCGTGAAAGTATTAAGAAATCCCAGGAACAGGTAGCAGGATATTTTTTTCTAGTATTTTCCAGTTTTTCCTCTTTTTCGGTGAGCATTTTTAATAAGAACAGCATTTTCTTAAGACACATATACTTACAATCAAACACCTAAGCCTGCTTTTAAACACCTCCCCAGAATTGGCAAGGTTTCGTGTACACAACTCCTGGGAACGTTAGCAATCTGCTAGTGCTTCAAGTTGCACGCAGCTTACAGTCCTCTGAGGCACAAGAAGAGCTTTAGACACCTGCATCTTTTAGGACAGCACTAAATATATAGTCCCCAGCCATAGCCTGAAATGCTGCCGTTCATCCATGGGTAACAGTGGCTTGCTCTTAAAAATGTCCTGTGAAACCTAATTGTTCAGAGTAACAGCAAGTCTTCTGCCTCAGACAGGTTTTATTTTCTGATTTATGGCAGTGTTATAAACAGTGATATTGTCTCAGAGAATCCATCGTGGAGGAAAAAAAGAGCAAGTATTAACTGCTTGTTTTCCAGCTCCAGATGGCTTCTCTTATGGTGACTCTTTTGGGGAGCTGAGATCCACCTGCATGGAGGAATTTCCCCCAGCTTTTGATTTTGGTTCCTATCTGGACACGCTTTCTCAGGTCAACATCATGTATCCCGATTCACCTCCACGGTAAGCACTTTTCCGAGATTCTAAGTGTCTTATAGTCCTGCACTTGCAAAGCCTATTGAAGAGGAAAATAAAATTGCTAGACCTACCTCCACTACAAAAATGCAGGTCATACAGACTAAATGCAAACAGACTTTGTTTAGTTCAAGTATAAGTCCAAGTTATACCCCCTCAGAATCATAACAGAAGTTAACCAACCAAGGCATATTTGCTCCTGTGGCTGCAAGGGATATTCCTCTCACCAGCTTTATTTCACAGTCTGCATGGATGCAGAAGCCCTTTAATTTTTCTTCTTCTCCAAGTACCACTAGCAACTCTCCATTCCATAATGCTTGCAGAAAATGATTTTGAAATAAGCAACCAACATGAAATGGACTTTGGTTTTTACTGTTGTTCTTTACACATGGTTGAACGTATAACAACATGAGAGCAAAGAGTCAGTCTGCTCAGAATAGTTTCCACCTAGTGTGCACTGCTATGCATGTGCACAGAAAAAGCCTAGGTATCTAATTAGTAATCCAGAAATCAGAAAGATCATTATGGGCATAATTTCATTGCAAGACTAAAAAAGTAAGTCCAATATGCCTAGAATTCAGATACTCACATATGTTGAAACATCACAGATTGCATTTACACAAATTAGTATGTAAAACCATCTCCATCATCTCTCTTACCTGTCATTTACAAGTCCAAAGCTAACAGCTGTTATTTGACAATCTAACTAGCCTCACATGCCACACAGAAATAAAAATAGCTCTTAATAAAATACATTTTAAAAGATATTTAAACTTTTAAGTTACATTTACTACTGACCTTAAGACAGGTCAGATAAGACTAAACACACAAAAACAAAAACAAAAAAAACAAACAAAACAAAACAAAACAAAAAAAAACACAAAACTCTCCTAAGCTCTCCGTAATTTCCAGCAAGCCTCTCTTCTCAGTCTTCAGTCTTCTCAGTCTTGTTATTCTATCGGAAAGCAGAACTGAAGAAAACATACTGTTCTGACACATCCAGTAATTGAACTTAACCTCCTAATTTGGGATTCTTCATTTTATAGCAGTAATTAGTGAAGGAGGAAAGCTACCTTTTTACCTGTTTAACCCAAACCTGCACTGTGGAGCCACAGTTGCATGAATTTGTGGCATTTTTTGGAGAAGACTGTCCTTCAAATATCAGGCAATTCTAATTGCCTGGAGTGGCAACATAGCCAGAAGAGGCTCCTTCCAAAGAGAGTTATTCCAGAAATTATATAGCACCTCCTTCCATATTTATGTGACTGATTTCATGCATTTAGAGGATACAAGAACTGCCCTCATGAGCGACAGAAGTTGCTCTTTGGGCCATCTATATACCCTCTGCATGCCTCACACACCTTGAGTTAATACATGAAGGAATTCAGCTACTGCCTCCAAAGAACCAGGAGAAAAAGTGTTAAACAGAGCATTATTTCAGGCTTTCTGTAGTGCTGTATCTTACAAACAGCAAATAATGGTTGATCAACATTTTTTTCTTAATTTTTTCTTCTTTTAAGCAGACTCTGTTTTGAGTTAAACCTATACACGTAAGACCAAGCCCTTTTCTGCTTGTATACATAAGCAATGTGCAGAAAAGAGGAGAAACTTTTTTTTCTTGCTTGAACAAGGTCACAAAAAGTGGCTATGAAGACTTTCTGGGATCGCCAGAACAGGGAAAGCATGTAGCAAGGAGACAAGCATTAGGTGACTAGCATATGAGCAGGCCTTAGTAAGACTCTTCAGAAGCAACTCAATAGTATGAACATATGATATATACATCTTTTGTTTATTCTATGCATGTGCTACAGGCAACCTTTTATGTATTACAAAGCCATACCAGGTAATAAATAGGGTTTTAAAGGTGGTGTAAATATTTTAGCAGAAAGTTCACCTGTGAAAAATTATTCTAAGCCTGGCATCTAAATCTGTAGAACTTCATATAAATCCACTTACAATTTTACACTGGTTTTTGGACCCACACCCACAAGTCTTTACTAATAAAAGTAAACCAGCTGACACCCAAGCAACAACTTGAGTGGGCATTTGGCCAAATTTCTGAGAGCAAGCCCAGATTCCTGTGAACAAGCTCTGAGAACATACTTGTTTAGCACACAGGTCTCAAAAGATTATACCAAAGGTTGCTTCCCTTTCCATTCTGAAAGAGGCCCAAAGCTGGATTTTCTATCTCTATGGAGTTTTCTGTTTGGAAGCACATATATGAGTGGTACAGGATAGATGATCTGTGCTTTCCTGTGAATTCTCCAGCTACTTCTGTAATAAGCCTGGCAGAAGCTGTCTTGTGTCTTACCTTGTTCTACAAAACTATTCTGGGCCATTAATACTAGGATCAGAGAGACATAAAGGTCCCCAGCCACTGCCTCCTCAAGGCTCACCTCTGAGCTGAGTGGACTGCATCCCTGTAGGGCCCGAGATCTGACTCCGTGTACAGCAGCAAACACTGCTCATCCCATTACTTTACAATTCTGCATCACAGGTCACAAGTAAAGATGACTTTTTATTGTTAATGTTTTTTTCTGTATTCTTACTGATACCATAGTTAAATGTTTTAGAAATAAAAAGTAGTTTTGGCAAATCACCAAAATCTTATTAAATTTTACATCTTAGCAACACAATTCAGAGAAAACTTCACGAAAAGTAGAGCTTAGCAGATGGCTGAAGGCATACTATGTGGAAAGATATTTTAACCTACCATTAATACATTATATATCCCATTGTAACTTTCTGTTCAGAAAAGCATTGATTGAGAAGCGCTATATGAATATATTTTATTATGCAAGAGCTTGGTAAATTTCTGTCCAGCTGTCTTTACACAGGCCTCCATAGCATAAAACTAGAGTGTATATTCTCTAATTAGTAGAGTCTTAGTAGCACTGTGGAGAATATTTGGACTGATGGGTGCTAACACCAGGAACTGGATGTCAGACACAGCCTTGAAGCATAAACGAGACATGCTTGACCTTGTGCATTTAAAATATTAAGGATCCACCAGGATCAGTCTTATTACAGATTATAACGTTTTGAAGAGTAGGTTTAATGAAATGTAGCACTGACTAAATTAATGGAATTCCTACTTCTAATTCATGCAGTGCACGATGTAATTTAAAGCTAAGCTAGCTTACCCAAAAGCTAATAATGCAACTGTAGCATAAATGCGAGCAAGAGATGAAGAGCAGCAAGGGAAACAACTCCCTTGGCAAATACCTCTCAACGTGTATTTGGAGTGAAAGAATTCAGTGAGTGAAAACTAGGTGTTCTAAACACGGTCTGCAAGAGGCAACAGCATCACATCACTGCATAGCGGGTGTTGCGGAGACAAGTATTTTTGAAGGTACCATTTTTACTAAAACCATACTTTCTGAGTTGATTTCAGTAGAAATCTTACCAAATCGCCATCTTACACATCCCAAAGACAGTTTTGAGAAGCTGCCTGGATAATACCTTTATAGACAGAAATCACCAGCTTGTGCTCATGCTCACTGTGCCCAGAATTCAGTGTAACATACACACTTATAATGAGCTTTCCTAATTACCTTCATATACAAGTATTAACAAAGATGTTTAAAAATAATTTTAGCTTACATGTTTTAAGTGGCTTGAAATACAATACCAATCAAGGACCAAGCAAATTAAGAATAACTGCATTTTCTTGATGAGTCGCTCTGCAATTCTAACAAGGAGGAGATTTGAGGTTCCCTGCAGGAAAGGAATTTTATCAACTTCTCACCTTTTGGCCAGAGGAAAAGCATTTCACCCTAGTTGACTAAGTGCTTTTTCACCCCTTAGAGATTGGCTATTAATGGGATGATCAAACCTTTAGGCAACCAAGGTTATCACCTTTTTCATCTGTGACTCATGGCTGTCTAATACAGTAACATCACTGAGGAACGACTCTCGAGCAGGATGCAGGAATTTAGCTTCAGGAACAGCTTTAATGGAAGCCACACAAGTCCTCTCTATATTTCACACTGAAATGTGTCCTGCAGGGCACGCTATGATAAAAACTTGATAGCCACCCATTATCCTAGTATTCACACTAGAACACTTTTTTTTTTTTTTCCTTTCTTGTATTTTTTGGTTGTGTTTTGTTTCGTTTTTAAATGAGCTCACTACACCATATCTGATCAACTTGCCTAATCTATATAGGGTCAATTCTAGAGTAATTCAGTCAGTAAACTAAAAAATATCTTTGGAAATATGACACTGAAATCCACTGGCAATCATGACATGATAAAACTCAATTCTTTTGTCTCCAAATTCTGAGCAATTAGACCCTCAAAAGCCCTTCCTTCCACATCCTAGTTAGTGCTCTTCCTAGTTAATATTAGATACAGAACCAAGTTAACTGCCGATCAGTTGGTTGCTATTTGCTGAGAGGAGATTTTTACATGACACTCACATTTCACAGCCCATCTGGTGAGCGCAGGAAGATCGCCTTAGCGCCCGACATTAAGCCAGCCCCTGAGAGGTCAGCGTGCAAGCCACGTCCCAGCGAGCGTGCCTGCACGGGTACTGCAGATGTCTGCAGCACATCTGTAAACAGAGCCCTGCCCTAGCTAGGTGCTCAGCTGATGGGAATGCCACCAGACAAGTGGCGCCTCCGTCAATTTGTATCTGCTATATTGGCAGGTTTCTCCCTCCAGCTGCTTTCATCTTGCTTTTCTGCTAGCAGATCATCCTTCAGGAAGCCATTACAGTCGGAGGAACATAGGTTTGAAAGGATCTTCTGCAGTTAGGCGGGCCCATCCCTGCTGCTGCCAGTAATCACTCTTAACAGAAAGGTAGCTATCCCATAAGAGTCTGCGGGGATCTTTTTTCCGCATTATACTTATTCCAGAATACCTACAGACAAACCTAATTCCTAATTATTATGGCAATCTTCTTATTTCCAGCTTAAATTTGTTTACAGACATTTTATGAGTTTCTTTTTGTGCCATTTCCCTTCCTCTAAAACACCCATGCCTTTCTGTTAACTTGCTTGTATTTGTAGTCAAAAATCATCTCGCACCTCAGTCTGCATGTCATGAGGCTACGGCACAAAGCTTTTTTAGCTTTCTGTCATCAAACATATCTGTTGGGCCACTCTATCATCCGACCAGCCCTTCTCTACACCTGTCCCAGTTTCACTCCAGAAGTGCAAACTATTGCTGCATAAAAATACCCTGCAGCACTGAAGGCAGAAAAACCTGATGAAAGATATGCACCAAGCGTTTCTAACCAGAAACTTACCATGCCATGTAGATCAATCACAATACTTAAAGCTGTTAAGTTAGTAATGACAAAAAGAAGTATTTTTCCCTAATTTCCCACTAGGTACACTTCCTGTTCCATATCACAGATGGTATTTCCTTTACCTGCTCAGAAATCATTTCTAGAATAATTAAAACAAAGCCCTTTCTAGGAATATGATCTTAAAACACGTCATGTGGCAAACATCCTGAAATATTAGCAGCATTCCTGCTGACATGCAGAAATCAGTACTGTTGTTTAGAACCCCATTTGTGGATTAACGCCATGGTATGGAAGGCTACAAGAGATTATTTAAAACAAATTTGTCCTAACATTATTACAGTGCCTATAGCTTCAATGTCATTTACTGTATAATAGTTACATAAATCCACGGACTAAACACTGCTTATCATTAAGTGGTTCTGATTATACATAAAATTAATGCCAGGCTGAAATGTGTCATACAAAATCATCATCACAGAATGATTTGTTTTGTTTGAAAAAGTGTTTTAAAATTCTTTTGACCATTTTAAAGCTGCACAATTACATTGGAAACTGTATTTTATCAGCTTCAAGTGCTACCTGGCACAAAGTCTCATGAAAAGATTGTTTACATTTAATTTCAATTTTCACATGAAACATTTATTCATCCAAGAGTCACAGCTTCCTCAGGACTATTTTGACACAGTGCAGAATAAAGAACCTGGCTTTTAGTGCTTTTGAACACAAATAATCCTGTTGTAGGTTGTGAGAAATGGGAAATTCCAGAAATAACTATGAACAGAAAAAAGGCAGGAAAAAAAAAATTAATTCCAGGTTCCCCACCTCTTCAAGGGTTAAGTTACCTAAGCCTTAGATTTGTTCTTGGACAATACCTTGGGTCACATTTTTGACAAATTAAAAACATGAAAGTAGAAGATAACAGTGTTACGTGTTCATGGTTACCTACTCCAAGATCTGGCAGGCACCTTGGAAGGGCATTTGCCACACCTCTGGGAGCTTAAAAGCCAATTAAGTTAGGAGGTCAGTGTTACTCTTCAGCTCACTAAAAGAGAGAAGCTCCTCCAGAGTCCCATAAGAAGAGTCTTCCCCTTTTCCAAATAACCACATTTCACACACACAATGAAAAACATTCTTTTTTTTGACAAAACATTCCCAGAAAAAACTCCAGTGACTTTAGGGAGTATTGGATCATTCCGTCAGGGCCCTGGCTTGGCTGACGCTGCGGGCTGTTATCCATGAGTGTAACGTGTTTGTTACTGACCCCCTCACCACCAGAATTTGGGATCAGCCATAGCAAAAATTCTCATGTAATATTATCCAGGCCCAGAGACAGATGGGTTTTCATTTCATATAAACACAGTAACTAGGAGGACTGAAACAGGAGGTGCTACTTAACTACATTGGCTTATTCTATTCTGCTAATTACTAAGCTCCAACAGTTTGGGGGTACTTTTTTTAAATAAAGAAATACATTTTGGCTCTTCATCCTGAGTCACTGTTCACAAATTAAACAAAGTGAATGACTGAGACGGAATAACATGAAATGGATTGCTATTGTATGAAAATATTAAAGTAATGTTTAATAAATCACTAACAAAGCATGCAGAAGTTAAAATATAGTTAGTAAATGGACCTAATATCTCAAATGGAAACTGTTGATATCAAAAAACAAACCTAAGAAAATATGCTGTCTCATGACATGTCACTGTAAGAGCAGTTCTGCCAACAATGGTAACATTATCTCACGGTAGTTACAGATAACCAAAGAACATATGTTATCTAAGAAAACACACGTTAGAAGAAACACTGATATTTCCAAGGTGCTGTCCTACAAACCCAGCTGTTTGCAGATTGCGGGATCAGAGATAGCACCATCAGTTGAACTACTGACATTGTTATCGAACACATCCAGCACATGCCTTTGATTCTCCTTTAAAGAGTTACAGAGGATTTGTTCTAATTTCAGCTTTTCCTTCTCAGGCAACAACATCATATAAACATCCTTTGTGGTGTTCTCATCCTAGTTTAAACCTGTCAGCACATGCATTTTCCAGGAAAAGATTAGTGTTTACCATTATTAAAAGACAGTAGGTCATCAGTAAAATGGAAACAATGCAGGAGCAATTTTAGTAGAGTCACAACACATGCCAGATGAATGAAGTAAACAAAAAGACATCAATTTCACACAGAAGAAGTTTTCATTCCCCAGATTTGTCTTTTACTCACTAGCTACTGTCTGTGACTTAAAAAATTCTCTAAGTAGAACCTCCTTCTTTCCCCAGAGAGTAGGTCATAATTTATGAATGACAGCTCGTTAAATAAGCTCTTTTGTTTCCTTAGCAACTAACCTATCCTAATACTTACTGCAATGAGACCTGACAAATTCATGAAGTTATTTCCCTCCCCCCAAACATTCCAAGTCAACAAGGTCAGCTGGAAGATCTGCTGTATTTTTTTCAGTAACATTCTTTTCTCTGCGGGTCATATTTACATGCAGCATGATGGTGTTAACAGATATCAATCTTCCTTCCCTTTCCTAGAATAATTATCCCTTAAAAACTCAATAGCAATGTCTGCAATGACAATTAAGTTATTTTGACAAGAAACGAGGCAGAGAAATGTAGACAACAGAACATCTCAATGTCAGTAACCCCTTCCTTCTCATGACTGTAAGATACACTGAACCTTAAGGTACTCTAACTAAAAAATAATGGATTAAAGTGAATTCACCACAAGTACGGTAACCAAGGAGGCTTTTTAAGATTCAAAAAGAGATGCATGGTATTCACGAGGTGCAGTGTAACAAGTTCCTGTGGTCCACTACTAAGTTATGGTAACAATACTTTCCAAAAGCATTTGCTTTCTTGTCTAAAAGGATTTTCCTTGTGGCTGCTGTACTGAACATGAAGCGTTAGGTACTTTTTCCATGTACAATACCTTTGCAGAACTGAATTGCTCTCAGATAAAACATAACTATCGTTGTAGTTTTTGCAAGAGACTAGCAAGTATTTTTGTTTTTCCACTTAAATCATGCAAGCTCCCTGCTCTTGCATTTTCAGTTGCAAAACATATATATATATCTAGGTGTCATTCCCTTCAAAGTTACTGAGGCTGCACTTTTATGATATGGCTGAGAAGTTCTGCCTGTGAGCTGTCATCTGAGAGCTACCTCCTTCCCCCAGCTCTTACACTTCCCCTGTGTTGCACTGCTGCTCACCTGGCTGTGCTGTGAGCTACCAACTTAGGTAGCTAAATGAGTACAGCCCCTCCTCGCCCCCCAGAAAACACCAACCAACCAAAGAAACAAACATGAACCTACCCACAACTTTTTTGCCTATTTAGCTCCAGACTGCAGATCACAGCTGGGGAAGAAGGAGTGCAGGAAAAAGAGTGGTAGTGTGCAGCAGGGCAGGGGACACTTCCCTTCGATGTCATGGACATTGGCTCGTGTTGAAACCACAGCTTTATACAGGTCTGAGCTTCACAGCTGCCAACATCTCAGCTGAAATCAACTGCATTAGCTACTGTACTTAAGTGACTTGCAGATAACAGTATAATTGTAATATTAGGAATCATCATTACTGATTGCTGTTGATGCAATGGTTCTTCATAGTGGTAGCCCCCGTTACACGAGCTATATTCCTCTTGGCCCCTCTGGTATTGAGGTCCCCATACTAGCAGGTAAGGCGGCAGCTCCTTTGTTCTGTTCCAGAATGCTCTGTTTGCAAGTAAAAAGAAAGAAACCTAAAAGCTGTGTCAAAGGCGCAGAGCACGCGCTGCAGACAGCTCAGCAGTACCACTTCGCTGGCGACACACCTCACTGCAGTGGGGTGCATGCAGGAGTCCATTCACCTCTTCTCAAACATGAAACTTTATTTTTAAGACCACCGTGAGGTTTTAGTCCAGTATCACTCACATCTGTATGTGGTAATCAACTGCAAGAAATGACTGCTATTACAATTTGTATAAGTGATCCTTTAAATGTTTTGAGGAATGACTCTTCCAACCACTAACATGCACGGACAGTGGGTACCTGTGGGTTTGTGCATTACTTCTTATAATGCTTTCTTAGAATCCTCTAATAAAAAAAGATCTGGTAAAGACTAGATGCATAAGCTCACATATTATGAGGGAGACAATGTGCTTTCCTGTCTGCAAAATAGAATTTATGCTTATAATGTTGATAATGCATTAGTTATATTACAGAAAGACCCCTAGAACAGCACTGAAAGCACAAACAAAATAGTGAGGCTTTTTAAAAAACAACAAAAAAAAAAAAGAAAAAGCACTCAAGCTAGAAGAAATGCAAAGTTTAAGACCTTAATTCATCTCCTTTCTATCCTCAACAGAAAATGCTTAAGAACCTTATCTGTAGCCTCCACTACCAGCATCACAGCAAACAGCACTAGCTGTTTGTAACGTCAGCATTACAAGCAAAGGTACAATGCTTAAAAGAGGATATGGAAAACTGAGTATCAAGATCATAAATTGCTAATGCAATACAAGAATTTATTTCAAAAACAAGCAATTTGAATGTTTTGTAGTTGCCTCCATGGCCATAGTGACCGTGAAGGTTTTAAAAAGTTAGTTATTTGAAAATCTGGGATGTGTTCCTTACTGTCCTATAAGACTTTTAGAATGTGAACTTAAGTGCCAAAAATGATGAGGGAGAGCATTACTTGCATTGGAGTCCGGAAAAAAAATATTTTTTATCCATCATGTATATTAAGAAAAATACTCTAACACTTAAAGCATTTTAGTTCTTCAGAGCTGAGCTCTGTAGTCTCAGCATCACGCAGACGACCAGATAACAGCAGTAAGTAGAAGGTTCACACTGTGCCCGTTTCTCCTTTAGGTCGGTGGCAGACTTCCCTCGTGCTGGGCATGGGCCCAGAACCAGGAGAGACGAGCTTCTTCCTTTTCGTGTCTCAGAAAAGGGATGCAAAATTTTCCATGTTGAAACTCACATCACTGTGGGCTTTCCAAAAGCAGAGCTCTTTTCCCTCTTTTGCTATGGTAACAGGACCCAGTAGGTGCTCTTCATTAGCCTGATTAAGTCAGTCAAAACCAGTGGAAAGATTTCAGATAAATTCACTGGGCTTTAGGTCAGCAAAATGTAAATTAAGTAAAGATGCGGTTCAGAGGAAGTAATCCTGCAAAGAGTGGCTCTTCCTTTACTGAGTTTGTGAAGAACTGAGTTTGAGGCAACAGGTCCTCAGTCTCTGAAGTCTAAAATCTTTTAAAAGAATAACTGGTACCCTTGAAAGTTTCAGTAGGCTTAGTAGAGGCTGGACTTAAATCTTTTCCATGGGCTATATAAAAACAATTCAACCTTCTACCTGCGGAGATTTGTTTCTGAAGTATCTAGCTGCCTTACTCAGGGCCTTCAGAACACAGAACTATTGTTTTAAATACTTAATTTCTTTCCAATGGGGAAAATCAGAATTTTCAAATCTGAATTTAAAACCATTGTCCTCATGAACATAA
>VXAA01000243.1:5938044-5963626 GCA_013399115.1 Anseranas semipalmata
GCCCTTCCTTGCCCCGGGCTGCGGCGCGGAGCCCGTGCCCCGGCGGTCGGGAGCCCGCCGTGATCGTGCGGCCGCCCCGGGCGCTGCTCGGCCCTCACAGGCCTCGTCCTCAAGCGCCTGGCCTCCGCGGCGTGCCCGGCCCTGCTGCCCAGCTCGGGGACTTCACGGGGAGCCTCGGTAACGGGGGCGTTGGAGAAGCGGGAAGGCTTGGGGTCTGACCGCGCTGGATGCCTTGCACCCGGGTTTTCCTCTAAGGAAGGGATGCTTTTTAGCACTAGTTGCCCTTTCGCTCCGTTTGTTGCCAGACAGACACAGGGCAGGCTTTGGGGGTGGGGAAGCCCCTCTCGAAAGAGGACATTCTGCTGCTTTTTGGGTGGGCAGGGTTGTTCCTCTTCAGTCTCATTGCCCAGATGAGACAGCAAGCTTCAACACGTGCAAAAAGTCACCTGAACTTAAACAAAGTTCCCAAACACCCAAAATGCAAATTTATTTCCCTTCCTACTGCACCAGATGCTGGCGAGGAAAAGCCATTTCTTTCCTTCTTCCTGCCCGTAGGTCCCATCTGTGGATTCACAGACAGCTAAAGGCTACTATGTTTCAGGTTCAGCTTTTCATAATACACAAATTTTAAGCTTAACTTAGAAAAAAAATTCTTGAAGTCCACAGTAGGTAATCCAAGGTGCAAGATGCAGCCTGCTGAAGGCCTGAAGCAGTTGTACTGCAAGGCACAAGCTGGAGAACTCGCAGTGTCTGTGTACATAGAATTTTGATAAAAAGTTACTGATTGTAGGCATAATACTTCATATTTTCTGTCTCTCACCCACTCTGATGCCACCCCCCTGCCCCAGTGCCTGCTCATTACTTCCCCTCTAGTAAGAACAGGCTGGGGAGTGAAAGCCACTGTTGACAACTTTATCTGAACACAGACCAAGGCTCAGTCCTACATTATTTACTGTGGCATTTTAATTTAAAAGCCTTTTGGGGGGTCAGCTTTGTTCTCCCCCAGATCTAGTACTTGTGAGAACAATGCTTAGGTCTCAGCATTAGGAAGTAGCTAAGCTGGTTTCAAAGGGCAGCCAGAAAATAAGGTACCCTAATTCTGAAAGTCAGCTCTGCATTCCTAGCTCCGTTCTGTTGACTTACATGGAGTTGGTCATGTTTATGTCAACATAGTCTCTCCCATCACAAGGTTTATGGTAAAAACAAAAAACGCTTTGATTTTACAAACTAGGCCTCGTGCCTCGGGTAGCTCCAAAACAGAGCAAATGTTATTTTTTCTTTTTAAGTTGTTACACAGCCGCAGCATTTTATACAAGTCATGTTGTGCAGGCAGCTTGTACAAAGAGAGCATGTTTTAGTAATATCTCCCCTAGAATAGCCTCACTTCAGAAGGGTGCTTTCAGAGAAATGGTAACCTAATTCTGGGAAAGTAAAGTTAAAGCAGGAGCCTGAACCACTGAGAAAGAAAATGATGCATTCTTGTCACCAGTTGAGAAATATGAGTAACAGTGAGTGCATTGTGTCTGTCTCTTTAGGAAAAATTAGACCTCAGTGATTGATTCCTCGAATCTTCTGTTGAAAAATCTTCCATTTTTCAGTGGAACACATAGGACTCATTTCTGAATTCCTCTAGTATGATTTAAATGATTTTATTTCTCTCTCCTTTTTGAATATTGATGCTCCTGGCCAGTATCTTAGCAGGTTTAAACTGGCATAACTTCCCTGAAATTACTATGCTACAGCAAAGCTACAGTGCTTGAGAAGCTGACAAAATAATGCTGTTAGAAAAGTCTTGCTCAAGTCCAAAATTCAGACTTCCAAGAAAATAGTTTTTTAAAAGATTTAAGTAATTTTTGAAGTAGTTTTGTTTTTAGGGAGTCTTTCACGCATCCCCCACCCCCCAGCGTTCATCTGTTTTTCACTGTTGCATTCTGTTTCAGACATTCACCGGTAATTTTGTCTACTATATTCAATCTGTGCTCCCAGATGACATAGTAAAAACAGTACTGGAGAAAATAGGTTACATTGCAACAACAGCAACAGAGTTTTCACTTGTCAGAAAGAGAAACAATAAGGAAACAAAGCAGACTGCATTTGAAATATTCCTGGCAAGAATTGAATGTGAAACCATCCTCGAAATGACAAATGAAGAAAAACATGGCAATTTGGAGAAGACCCTGCAGAAGAGAACACAAATGCACTGGCATCATGGAAATAAGGACAAAGAGGATCAGATACCCCAGAGAGAAGACTCTGAAAATCTAGAAAATAAAGAAAACAGTGAAACATCTTTGTGCCTTGCTACACAACAGAAATCTTCAACTAAGAGCGATATATCCTTTGAAGCTGCTGGGAATCTTAAGATCAAAGACGACATGCCTCAGTTAGCAGTTACTCAATCCGCTAACAGGCTTCAGGAACACCAAAGGCAAGTCATTAACACAGTACACTTTCCGGGCAAATGCTCAGACAGCGAGGACTTCTTGATCAAATATAGTGACATTGTCATAAGGCATACACCTATTTTCAGTGAGAATCTTTCTCCAAAAGCTTTTGAAAAAAAGCCAAGAGCCAGTCTAAGTGAAGAATGTGTTTTGGCAGTCACTGCACAGTCAACTGTAAATGAGATCAGGCCTGTGCCACTCTCACCAGGAGCAAGCGGTCCGCCAGCCTTTGCAATATTTGCTGACAGCTCTTGTGACAGTAAGAATGCTTTGGAGTACAAAGCTCAAGAAGTCCCTGAAGAATCGATTGAAGCAAAAATTAATGATGCCATAAATTGTGTAGACCCAGACCCTGCAGATGAACCCAATGAGCTGAAGTCTCTGCCATACAAGGATGTTGCATCTGTCCAAAACTGTAGTGTCCCTGGGGAAGAGGAAGTTTGTGAGCTGTCTTTAACCTTCACAAAACTACAAATCAAGGACACTCAGGAAGATCTGATGTATCCAGTAGAGGAAACTGGGCAACCTGAGTCAGTATCATATGCAAGTACAAGTGACAGGAATGTAAGAGAATTTAATCAGTCCGAAATAAAATGCACATACCCAACCAATGCTCAGATGCAGAACAGAGCAGCTACATGTATTGAGCTATCTTCAGATCTGTACTGTACTACTGGGAACATGGAGGATTCCACTACTGGTTCTGATAGCAAGAGACTATTAATGGATACTCCTAATGCACCTACAGCTTCTGAGTGCTTCAGACGTATTAGAGAGCCCCCTAATCCCACCTACATTCCACCACAAAGTATTAATGTTCGGTCTCCAAGCAGAAGAAGCACCAGTGCATCGGGCAGAAGGAACCTCTTGCAGCCTCATAGTGACTCTCCCAAAACCAGTGAAGTAAAGCTGGAAAACTGTAATTCAAAAGTAAATGAAATCCAGGAGCCTTATGTCATTATTGACAAAACTGACCAAGGAATGTTATGCCAGCACACTTGATTCTAACAGTGCTTTATTTGTAATGCACCCAGGGTAACCCAATTAGTTTTTGAACAACTAATTGCTGGAGTCGTGTCATCACCTGATTCCAGCAGGGTAGGGGAATAAAACTTTGACCAAACTAACATCAAATGGCAAGACTGCCTTCAGCTTTGGGTGGTGTTGAGGGGTGGGAGAAACAGGTATTATGAACATGCATAGCAAGATTAATGCTTCTGTACTGGGTCTGGCTGGGATGGAGTTAACTTTCTTAATAGCAGCCTGCATGGTGGTGCGTTTAGGATAAGTGGCTAAAACTGTTGATGATGCACCAGTGTTGTGGCTATTGCTGAAGAGTGCTTGCACAGTGCCAATGCCTTCTCTTTCTCTCCACCCCCACCCACCCCTGGTGAGTAGGCTGGGGGTGGGCAAGAAATGGGGAGAGGACACAACTGGATCAGCTGACTAAAATTAGCCAAAGAGATATTCCATAACATCTAACATCATGCTCAGCAATAAAACTGAGGTAGCAGAAGAAGGTGTATTTTTTTTTGTCTACCTTTGCATCACTTGTTCTTTCCCCTCTTCCCTTCACTTATTAAACCTCTTTAACCCAAAAGCTCTTGCTTTTGCTCTTCCTATGCTCCTGGTCATGCAGGGGGGTGAACAGACAGACCTGTAGGTGTGTAGCTACTCACTGAGTCAACCGTCCACAAACTCCTTGCTCTTCTTTCAAGTATTATCTGTTCTTCCTAATCATTTTAATTTCTATAAGATGTATTTTCCCCCCATGGGGGTTATTAAAATTGTTTTAAATCTTATGTCAAATATTCAGAACTTTAATTTAAAACTGCAAAAAGCCCTTCTCATCACAAATGAAGGTGGGTCGTTAAGTATTTAGCTGACCACCAGTACTACAGGATTCATATACCTAACATCCCATTTTTATCTTTACTGTAGCTGTAACAGTAGTTTAACAGCAGCTTACATATTAAAAAACAATGCAAAAGGAAACTAAAGACTACCACTTGAAAATACACCATCTTAACTCCATTACTGCCCTGCCACTGGCCTTCATTAAACTGTTGTTAACATCTACTGTGAGAAACTGCAAGTCTTTAAATGTTAAACTTCTGGATGGGCCTGTGCACAATTGCTTCTGTCTTCATGGTATCAGGCATAGGACATAGATCTTCTTCACTTTGCCCTATTTTGAGCAGAGTTTTGGACAAGTGTCTTCCATGTCCAGGAGACTATGAGCAGCGTGACATGTGGAAACCAAAATATACATAGGGTCTTTCTGAAGGGAGGCAGCATAGCCCTAACTTGGTAACAAAGCACCACAGTGCACAGCTCCACCAAGTCACAGCAACAGTGGTTGAGATAATGACATTATGAATAATATTAATGTACTTTTTGTTTCTGAACAAAGCCCATCAAAGAAACAGTTAAACTGCACAAAATTTATGGAATATAAAATGGCTCTGAAAATCTACTTTTTATTAGTAGGTTTTTGTACCTGGATCAAATAGGAAACTCCTCGTTATGGCAGATTGGCCAGGACTGTTAGGTGTTCTGCCTGTCTGTAGGGAGAGCTACTGTCCACTCAGAAGACTTCTGGATATTTTCATCCGAGTTTCTGCCGCAAGGACACCTTTACCTTTTGTTCCTGTACAAATAGTAGGTTTTTGAGGTCTTGTGCTAGCAACTACTGTACTTGCAAATTTCTGGGCTCTCTAGAGACAACAGCTTTACAGTTAACAATACTTGTGAAGAGACTGGATTTGAAAACCAGCTGAAGGAAAAGACATGTCATATTTAATAGGCCTTAGGCAGCAGTCCTTTGTGCAACTGCCTCCACACAGGCAAGGCAGAACTGGGTTTGAAATCCTACTTGTAAATACAGTCAGACCTGAGAAGAGGGACAGAAAAAAAAAAAGACTCTGATTTCTGACCCTGTGTGCCAGTGCCCTCCTGTCCCCATTGGTAATGACCACTGCACCTCTCCTTGGCTAATTAACTTAAATAACTGCAACCACTTAAGCAGCACTGCTAGCACAACAAGAGGGCTGCCTGAGCCTCTTTCTAAAGGAGGGTGATTTGTGTTTGTGAAATGTGTGCCTATCCCCTTGTGTGCTGTCAGCTTTAATTGTGCTACAGCTGGTCCTGATTGTCAATGAATTGAATGGGGATTTACTGACTGGTTTTATGGCTTTCCATTATAGAGACACAAGGCCAACTCTGTTCCCAAATTTATATGCTACACACAACCACTTTGAATGGCTCAGCTCTCCCAAGCCTTGGATTAGAGAAATTCTCTTTTGATCAGTGCAGACAGAGAGCTTAGGCAGCAGCCCCAGTTGCTGGGTGATATTATTCAATCACACAACCTCTCCCCAACAGGTCTCTTAAAATAGTTGTTTTCCCTCCCCTTAACATTCATATCACACATACATCCTTGCCCTGTCTGGAGCTAAGGTGCTCAACAAACAGTTTGGCTTTAGAATCAACTTTCTTTTGTTTATAAAGCCAAGAATGAAAACCAAATTTCAGCGTGAAGACAAAAAAATGCAAAGCATGCAGGCACGGAATGAACAAAGAATTACAATTTGCTTCAAATGATAAACAAAGGTCTTAAAAAAATATATATATATCCCTGAGACATAAACAGCATACCTGAAGGGGACTAGGAAGGGCTTGCAAAGATAAATGTCTCTACTGTTAAGAGTTGTCTCAAAAGAAGAAAACAATTTTTGAAACATCACATTTATTTATTTAACCTTACTTGTATCTAAACACTGAGAGTTACCAGTAACCCACCACCACCACTGCTACAGGGTCCACCCACTGAAAATTAACTGGCACAGTTCTCTAACAGCCGATCAAATCCTACATGTCTCCTTTTCACAGCATTAAATATTAAAAAAAAAAAAAAAAGGATGCAATTAGGAATAGGAATGGAATACAGTGATGTCTGTGGAGCAGCACACTCACAGTCCTAACAGCTTAGTATTTACTGTGGAGGGATGTGAGGGAGGGACTTATCACCGCTACCAGACTCTAGGGTAGAGCAGAGGACTCACCTCGAATCCCACTGGCATAAAAATTAAATCCAGTAGTATGTACACAAGACAAGTGAAAAACAGAGTCCCTCTGTTCTGCCACTCTCCTGTTTGACCCTCTGTATGTGTTCAGAGACAGATCACTCTTGTAGGTGTCTGTTTACTCAACACTTAGCAAAATGGTGCCCTGATCCTAACACAGCACAAATAATTGTCATAAGCCAGTCTCTCTTAAAAAATTGATAAACAAAGATAGCATCTTGACTAGGCAGAAGACTACATTCTCTCATGTAGGAATTAATCTAAGAACTACTAGGTTTTGTTCTGAAAATAACTTCATTTTCAGAAACTTGCAACTGTTAGCCCCCTCAAACGCTGCTATTAACCAAATGCTGTAATAAATACATAAATAAACCACTCACACACACCATAAACCTCACTTGACTTTATCCTGCTTTAGAAATGTACAATGTTTACTTAAACCTCCATACTCTACAGGAAGGACTGGATTCTCCAAGTCAGGACAGTAACTTGCTAGGAGAGCCATTATTCAGCAAAGGGACAGACAGTTTCAGGTCTGAACATTTTAATTGCAACCAATGGCAAAATACCCAGTCTCTGCAGGAGGAAGTACAATGAAGAGAGATGCTGGATTAGTTCCTGGTGTTGGCAGTAGTTCTATGTGCTAATTACATCAGTGAACATAATTTCCAAGGCTTCTTAGGACCTGCAGTTTTGGACACTCACTTCTGAAATGTTTAATCAAACAAGTAAGACCTAAACATGCCTCCCATGCTAGCAGACAGTACACAAAAGGCCAGATGAAGAGAACGCAACTGTTTAACAATTTAATTTTTGCCAGTCTCTGTCTTCAAGTCAATTTATGTGCTGCTCCCAGATGGTACTGATTGCTAAGACACCTTGACCAGGACAAGGTAAATACCAAAGTTTGGATATCTTCTCCATCCCAAGTATGCAATAAAGAAAAAGCAATACATGAGGAGATAATCACTTTTCACATAGCCTGCAGTATAGATGTGGAACTCATTGGGACGGAATATTATGTCAAAATTTACAAATGCTCATAAAGTGATAATTTCCAGAAGAAAATTCTATCATGGGCCATTAAACATAAAGATAAACCTATGGTTCAGGAAACCAGAAGAAAAAAAAAAAAACCTGTGAGGGCTTAAACAGAAAAGAACCACTGTTTCTTGAATTGTTTGCACACTGTTCCAGGAGGTAGCCACCACTAGCTATCCAGGTATTGGGAAACAATACCACAAAGGCTAACTGACTCACCAGTCATTTTTGCAAGTCTTTTAAGCAATCTGTAACTTTCACAGTGACAATGATTCTCACCCTTCACATTGAAGATGTGCTCATGTAAACCTTAACACTCCACTACAGTTAATTAAAAACAACACAGGAAAATTTAACTTATTTCATGTATTCCTACAATATGCTCCAGAGCAGCCAAAATGTATTCAAAACCAGTTACGTGTAGTTCAGTCTACAAGTATAGGCTACATCCAAGTTATGGACCACATCTTAAAAGCCAAGAGAAGTGGCAGTTTGTTTAAATGAACCGCTCTACTGGTACTGAAGTTCAGTATGCTTACAGAAACTGAGTACTTTCTATAATATTTTGCAATTCGCTACCCAATCATTCCTTCTCTGACAATCAAAAAAGGAGTAAAATATGTATCAGAATAATGCTGATTGCCCTTCTTATTCTCCCCCTCATGAACTGAGAAATTTCAGGAAACAAAAGCAAATTCCAGGTTTAAAAACACCTATTTACGATTACTGAAGTATTTTTGATCTATGCATCTATAGCTGACTGCAAACATTTTACACTTACGACACATAACAAGCAACCTGTTCGTTTTGTTCCCAGTTCTCACTAAATATCCCAAGTACATGAAAATCTATGTATGAAAATGAACAGATAGCAAAAGATAAAATAAACATTCTCTCTGTAGTCACATTGCATCTGTAATTTTTAATAAATTATATAAATTATTCCTATTTCTTTTATTACAATTATGAATATCAATAACCCCTGTCCAAACTCCTGTTCTGATAACGAAGAAAAAAAAATTAAAACATAAAAACCCATCCAAAACCAAATTGCTTTGATGAAGATGACAGCAAGATTCTTTGTACCATAAGATTCTCTTTACAAAACAATTAAGTGCTCTTTTCTGGACTGTCAGACTAGTGCACAAAATATACATCACTGGCTTCTACAACCCATAATCAAATTGCAATTAACAACAAATTGAAGATGACTGAAACTTACAGAAATATTTCTAGAGGAATAGTTCTTTTGGTCTCTAATAGAAGAAAAAAACTTTCAAAGTTTAACAGAAAGTTTCAAGAATGACCACTACCCCTATACAAATAAGCTTCAATAAGATAATTATTTAACATGCAAAATCTTATTTTCAAGCTAGAATTCTAAAGCTTTAAAACAGAACAACAGAACAACAGAACACATAGAGGGTTCACAAGCTTTAGCATACTGCTTTAGAACTTCACTAGGAAATGCTCAGTGCACTGATCATTATTAAGTTGTACTGATTTTGAAAAAAGAATCCCACCAGATGGAAATAACAAGAAATGAACTGCATTTCCTGATTTGGAAAAAGGTGCAGTCATTTCAGCTACAGCTACCATAGAACTATGAAATAAAAGAAGTGATCTCCAAAAGTAATACAATCGGATACTGGTCACGATCAAATGAAACATGAAAAAGCCAAGTAACTGAAAATTACTGTCAACAAGTTACAGACATTTAGGCAATTAGTGATGGAAGTACTAACTGAAGCCTTGGATATTAGCTGTTTTAGGAGCATTCGCTACAAAGCTATGACAGATGCTCAGCTACATTAATCTAAGCGTGTTTTAAAGCGTTGTTAACCTCGGTTGTGCCAATTAAACCAATCAAAGCTACTATGAAAGACATATTATACTTCAGAAATTATCCCCCCCAAAATTAAACAGAAAAAGTAATGCAAAAACAGTCATAACTGCTCCATTAAAAGCATTATCTTGAAGACAACACTCGAGAGGAAAAAAAAAGCAGAAATGAAGAGCAACTCAAGACTTAAGCTAGCATCTACAAGAATGAAACCCCCCATTTCTCTACCTTCCAAGTACCTGTAAGCCACAATAAACTGATCAAGGTGTAAACTGAAAGAACCATTGATAGTTTCCATTATAAAAAACAAGAAATTCAAACATTTGAGAATCTGAAGCAGTTAAAAAAAATCAATTAATTCTACTATTTATATCACCACTTGAAACAAACAACATAGTTCCGTGCAAACCGTGTTTTCATTAGTCCTCAGCTCAGCCATGACAAGGCAAATTCATGAAAACTAGAGAAACACGCCCTTTTAAAAACCTTGCCTAAAAAAAGGCCTCAGAGCCATCCTGCAGTTACAAAAAAAAAAAAAAATCAGTTACAAAAACTATGTTATTCTTTTGTCACTGAATTCAGTGCGACTATGCTAATACATAGTTACCTTCAGAGTTGCATTATGATTTCATGTAAAGCAGAAGAAACTAAATCCAATGAAATGCGCTAGTGTAGGCAGGATTAAAGTAAGACCCCCCTCCTCCATTTTGACATGACCAGACCAGTTTAACAAAGCAACTTTAAAGTGATGCACTTCATTTCCTTCTTCTAATAAAACACAACATCCCACCTCTTGTATGGAACTATTTCTTTCAAATTACAAAAACAGTTTTTTTATGGTGAAAAAGAAGAAACTTAGGTTATTTATAGGAAACAGCAGTGAAGTGGGAAATGGGAGAAAGAGACGTATTTTAACAGAACAGAATTGACACAGTAAAGTGGATGAAGACCCTGAAAACATGGAAGGGAATTGGAGTATATTCTGTTTGTGACTTGTTTCTGAACATTTCATAGTGGGAAGTCCACAACATCCTACAAAGCGTAATGCTAAAGCAGAAACCATTATATTCAGAAGTATTGCAAACACTCAAAATTGCCCCCAAATCAGACTTCATAAACACATTGTTTTTTTTTGTTGGTTTCTTGTTTGTTTGTTTGTTTGTTTGTTTTAAATACAACCACCACAGACTTCTATAAATTGTGTTGCATATTATATGGGTTTAGTATTTGGTCCCGGTTTTCTTCATACTTTTCTATCATTTTCTGCATGTCATGGTCAGCTCCAATAACCTTGAAAACAAAAACATGAACATTAGAAAAAATGACATCGTAACATGTATTTGCTTTTGAGCAAAACAGGACTACCACTGAAGCCAAACTGAAATACCCCTAGAAATCTGTCCAATTATTTCTCTGTTCAGAATTTGGCATTAATTGAAAAGCTATGTGTCTGATCCTACAAACAATCAGAATGAACAGCCCCCGAGTTCCACCTATGAGATAAAGACCAGACTTATGCTATACACTATGGATAGCTGTAAACATTTCTCCGAGGTTTTCTTTCTCCAAAAGTTATTAAAAGAGAAGCTTTACTTATTTTTCCCACTAATTAACACTCTTAATATTTAAAGAGTACAATACTCCATATGCTTAATTGGTTATAACTAAAATTTTACTCACAAGCACTGGGCAGGAAACTTTAAATAATTTATGTTTAATTAGCCACTCTTCATAGAGCTGATGAATAGCTTCTAAATATTCCTAGAAAAGAGGCATTCAGATTAACACACATTCCCAGGCATGAAACACACATTGCAATTTTTATATGCTTGGTAAGTAGTTAACAACTACTAGTATCAGATAGTTCCACTAACAAAAATACAAATCTGAGAAAAATTTCTGAGAAAAATTAATTCCAAGTATATGGTTTTATTCCATGAAGAACCTCAAAGAGACAGATCTTACATGAGCACAGGACTCTTAGCACCTTATAAGATCAAGAACTGTGCTTCTGTCCCATCAGTATAACGTGGCTAAAGATTTTACAGAGAAAAACACAACAAAGAGGACTAAGGACAAAAAGGGTAGGACTGCAAAGAAAACGTACTGAAGGCACTTCCTGTGTCAATGTTTTTCCTAAAATTCCCAGTTCAACTTCTCCTAACTGATTTAATTTCCTCTAAAAGCATTTCTGCCTGTCAACTATTTATTTTCTTCATGGAGACCACTTAACATTTTCATTCATACTGGCTTCCCGCCCCTCCTGCCCCTCAGTAGAGCTACACTGTAACATAATGTCTCTTCAAATCCACCCAGGCAAGGATGTATTCTCCAAGGCAAAATTTCACCTGGCTCAAAATTTATTTTTTTGCATGTATCTTCACATAAACATTCAAACGACAATTGCTTCTACTGAACTATGCAACAGTAGAAATATGCTTATAGCATACAGCATGTCTCCTGAAACTACATTTATTTCCGCTTAGGCTTTCTTTAGGAGAAAGCCAGTCTAATGAAAGGCCATTCTGTAAACTGCAACACACAAAGCAACCATTCCATTGGTTACTTTTTAAGCAGGTTCCCATATGCTAACTATCTTCAAGAAGTTGATTGTTGTCAGACACAAGCAGAGACACTTTTCATGCATCAACTTCCTGGTAATAGTAGATGACAGAAAGTGCCCTCCTAAATCTTCAGCATCTGCATGCACAGGTATCTGTGCTTCAAAAGGGTGCCTTTATGCCATTTAATAATACAAAAGCAATTGTTTGTTTACATCTTGGAGAAGATTAACGGTTGATTAATAATACTCCACCAAAACATTCAGCTATAGTACACTGACTACCAAAACATAACACTTGGGAAAGTCAGCATGCATGACAGATCATTTTTTATAAAGTAAATCAGAATTAAATACTGAACTTTTCATTTGCAGTGGAAACAGAACAGAACATCCCAAGTTGGAAGGGGCCCCCACGGATCATCAAGTCCAACTCCTCCAGACAATTGCAGTAAATTTTGGAAATACACTTAGGATATGATTTAAGAATTTAGATTGGCATTATTGTTTTTAAAGCTCATTGTAACCACATATATTTAAGAAACTCATTACCAGAGGAATGACTTTTTCCTCTTCTCTACATCTTCTCTTTAATCTCTCATAACAAACTTCAGGAGAAGTCTGCAGGTAAACTGTCATAAAATAAAAAAGAAAGAAAAATACATATATATTACAATAGTTGTGTTCAACGATCAGCTTTAAAAGCAACGAAGAAACTTCAAAAACTATAGAAGGAAAGGATCCTGATTTGGGTACCACCACTGAACCTCCCCTTTGACATTACTGTTAATCAGTCCATGAAACATCCATGAATTCATACTGCTTGATGATACACATCACAACCACTATCATAATGAATGATGTGATTATTTTTGACTAAAAAAATGTATTTTTTCTCCTCACAGTATAGAAACCCACCCACAAACATGCCCCTCCAGATCCCATCAAAATTTTACCTATCAAATCAACTGAAACATCAGTGTTGTTCTGGATCCAGTCAAACCATTCAGTTAGGACAACATAATCCACCTCTGGCATTTTCCCACTGAAAAAACATAAAAGTCACCATTTATTGAACAATATACAAAGATCAATTCTAAACTCAAATGGACTGTTTTTTTTTAACCTGACTAGAACTTCTCCCAATTTATTCCAGCGTATGTGAAATGAAAACACAACCAACATTAAAGGCCTTATAAAGCATTGTTTATACAAATAAAAATCCAAATTTTTTCTCTTTCTAAAAGTACTCACTAGCATAAAGTTTCTATTATTAACAGTTAAAAACATTAATAATCTTTCCTACTACAATTAAGAAATAGTTACTTGGTGACTAAGAAGAAAAAACATTACCATATTGTGGCATAAAGTAACATTTATACAACAATAACAAACGAGTGTCAACAGTATTTATTACTCAAGTTCCTTACATCAGGATCATTTCTAATACATCTGAACTACTGTACTGCATGACACCAAAAAGTCTTGATTTACTAAGCAGGACTGACAATTCATTATAGAAACCAAAGTAAAGAGCAGTGAAAAAATGACACCATGTAAATAAAATTAACTCCTACTGTAAGAAATATTGGTGTCCTGAAATATTCACAGCATGATTAATTTGAACCTTGTATTCAGAATGCATAGACAATATTGGAGACAACTATCCCAAAGTCATCTCAATAAGAATAATAAAATCTCAGCTGACTCATGTAAAAGGTAGTCTACAGATGATATATTAAGAATCACATATCATATTTTTACCGGTATCAAAGCTTTCACATATTACCATATTCCTAAATATTCAAATATTACTAGTTTCAGATTATTTTGTCTTCAAAATGGATTATAGTAACACATACTCTACACTCTTCCCTAAATGCCTCTGTAACAGAAATATAGGGAAAAAAAATATATATATATGGTATTTAGAGACTCCTGTCCTTTCCAGCTGAGTGACTAAAACTAGCTGCAACATTTTAAAAAGTGCTGAAGATAAAGATTCCACAGATTTCTCAACCATTCTCCTGGCAACATGCTTTGATCACTTGCAAAACTGAATAAAGATAATCCAGAAAGATATTTCCACTTAAACTTGCAAGAAAGCAAAACCAGTATTCCTGCCACCTCCCTTCTTTATCTGCCGTCCAGCTGAATATCTTGCTTCCCAAAGCATCCAAGAAATGGCTTAACACAATACACTGCTATTCTTCTAATGTATCAGTGAGTGTACGTTTCTGGGTGACAAGCATATATGTAAGCTAAACACTGACTCTGCTACTTTTCTCTGGAAAACAGGAAGCTCAAAAGAAATTAGAAATAAGAAAAAAAAAAAAAAAAACACCATTCTTAACCTAACAGATACATCCATGTCAATTCTGCATTGACCTCCCCTGCGAACAACATGCCTTTGCCCTCCCTGTGTCAGCAGAGTCCCCTGGATAATCACGTGAGGATTCTGGATCAGGCTCAGGGTCCATAAAGATACAGGTTTTGCTCTATCTTTCAAAAGTTTGCTGACATTTGACTCCTACCAAGTAAAGGGTTTACTGCAAAAGCTAAAGGAGTAGAAATAGTTTTATATCATAAATAACTGTCCCATTTGAATTCATAAAGTGAATTGCGCGTGCTTACCCTGTAACATATCATGTATACTCACGTGCACACATTTAAAATTCTTCTACAGTTTTACACCTAACATGAGCGTGTCTTTCATCTAAACTCAGATGTGCAATCACAACGAGAACTTGGACATTCATGCATATCTGTGCATGCCGGAGAAGCTCTCAGCGATTGCTCACAATTTAAGCCTTCCATCATCGTCGTAAATCTTATGCTATTTCTCTCTCTGGGAAAAAGCCTGCAAAGCCAAAACATAAATACTGAGTGACACTGGATCAAACAGCTTGTATTCCTGATATTCCACAGCTCTTCATCCCTTACTTAAACTAAACATTCACCTACAGGAGGAGGACTTCTATAGACCAAAGATAAAAAGGAATTATTCTCCATTTTTAAGACTGGAACCCTAAGCAATACCTTCTCTTACAGAAAAGAAAGCAGAAAATAACCTCTGCTCTTTGCAGCATGCTTACACCATGCAGTCTGAGACTTATTTTGAATTTAATGGGAAAATGCCTTCCATACACCTGAAAATATGTTGAATAGCTTGAGCCTGAGGGCCTTTTTTGATAAAATTTTCAGTAAAATTTAAAGATGTGAGGTCAGTTTTGTTTTCCAGACCTTTAATCAGAGAGGCATAATTCAATTCCTACAATGGGCAACCTCCTCTGTGTTCTCTGCAAGCTTTTTTTTTGCATGTTTACTAACCTATACAATAATTAGGAACACTACCCTACAGACAGGAGATTCCTTCTAGGAACACTAATGGGGAGAGAAAAAGCACCTGGAAGGATACAGAGACATTTCCCTTTGCAAAATCCATTGAGTTACAAAATGATTTTTTAAATTCTCGTGAAACAATTGTACAAGAAACATAGCATGGGAAGTAATCATTTTAAGTTACAAGGCCTTTTCCCTGCCACAGGGTACTATTACCCTTCTACATAAATTTACCAAGCCTAAAGTTAGTATTTTCCCTTCGTTCCTCTGATGGAGATGACACCATCTTCTAATTTTTCAGCATCTACTGTATCCACAGCTTTTTTGTATCTAACTATCCTTTTGTTGTTATAGTCTTCCAGTATCGCTCTTTCCCATTTTTACTGTTTGCAGCTGGTGTGCCAATAGACGACAAGTGATTATCCCAACTGTTCTGTACAAATATGTCAAGCTGGTTGTGTCTCTTTAAGCACGATTTCAGTTCTTTTCATCATTCCAGTATCTCAGCTTCACACCTGTTTCAGTTTTAGTTCATAAATCATGAGTGAGCAGTAAGGAGTGTAAAAAGTGATGTTGAAAGGCCCTCGTAAAAGCTCTGTGCAAAAGCACTAGTATTTCCCTCTCTCTCCTGGAAACCCTTTGCCAGATACTTCCAAGAGTTACATACACATTTCTCTGAGCTACACACAATGCTAGTGTTATTTTGTAATCAGTCAACTTATATATATATATATATAGCATATTTTTTTTTTATATATCTGCTTTTCAACTTGGTATCTTCCATCCTACAGCTGAAACTTTTCTCAGCTCAACTGCATGATTTAGCATACTCTCTCTCTTTGTACCAAAGCAGCAATCCAAAGATTGATCCAACATGAGAACCTCCTTCCAGCCTGACACTTCGCCTTTCACTATCTCCCTTAGATAGGATTTCCTGTCACATTACAATAGCCAACTTCTGCACTTCCATGAAAAATTGTTCACAAAAGTCTCCAAAAACCTCTTTGACAAATAATTAACTTCAGATTCATTGTCACAAGACACAATTACTAGATTAGACTAACATGATGCATCTTTGATCACTGACTTTACATTTGTATCCAGTGCTTTAATTGTTCTCTTTCCTAATTTGTTCTGAAGCTGCACTCAATACTGAGCACAAACCTGTAGTTACTAAGATGACCTTCTCTAGCCCCTAATATGGGCTCTACAATTGCTTTGTATCACAGGGGTACCACCTCTAAGTTACCGTATTTTTTACTGAGTGAGAGATTTCATATGCTTCCCGAACATTTCTTCATTTCTGCTTTAGTTGTGGTTACTACTATGTCCACACTCCCATCTTGTCATTTTGTCTTTCCTTATGTGCAGTTTTATTTACTGTACACAGTAATATTCATTTTTGAGACAAGTCTGGATGATCTTTAAAGAACTATGACTAGTAAGAATAGGGCAGTAATCAAATAATGTGGAAAGAAGCTATGGAATCGCTTGCCATAGACTAGACAGGTTCATGGAAAAGAAATTCTCCATAGGTCACTAAATACACTCTTTTCAAGTACTTTTGGCCACCACTGGAGACAGGATAGGAAGGGGGATGGATTTACTTTTTTTTTAAATGTGACCCAATGGCTATTTTCACGTAGCCCCGATTTTTCCTTGTTTATTTATAATCCTTTTACACACACTCATATTGTACTTTGGCTTGCTATTGGTACAGTCAGCTGGCTTCTTGTTTGCTGTAACAAAACAAAGCAAGTGCCTTCTGTCCAACATTAAAAAGTGCTGAAGCCACAAAACATCTTAGATTCCGTTAAAAATTTTATTATAAAATTAATACGTTGAGCTGACAGATGCAGACTTAGCCCCATAGCAACCAAGTTTCTTTGGGGACAAAAGCAGTTTGTCTACAATGCAAAAAATGTCACTAATTAAAAACAAGAAAGGCATTCCAATTACATTTCCACTGTATACAGACTAGGATAGATAATGTCTCTTCCTGTCTCTGTTTGCCTCACATCTTACTGTCTCTATGTAAACTTTCAAACCAGTTCAGTAACTGACTAGAAGCTTACGTAGCATGGATGCCATCTTGTGGCATGCAGCCATTCTCCCTGCAGACAAGGGCAAGAAACTGGTTTTGTCCCTTAAGACCACTGAAAAATCCATTAAAACAACATTACGTATTTTCAATACACAATCAGCATTATAAAAAAAAAAAAAAAAAAATCAGTGCTGACTGCTGCACCATTTAGCTAGTATAGAGTTACACACAGGCCAGGTAATAAATGCTTTTTCTATCTCGGGCCACAGTACTATGCCCCAGAACAAAAAAAAAAATGGGTTAGACCCAACTGCTCTACAACTGGCCTAAGCACATTTTGGGGGGCTGGGAGGAAGGCCCCAATTCAGAAAATGACATTTACAGACAAACAGTTCTTGCTCTTTCTTTACTCACTTGCCGACCAAAGGGATTTCAGTCTGTGTTGATCCTATGAACCCTGATTCTGAGCAATAACATGTGAGGGCTGGAATGATTGTTGCTTGGGTTCCTATTTGCAAGACCTGACAATTCTGGATGCTAGGTTTGATAATACTATCTAGTTCTCTCCCTCCTATGGAATTATTCTTCATAGCCCCGTGTTTTTTGAGCTATTCGGTATTTGTTTGCTTTAAGCAAGACTTGTATATTCAGCTGGAGAGCAGATAACTTGAATAAACGGTTTCATAAATATTAAGATGTTCTAAACACCTAAGGGCACTTCTGAAGAATGCTCACATCTGGCCCACATCCTACAGATTTTATTCTACCAGTGGACAGCACGCCCTGTACAGAGCACACAGCCACTCCAACAAAGAGATGAACAAAAGCACAGACTACATAGATGCAAATTACAAAGAAATCATTGGTCAATTTTTTTTTTAATTTAATTAAGCAAAGAAAATAAAGTAGAAAACAACATACCATACCTTCGATACAAATTTTCTACAAAAATATATTTTGCGCTGTGAATTGATCTCTCCATCATTCTTATCGGGGAAACCTACAAAATATAAGTTGACAGTCACCAACTAGTTTACATTTTTCAGCATTTGTGTCTTTTCAAGCTCATATTGCACATAATGAATGTCTTGCTCTAAGATTGGTAGAAGCTGAACATTAGATACTCTGAGTGTTTGCTTCCCAGGGAGCACCTTTTGTTGTGATCCTGTGATATAAAAAAAAAAAATCACTAGGGAAGGTGAACACAAAAACCAAGTATTAATAATAATATTTGTGGTCACTACATTATTAAACACTATATTACCAAATTTTATTCATATGCAAGTTTCAAGGTTAACTACCGAAGTATTCAGCTCAGCAGCTGAAGTTAACTAGGGGTACAAAATAGGCAGCAATCCACTTAGGACTTACAGAGCAACAGAAACTATTGCCACCTGAATTGCTGCCATCTCCAGGTCTGTTACTGTCTCAATAGCACAGACCTATCAGAAAAACTATAGCAAGAAAAAGGTAACTTTAAAGCTGTCTCAAGTGTTCTTCCACCCCCACAGATGCCAAAGAAATCACTGACAAAGTACTGTAGCCTTAGCCACTCTTGCATGCTTTCAAACTGTGCTCCATTTTGGAGAAGAGAGATTCTCTGACACTCTCTGATTCCTGCAGAGCAAGGCAATCCCGGAAGTGCTCTTTCCAATCAGGTATTATGCATGTTAATGACTATGGAACCATCAATTGTTTCAGCAAGGTTCAAATGGCAGCAAAGCACAGATTAAAATGCAGGGCAATCCTTAGGAATTTTTGAATGAGCTTTTTCTACAACAGAATGAGATTTTTATCATTCTGGAGAAACTGAAAAGTACTGAAGAAATACTTAAGAACAAAAGGTGCTCCCTGGGAAGCAAACACTCAGAGTATCTAATGTTCAGCTTCTACCAATCTTAGGGCAAGACATTCAACCCACAGCTGTCACCACAGTCACACTGCATTCTCTGCAAACTACAGTGTCCCGGCCGCTCCCTTCATGAATGAGCAGAACGAAAAAGGTCTCTGCAAATCCTTTCTCCTCTGCACAGTCATGAGAATAAAACCAGCCTGATACATTATGGTTGCACTATCTGTTGGTTATTTGTCTCAACAGCAGTTAAACTGACAGTATTATGGTATCTCTCCTTCAGTTGACCTCTTTCAATTCCTTACCAGGATGTATGCAGTGCACTCATCAGCCAAATCCTCCTAGCAATATTGAATACAAATTTAAGAGGGTCAGCCCAAAAATGTAGGCATATTAGGAAAGTGACAACCAAACATGCTTCAGTATAAGAACTTGGAGGAGGAAAAAAATGAAAAAAAAACTGTAGAGCACCTCCCTGAAGGCCAGGTTAATGTTAACACACCTGTACCAAAAAAATTAATGATTGTATGTGGAGTATCACTGTCATATGTGGTAGTTCTGAAAGTTTGCCTTGATGCAAACTCATAAACATAATGCAATATAATATGCAATATATAATTAGGGTATAAGTGTGCTAACTAAGATCACATCTTGTAATCAGGGAATGGAAGATCTAGCACAGAAGGTATCAAAAAGTGTCTGAAGAAAAGAGAAATTAACAGATCTTTATTAAAAGGCAGAATATGTGAACTGAGACAGAGAAAGAAAAAGATAGAAGAAAAAAAGAGCATAAACCATCTGAAATGAAGCAATAGAAAATTTTAGTGGAAGTATTTTGGATAAACACGAGAAGCAATAGCTAAATTTGTGCTAGACAGCCATGGTACATCTTTATGATTAACTAATGCATGCCAAAGGTTTGAAATAGCTACATTTATACAGAGATCAATATAGACAAATCATTGGCATGTGATGAAGATATTGTTGCAAGTCTGGCTCTTAAGGGTGGTGCAAAAGAAGCAATATTAGTTTTGGGAAGCAAAGGATCTGAGCAGATAGGCAGCAGATGTTTCACCCCTCTGGAGCATGTGCAGAGCATATCAACAGTATCTTTACATCAGAAACGCATACTCACTGCAGGAACAAAGAACGCATAGAGAATCCTAATTTTTGGATACAAGATTAAAAAAATATTTATTACTCATAACCACATCTTACCAACTCTGTTTTAAGTTAAGTTCTTTAAGTTAAAAGAAAAACACACTTATTTACCATTGGTCTGGTATGCTGCTCCAACATTGTAAGCTGTATGTACGTCTGTAAGGTTATCCCCCATCTTGACGCATCTTGGTACATTAAGCCCTAGGGTTAGAGATGGAAGCAAGACAGAGGTGTGTGTTTTGTTGTTGTTAAGGTTAAGCAACAAAAAAGAAGTGAAGTTGTGTATTCCATAAACTTATGCACTACAGCAGAATTGCTAAAAAGTGCCCTAAAGCAGCTGACACCAGGTTTGACAAGAATTAAACGATCATTTGCACAGGTAAGAGTTACAGTCCTGGTCCTTAGTGACATGGGACACTTGGAATGCTCACTGAAGTCAACAGCAATCTGTTACTCTGCACTTGGAACAGTAAGGACTATGGCATAGTTCATTTGAGACAGTTCAAATATGTTTACTAATTAAAAAACAGATCTGCTACTGTATTTTTGTGTAGTGACAGACTCTCAGTATACCCAGTCAATCCTGAAACTCATATATGGTTCCAGTAAGCATGATCTGGGCCTCAGAAAAGAAGTCTTTTAACACAGACCATTACAACCATTACATTTTTCCCCAGGGGACCCTCAAAGCATTTCTCAGATTTCTTTCTGCGATTTCTCAGATTCTCCTTCTCATTGCTTCAATTCCCGCCCATGTTTACAAGCATCAGTCTATCCTGCAATGTAGATAAAAGATCTGATTTGAAATAAAACATCATTCGGTGCTTATTTGCTGAAGTAGCATGGCTTCAGTCCATAGATCTGACCTCCTTTTCTCCCCGTCTATGATCGTAATGAAAAATTAATCTAAAGTACACAGATTGCTGGGATGAGATGTGACACAGCCAAGCATGCCTCAGCCCTCTACTAGTAACAAGAAAGCAAAGCATCAGCAACTCCTCATAGGGAGAATCAACTTTTCCAACTGCTAGCAGGACCTGTGCTAGCGGTAATGGTACCAAATACGTGTTTAGGCACACGTGGGTTGGGGTGTATCCACAATGCTGTGTTGACAGCAAATTCCACGAGCTTGAGCACAGATGCGTATCTCCGCCAGGAATGAGATTTTTGCAATGGAAGGCAGACAAGCAGGGAAGGCTGACATCACAAACCACTTCAACCATGCCAGCAGATACGGTCAGAGCCCTCAGATCATTGTCTCAGAGCACAGATGTGACCAAGTGACATACCTGTGGGGAATGGCTACAAGAAGTGGTAACCACCCAAAAGACAGCAGAAGCTCTCAACTCCCAGGACTAAGTTTTCCGTATCTTTAGCAGTCAAACAATATTAACCGATCAGATCCACCTCCCATTTTCTGAGGTAGCTTAATAGTGAAGACATTCTTCCCTTCTTTGAAATAGGCATAAGTAGGTTTAAAAACAACTGTCACAATCAGGGCTTACCTTTCTGTGAATTTCTGTAGCTCATACCCAGTAAAAAAGACAGTATAATCCAATATTATGTCTGGACCTCTACCTACAACCCCTTTTATGCAGCCAGGTCATGCTGCCTGGCAGAGTTCCAGTGTTTTGAAAGCAGGCATTCTGTGAGCACACTGCCCCTCGGCACTGAGCTATGCGAAGATCTAAATTTACGATCCCTGCCGAAACCACGTTTTATATGCAATGTGTCTATCATATGCATGTCTTAATCACAGTAAAAGATCTTTTTGCATCATGGAGCTTTATTTTTTGCTGTATGAGATTATAAACACACCTTTCCTAACAGTTTTGCGACTGGTAAGAAGTCCTCATTCGTGTCTTTCTAAAAGAACTGTTATTGTAATTGTAGAATTTGTTTCTGTCACTTACCAGGATATTATGACCACGAACATTCCTCCACTTAGTCACTGGTTCTGTCAAGACCTTATTAAAAAAAAAAAAAATACTTCATGTTAAACATACTTTAGAGTTGGAATACTTACTTGACGCTACAAGTCTACAACTACTTTTAACGAATACTCGCTTGGTAAATCAGAGTATTCAGGACATGTACTGAAAAGCTCATCCCTCTTTAATAAACAGCACTGAATCCTGAAATACAAAATGTAACAATGATCGCTGTTAAAAAATATAATTTCTCCTTATCATGATCTTATTATTTTTAAACCATCAAAATAAAACACTGGATTGATTACATAACAGGCCTGGATATAATTTCACTTTTCAAGTCATTTATCAATATGACGTAGAGGAAAGAATGGCTAGCTAAGTACTGATTGCATTTCATTTCAATGACCTGCTCATTTCTTCTTAAATTGATTTCCCAGAGAATAACGCTTGTTAGCAAGGGAACAGAAGATCAGAATGCCATTGTATTACTTTTCATTTTATTTTTGTGATCTAACAAACAAAATGCATTCAAAACTTCTATAATGTTTAAAATTAATCAGAAAAGCTTTACCTAGAATAGGTAAAAATCACAAGAGACTAATCTGGTTCAGAGCGGGTCTAAAACTCCAGCATTACTGGAGAACCAGAGAATCTGATAACCTGGGAAGTTAACTGTTTTTTTTGAAAAATGTTGCACTTTATGCAAATTAATGTTTGCTATCCTTTTGGGTAAGCAAGTATCATAAGTATCATTAACAAATAACATCTGGAAACCCAGCATTTCTATGTGGAATCCTAAGATCTTTTATCAAATGTGTTCCCTGGTTCACTGGAAAAAGTATTAACACCTGATGCACACAAAAGCAACTGTTCGCTGAGGTTTGATCTCAATTTTGTTTAAAATACAATAAGCCTGCCCTTCCCCTGATCTTGTTCTAAGCAATATGAAATCAAATAGCATACTGGTCTAAGCAATTCCCAGGAACAATTACAATGGATTTTTCTTTTCTTTTTTTTTTTTTTTTTTAAATATGTACGGGGATCTCAGTTATGTGACATCAATATTTTTACATCATTACTGTTTTGTCTTTGCTTATTACAAGATAAATGTAAGATTTTTTTTAATTACTTGAAACAGCAAATAAGCAAACATGCCCAAACATGCCCAACCCGTGTAGGCTGCTGTCACTTCACAGAGGTACAAACTCTAATCTACGTGTTTTACTGATATTTTAGCATCAAGTACTATATTACACATGATCTAAAAGTCTGTTCCACAATTCGATTATAAACAGCTAAATACGTGCAGTAGTAAGTGCACTGGCTCACAACTTGCTGCTCTTTTCTCAGTAACCTAAGAAAGGACAACAGTTCTAAGCTGTCAATTCTGTCAAGTCAAGCAACCACCTCATGATGTAGGTAAACATAAAGAAATGTAAACCCAGTACCTCAATGTTGGTAGTTTGTGCAAAATAATCCAGGCATGTTGTTTTTCCACTTGCAATATTCCCCTCGACACATATCTGACAAAAAACATTATCACCTTTAAAAACAGTGTTATTGCAAAAAAGTAAACAGCATATGTAAAAACATACTTTTTCCATACACGGTATACTATTTCCTTGTAACATAAATAGGTTATTTTATAGATACACTTTAGGGATCAGTTTGGATTTTGTGGCTCCCTACAGACCGCTTTTTCTTCTCCCTGACGCCCAAATGCCAACCCTCTCTTTACGAGGAGCCATGGGGCAGCTTACTGTCTGCCCCCCGCCCGGCACAGCCAGCTGCCTGCCTGCGTTCCACTTCCCGCTGCCCTGCGCATGCAGCCGCTGCCCAGCGCATATAATACAATTTTGGTGCCTCCCCAGGGCCCTCAGAGCTTCAGAGGGTCACCCGCCGAGCTGCCGCTGATCCTCCCACATCCACAGTGCACTGCCTGCCACGCCTCGTCCTAAGGGGCTTCAGCTTAAAATAAATGCCAAGTGAAGTAATAATTTCAGTATCCATTAAATAGATTTCTTAAAACTTGATTTATTAAATTATTATTTTTACAAGCCTATGTATTTAAAATAAAATAAGGGAATTTTGTTTCTGCTGTCTTAAAATAACGTATAGCTGAAAATAATTAGATTCCAAATATACCAATCTGAGCACTAGAATTTACAAAAGTAAAACAAGAAAAAAGCTCTCAGATTTTTAGAGGGTAACTGGTATGCTACACACAGAACTCCCAACCTAAAACCGCAACTTGTCCCTTCACCAATTCCCTGCATTTGCACAAATCCTTCACATCCGTACTGCGACTAACAGACCCAGGTACACGTAGGTTTACATTGCGTAAGACCCAGTAACGGACCCACCATCTGGAGACCACTCAGTGAAACAGCCACGGTCAGTGGCTGTCAATGCATGTTTATTTGGATTATAAAAAATAAGCAAACATTTTACATACTTTTCTGAACAAAATGCAAATACTTACTACTGTCTTTTTATCATCTCCTTTTATCAGATGTTTATCTAGAATGGAAAAAAAAAACAGAATTTACAACTAAGAAGATCTTCAAAACTTATATTTTACTGAGCCTCTTACTGTGAGCTCTTCCACTAAGTTTTTCGGTTCTCTGTTGGCTAACACGAATACTTGCAAAACTACCGATCTTTAGGGTTTTTGGGTAATCGTTTGGCCATGCCATCGACACACTGTAGCACACACAGACACAGTTTTAGCTTAAGTTCTCCGCTGCCTTTAACACTAGTCAAACGGCCAGTGCCTGCACTCCTCTGGCAGACTTCTCTTTGCTCCTCAGACAGTTGCCACTGCTGTGGGGAAAGGCCAGTCACGCGACACCCAAAAACTTCACAGGCCTAGCTACAGGGCTGGATAAGAATGAAGATTTTAGGATGCTTCCAAGACCATAAAAATCTTTGCAAGCAGCACTAACATTACTAGCCCTTAGCCAAAATAATAATAATAATACAATTTTGGTGCTCCAGCCCGTTAAGGGACGCGGTAGCTTCTTTTATGGCTGGCACGGAATCAAACAGAATGACAACAAAGAAGTAAAGCTGAGACGCGCCCCCCGCTCCCCCCCTCAGCCCCACATCTCTCTATCGCTGCAGCACGCACCCCGGGGGCGCGGGGCCCCGGCCTCCCCCTGCCGGGCCGCCGCACGGGGCCCCGGGACGCGGTCACGGCTGGGCCCCCCCCGCGCTTCCCCCCCCCCGATTTACAGTCGCCACTTGTGCGGGGGCCGGGCCGGCCCCGCAGCGCCG
>VXAA01000243.1:5975462-5998795 GCA_013399115.1 Anseranas semipalmata
TTTTTTTTTTTTTTTTGGATTAGATGAGTGAGAATGTCAGAAGCATCACAATTTAGAATTAAAGTTGAGAAAATCCTCCTAATCTAATACTCAAACAGCATCTACTCCTATGGTGACCAAAAACATATCTGAGCACCTAGAGCAGAAATTTGCCTCCAAGAGGAAAGGCTGAATACAGCAGGTCAGATGTAAATTAGCACATAATAAATACACTTGCAGAAACTTATTTATTTAATATGCCAGCTAGACAGTTGTCTACTCTGGGAAACTAGAACCAGAGACTTACAGAAGTCACAGAACAACTATTTCTCAGGTCTTTTCTATCCAAAAACAGACTTGCTTTCAACTCTAAGAAGATTATAAATGCTGAGTTACTTTGGGCTATCTGAGCTATGATTTGCATTTCAAATGAGAACTCTCATGGTGGAAAGCTTAAAGCTCTGTTTGCTTGGCAATGTTCCACTTTATTTTCAGAATTATGTTGTCAGAGTTGTTTACAATCCAGAGCAAATTATTGACTCAGATAGGTGCAAATCCACCAAGCTGTCTGGAAAGTCAATTTTACACGTACTGAAATGAATGGCATTAGATTTATTCCTGACTGAACAAAATTCATTTGGGGCAAGAAAAGGGGGAAGCAAGATATGCCATCACCAGCAAAGTAACACTTCAAAGCTGCTCAGCTGCCTGAGGCTCTGCTATTCCATGTGAATAACTAGTGTTTTCCTTTTACTCTAGGTGCTGTCATTTATCATCTTTATCTGCTATATTGCATCTTTAGCTGCCTCTTTCATGATGGCACCACTCCTAGAATTTCTGCTGGCACTGTTTCTTTTTTTTGCCTATGCCTCTAAACTTAATGAGAAGTTTAAAGGACTCTACTGGCCTTTGACGGTAAGTGAAATGTGAAATATAAGCACAGATTTAATTGAACAGTATAATATCAGAAAAGGGACTGTACTGGAGTTTAGGCTGGCTGCTAACAACTTTACCTCCTTATGAGAAATATGTCCATATTACCTCTCATTCAAAAGGTCCCAAAACACTCTCTAAACTGTGCTCTACTACATACTTTCTCGGTGTTAACACAAAGCACAGTTTTATTAGAGCACAGAATTTATGCCCGATTCTGGACAAATGGCTTAGCAATGAATTTTCAGAAGCAGCCAACATCAGCCTGACCAGTGCTGGGGTCTCCTTAACATTGCCACCCTTACAAATGGGGAAACTGAGGCACACTGCATTGTAATGCATATACTTTACTAAAATGTTTTAAAATTCTCAGGTAAGTGCTGTTCAGATGCAGAGTCATACTCGCATGCAAACAGGTAACTACTTTTGTTAAGTGGGGATGTCCTGCAGCTCCTGCTGGCAGATGCTCACTCACACAGTCACTGGATACTTGTTAGGAAGTTTTCAGGTTTGCAGTTGCAAGTAATTACTGCTCAATGACCACTGGATGTCTCTGTTGCTTCAAATATACATTATAAAGGGAGCATTTATCTAGCAGTACGCATTCTTTAAAAAAAAAAAAAAAGAAAAAAAGGTAATGCAATCGATTTGGGTTCTCTTTTGGTACAGTCTAGCACAAGTTCATCCTAGTGAGATTTGAATTAGAGCTCTTAATGTATAAAAATGGCATTAGCAAGGCCTTCGCTCGATAAAACAATAGCAGTGACTAGCTGCGAAAGTTTGGATGCTTTTCAGATGGTAATCTCAGTTTCACCATTGAGAACTAAGACAAAAAAGCACTTATGTTTACTATAGCCATTACCATAATATACTGCAGCCACAAAATGTAGATAACTGACCTTGTTCTGACTCCAGAAGAATCAAGTTTCTTGCAGAATTTGTCTTTTGAGACACTATCTTATCCATCCATCTGTTCTGAAAAGGCAGAAGATCTAATTGTGAACAGAGGTCAGGATACCATTTCTCCAGCTCACATGATTTACACATGCCCTAGGAATCACAGTTCTTCATTTAATATACAGTTCACAGATGCGGCTGCTCCAGCACATCACTGCTCGTATTATAGGGCATGGCCCCTGCCTTGCAGAACTACAGCAGCACATATTTCTATGGTACAAATGGGTACATTCACTTCAGGCTAGCTGCAGGAGTTACAGGTATCCGCACGAAGTATAAATGATAGTTTTAACACTAAAAGCGTTTAGTTCCTAAATGAGGAGTTCCTACAGACAGGGCTAATTTTGTACAGAAGCAAACACACACTTGCACAGCTTTCAGCTTGCCCTCTTCCCGTAGGCAGTGGTACACTCCTTCAGAGCACTTGGTGCTGCAGTTCTGCTTGAAGGTGAAACTTTTTAAGGCATTTCAAGTGATTCTTCCATTAGCCCTTGCAGCATTTCAAGTGAAATGTCACAGAAAGATAGCCCTTCTCAGCTTGAAGAAAAGTCTAAGTGCAATAAAAGTAGGCTTTATACCAATATCTCTAGGAACAGAAGCTAATGCTAAGGTTTTAGTCATCTTTCATTTAAAAATATTTCCCAGATGAACAATTCATCTGCTACAAAATACCATGCTGTAGTCACATTCCAGCACCACGCAAGTCCAGTGACATAACACCAAATGTTTATAATTTTTGAAGCGATTCTTAAAGGAGTTTGTATTTTGGCTTTATGTGACTGATCTGACGATGCAACATTGCTTATTTTACAGGATTTCTTGCGTTGCGTCACTGCTGCTGTTATTTACTTTGCCATTTCAATCGCTGCTGTCTCAAAATACAGTGATGGAGCATCTAAAGCAGCAGGAGTAAGTAGATGTGAGATTCCCACTTAAGTATTTTGGTGAACTGCATATGCACATACATCAGAAACAACTAAATTTTGACCCCACTGCAAGTAGTAGAAGCTTCTTCAGCTAATTAAGTGAAGAATTTGCCTAAAGCAAGGAAGAAATGGCCAGTCATTTAGAAAAACAGGTTTTGAATCACCAAATAGCTGTTTTCATCCTAACACTGCTGCTCAAAGTTGATTGTACTATTTTGGGAAGGCACCTATTGTGCTTTTTAATTTTACCAACTGTACAGAGACAATAAAGCTCTGTTTCTGCAAAAAACATCAAGATACTTGAATGGAGGGGAAATAATAAATAATAAGTAATACATATAATTACTAAGGATGATCCGAATTAAGTAATTTCAACCTTGTGCCTCTACTGCTTAGTTTTACTTGGATGAGTTGAAACAAGAGCAGTGTCATTTTATCCTCCAGGATATGGACTGTCCAGGGGAGAGCCTTCATTGTCAGCATTTTGTGTTCAGAAATAAGATACAGCCTCTCCAACTGCAACTTGATTCTAAGCATCAATAATTTATGCATCATAAATAAAATTTGCATAAAGACATTAAAAGATAGGGAAGAACAATACTCACTGCTGTTAGCCACCAACCTTTACGAAGCAATCCCAAGTCATACAAAATTTCACAACAAAGATCTTGTAATTTTTGTCACTCTGTTTAGACATGGAACAGTGTAACATAGCATTTACCCTAGCTGCTGCTTTGATGCTGAATAAGTGATTCCAGAATCATTTTATCTCAACCCAATTCATGCTGCAACAGACTTCTGTCCCCTTGCAAATGGGTAAAAGAGAAACTGAGGTGATTTCTCACTGGTGAAGAGATGCCCTGGGATGGCGGCAATGTAGGTTACCTTCTCCTGTGGTACCCAGCACAGGACAGCGCCAATGCTCAGAATGCGCATGGAGCGAGAGAGAGATGCAGCCCGGGGACGGGCTAAGGACACATCTGACGGAGCAACTGCAGGGATCACTGCTCAGGTTCCCAGATTAGCTATAATTTAGTTGATGCCAGCCAGTCACAAGGCTTTTCCCTTCCCCATCTTTTTAGAGTGGGCCAGGCCAAAATCAAGCCCAAGTTTTCCTCAGGAATTTTTCTTGTGTCAGTTAATGTTATTTTGGTTTGTCATTGATAGACATGAACTGTTGTTAAGGATAATATTATTTTGCTATTTTAGGTCTTTGGATTTATAGCCACAATAGTGTATGCTATCGATTTCTACATAACGTTCAATGACCTGGTTGCTTTTCTCAAGCAAGGCAGTTCTGATTCCCCTGAAGGGCACAAGTCAGAAGGTAGGTAAAATTGCCCGTTTTGGTCACACAAGCATGTAACATGAGACTTCATTTTCTATTTCACCCTTCATATGAGAGCAAGAGCACTCAAACAGTAAGAAGAGTTTCCATTCTTGGCTACTTAACTTTTGTATGCCTCAACCAAACTGAATTATGAAGCTCCTCAGTCTTAAAACATAAGAAGTGGAATTTTAGAGATTTATAAAGATACTAGGAAGCCAAGAATTTGAAGTTTAGTTTCTCAGAGTTCTGTGCCATCTAACTTTGAAAGCCCCCTAAATCCAATTATAGAAGTTATTGTGCAGCAGACATTTTTCCCATCAAAATGTCTTAGTTTAAAAATAAACAAACATCCACTTTTTTTTTTGCTAACTTAATCATTAATATCCATTAGTCCACATGCATCATGCATCCGCAAGTGATACACATAGATCATGCCCCTGCGATACTACTCATTGCACCCAGGCAGATCAAAAAGACTGCTCCAAACTTAAAAATGAGAGACATGTATACAGGATCCCAGAAGATATATAGTAATGCTAACAGTCATTTCTAGATATTTTAGTAGACTGTTAAGTGCTTTGTAAGCCTTAGGGCAAAAAGAGAGACTAAGGAAAGAAGACTTAAGTGAACAGATCACCGTTAGAAAGACTACAAACTTTCTCCCCACAAATTGAAATTACCTCAGAACAAAATCAGGTGATTAAGGTATAAAATTAGGCTAAAGATTGGGTTGCATTTTCCTGGAAATAGAGAGAGAATCATATCAACTTACAAATAGGTAGTCATGCCGCTTTGTGTTGATGTGACCATGAAAGAGGAACTCTGCCCTGCAGCACTGCTCCTCCAGCACAAAACCCATGTTCATACTGTAACTCGCAACTGCAGAGGCCAGAAATCTCTTGCTTCTTGCAAGCTGAGTCTCAAGCTTGGGCAAGACGTATCTCTATAGGCCTACAGGGATTTCTTAATGCCTTAAAACTTCTGGCTTTCAGATCCGTTTAACTGGCAGTGCATAACCGTGACCCACAGCAAACAGCAATATTCTAGTACAGGAAGCACATCTGAAGCAGACTTCCTCTTGGTGGTCATGCTAACAACAATATCTTTGCGACTTCTTTCATTTGAACTTATCTACGTTGCTGTTATCTAAGTGCCTCTTAGCAGCATTTCTCAGGTCGTTTGAAATACCATTTCAAGCTGTATCAGGTTAGTAAGAACTGTCATTTTAAAAGCCTCCTCCTAAATTTGCCACATCCTTCAAAGCAGGCACCTGCAGAGGAGCAGCAGGTCTCTCTCAGCAAGAGCTAAAGCTGCTGCAACTTCCAGTTTATGTTTCCATTATTGGGATTTTTGGTGGGTTGTTGTTGTTGTTGTTGTTGTTTAATTTCAGATGAGGACTCCAATTCTGATTCAGACTGAAAAACCAAACACCAACCAAGCGCGAAGGGAAGATGATCAAGCACTTTCCCCTCTGCTGAATGCACTGCCAATTGAAATATCTCCCTTATTTCAGCCTTGATATCCTCTTTCCACTTCACCATTTATGGAATCACAAAGCATGGGGCAATGATGTGGAAAAGGAGACTATTCCCGGTGCCATTAAACACTCTTTCAGAAATAAGGATTTACAGTACAGAACTAAGGATTCTACAGATTTCAACCTGCTACAGAGGTCTGTATCCAAACAAAACACCACAATTCTCCATTGCCCCTCAGTACTCAGCGCTACAACGTAATGAGTAAATGGGTACACAGCATTTTAAACTTATAGCAAAGCTTTTAATATGCTTTCTTAATTCCAAGTCTTTAACACTTATAGCTTTAATACTTCTTGCTGTGCCAAAGAGAGGCCCAGAATGCCTCTACTTCATTTATATTTTTCTTGATTAACTAATAGTATTTCTTTATCTAAAGTCCAAGTATTCCACTATCTCAACCATATCAAGGCATTGATTATAGTTAACATGTTGGTTTCAATACATTAATATCTACTGCCCATCTCTGACAAGAAATGACAACTGGAAATCTGCAAAAAGAACAAAAACTCAAAGTATAATTGTGCCTCAGGTTAGCTGGCTCATCAAGCGTTCAGTATCACTTTTTAAGCTGCCTGGATGGGGTCACATTCCCGTCTTCTGCAATTTCACCAAAGATACGAGGTAGAACAGAAGAGGCATCATCTTACCAGCCCCTTCCTACCATTTGTGTGGAAGCCCTTGTACATGTTTGCACATACTAGTAAGGAAGGCTTGCCAAATACCATCCAACAACACTATCTGCCTACCAAAGCCTGCAAATATTTGTGTGCAAGATACCACTGTCTGATCTCATGCTCTGTGTTGCGAACACTGGTCCTCCCATGAGAAGTAGCGCTGTACTTGGTCTGCTGGGTCGCTATTTATCTGAAAAACTCAGGATACCTGGGCCCCCAGAGGGCAACATTTCCTTCTCACTGTGAAGAGGCAAAAAAAGCCAACTTCCAAACTAAAGAATGTCTGCAACGAAATTCATTTTCCCAGCACTCCCCCCCCCCCCCCCGCCCCATCCCATGAAAGGACAAGATTTATCTCTTGATCTAATATTTTGGGGGAAAATACTTTTGAATTCACAAGAACTCGTGTTTTCATGGGTAGCACAGCCTACCTTGAAACGTGTGCCACATGTAAACACATATTACTTGGAAAAAGCATGGCATGCTTCTCATATATGGCATCAGGTCTATGACAAAGAAACCTGTATACATTAAAAAAATTAATATAGTTCCAGAACAGGTGGCTTTAACAAAAATAATTAAAATGAGAGCAGATGGTACTAACAGAGTAAATGAAAAACAGAGCTAAAACAATAAAGGCAGATTTCATTTGGAACAAAATGACCGCTTGGGTTCCAATTCCCTGCTAGCAGCTGGCTGCTAATGGGCAAAAGCACGGTACCTAACAGTGAGCTGGTGCTTGGGAAGGTGCTGGCCAGATTCAGAGATGTCTAACAGGCAGATTTTACAACTCCTGTTTCCAGACCACTGAAGGAATAAAAGCAAAACAAATGTTTGCTTCCAAATGTGATAAATAATCTTTGCTTTTCTGAGAAGGAGCTCTTTGGACCTTTCCCTGTATGAAATCCACATTTCTTTCCTCTCTATTGTCATGTTTTACTGACACTCACTGTGACGTCAGGGGACCTGGGCTCATTTTTATATTCAATTGTTTTGTACCTTTTTTTTTGTTTCTTTTTAATGTACTGCATGTCACAGCTGGAAACTAGCACATGGTTAATATTTAGAAACCATGCTGGATTAAACCTTTTAATAGAAATTTTGGGTCTCATTACTTAAAGATCTCATTTTACTGCCTTGCCTCTGACCAGCGGGAACAGGGTTTCAGGAAACTCCGACACAAAGGACATCATGTGCTGGGAAGCAGATGATAGCACAGAGCCAGCACCAGGAGACCAGTTATGCATGGTTACATGTCTTGAGAGGAGAAACTTCTTCTTTACTATAAAAAAAAAAAGTGTTAGTTTTAGCATATTTAGTAGACATCAGAGATACAATGAGCTTATTTGGCAACTAATAACATTGTAAATAACATTCCCCTTTGCGTTTACCCTTTAGAGACACGTTATCACTAGAAAACCATAACAGATTTTAAGTTATGTTTTCACACTGGAATATTCAAAATCAACAGAAGAGGCAAACTTGCTCATTAGTTGCTCTAGGACTACTTTATCAGGCATGTACTGAATGGCCTGTTCAGACAATTTCATTATTAGCATTCAAGTATTTTGTGATTTAATTTCTAAGCAGTTGGCTCCCAGGGTCAAGCAGTTGTTTGATTTCAGCCTTTGAAATAAAAAGATCTGTTCTTATGATTGAAATAAAATACATTTTGGTATTTTATGAATATCATTTCAGAAGAGAGAATCCAATTAAAAATAATTACTTTCAAGGCAATACTTTAAAGTCTCATGTAGGGCAGAAGTAGAGTCTGCTTGTTTTTTGTGGGTTTTTGGTTGGTTGGTTGGTTTGGTTTCTGAACTGACAAGACAAAAAAATAGGCGGAGCACTGGTTTCTCCATAATTCAGGAGTCTTCACACAAGCAAAACATTACACGTGCAGTGTGGAGTCTTACTGAAGCACTTATTTTTAGTGTGCCAGCAGTATCAAAACCAAACCTCTCCTTTCAATGAAAACACACTCTTATTCCAAACAGGAGCTGTTCACAAAACCTGTACAGGTTAGTGTATGCCTTCATTACAACTAGGGACTCCTTTTTGCTTGGAGTATTGGTTTACAAGTCAGGATTGCAGACCCCATCTCTTGCTTTTTCTAAGTAAACAGGACTGCGTTAAAAAACAACAACCACCACCACCAGCTTTACTGCATCACAGAGTTGTCCTTTACTGGAAGATGGCACTGTACTCTGAATGTTTTGTAAAACTTTTAGGTCAGAAGGTAAAACAAAATTTAGACCTATTCAAAAAATTTCATTTTTCCATCTATTACCCTGAAAAAGAAAACAGTGATTCCAGTGTTCATTTTGACCAGGTAATACTTGTGCTTTTATTTTATGTATTTTGGATGTTGTACATCACATTTTGTGAGCCTGATCCATTAAATAAGAAATCAATTATAGTCTTCCCATGGGAATGAAGTCAGTCTTCACCGTTTAAAAGTTGGATAGAATAAACATTTTTTTCTATTCAACAGCTGACAAAGCTTCTCTTGACCAAGGAACACCACATCAGCAGCAATATGCCATTATGTCCAGTACTAATTGTTTGTTTTCTTAAACAGTATCAATTACATTAAGTCCTGATCTCTAAGAAGGTCCAATAGATGCAACACCACAACTCACAGGCAAAATGAACTGGTCTATCTTGTAGAAGAGTTGTACAAGCACATGACCCTACACAGAGAATCCTTCTGTAGAAGCTCATCAGTCACATCCCCGCCATTGTATACCCCCCACACGCTCATTACTCCCTATGCAGACTTTCAAGCATGTCATCCATATTCCCAAATCATACCAAAACACTCATTCAACCACCTGTGCATTTCCTCAGTTCTTACCCTCATTAACTCCATGCTCTCTCCTTGCACCTACACTACCTGAATGCCAAAAATCCAGATCACATCAAGGTAAGATACACAACCTTCACCCCATGAGGTGGCAGGGCATTACCCACTCACTCTCGCATTTCAGCCCCCAAATCCTTTTTCAGTCCAGAACATGATGCTGCAAACCATGAGATACAGCATTTCGTCCCATTCCAGTGTACCAGACAGAGGAACCTTCACCAGAGCAATCCCGCCACAACCACTCCAGCAATAAAGCTGTTCCGTGTGCTTTCTGCTACATATAACCTTTCATCACAGGCTGCTTATAAATGGTTTTTCATTAACTCCTGCATCTATGATGTTCGTTTTGTCAAAGACAGTCACAAAAATCTAAGGCAGAGTTTTTTTGTTCAGTTGTTTTAACCCCTATGACATTGTCTTGCATAGGAAATGCATTTAGCAACTACACTTGCTGGATAATCAACTAATCAACCACAACACTTTGTACTGCCTTTATATGTGCCTTTACAGATGAAGACAATGTTTTAGTGCTTTAATACGTCCATTTATTAAACAGAAAGTCCTTCACAAATGATTTCATACGATATTGATCAAAGTAAGTGTTAGAAAACTACCATTTTCCCTACATACAAAAATACAGACTTTTAACACTACGAAGACATAATCAGTAGAGTACCATGAAAATCCATAGAGCTCAAGTCTTCAAATATCAGAAAGAAAAAAGACTGAAAGACAACTAAGTAAAAAAAATTTACAAAAAGTAATGTGCCCATATACAAAAGACTGGAAAAACAACATGACATTTAAAACCGATAAATACACCATTTAAATTATGCTCGAATGGTATAGATTTTAAAAACAAGGACTGCTTTCTGTATTCCAAGACGATTCTTCTGCTTGTGTTTTTGTTTAGTATTAAAACCAACAGAAAAGAAGTACACAACATACTGAAAAATCATTACTGGTGTAAAAAACAAGTTAGGGGTTATGTTTTCTTGCAGAGTTACCTTGCCTTTGAAATCGTTCAAGCATTAACAGCACGATTTTCACAGAGCTGGAAGATGCTGTGCTTACACATGTAAGCTACTGCTGTTAATACTGAGAAAACAGTGATCACAGCTGGTTGGTACCTCTACAGAAAGCATCCCTTTTACCAGCTGGCCTTGTGTGCAGTTTAAATGAGAAATCAAAAATACTTACCAAAATAATGTGAAATTGCTTCAAGGTTGTACATTGTCTCTACACGAACATTTGCTAGCTTGTGATGTTCTTCAAATCCTTGATCATAACATGCTTGATAAATGGATATGGTGATAAATGGATACCTGATCCTGCAGTCCCCAAAATCAATGGGGAATTTTGCCTGAGTAAGGACAACAGAGCCAGGTTCTGCATTTGCAGCAGCACGTACAGAACACTTCAAAGATTTTCCTTGGCAATACATTACAATTTTTCATACTTCAAAAGCAAAATACCAAGGGTATTACACAGCAGAATTGTGCTCATACGTTAAAAGGAAAATTGCATCTCCTTTGCTCAGCCCAAAGATAGAATTCTAACCCACTATTTTGACTAATATGTCTGAGCTGTTCACAATTACAAATCGGTCAGTACAGGAACTATATGCCTGAGGGATAAGTCTTTCAAGCCGGGATGTTCCTTCCTCAGACACCATAAACTGTAAATTATGAGCTAGTATCAGGAATGTTTAGATTATGCCTACTATGTTTTTCTAGAGGACCCTGAATCAGCACCAAGTATACAGATATCTCACACTGAGCATTTCTTTATGCAAGTCTCAAGGAAAAAGAGTTGGGATACCTTCTACCTCACTTCAGCAACGTGCTTTATCTTCATCTTTCAGGTAGCAGTTGAAGGCAGAGCAGAGCAAAAGTGATACAATCTTTTGATTCACCAGGAAATCAAATTTACTATGCAGCACACAAAAGGAAAATAACGACTACAGTAGCCATAAAACTGGTTTTAGTGGAAACAAAGCACAATAAAGTCAGAGATGCATTAGTGACTCACATTACAAAAATAGTGTTTACTGGTTTAATAAATTTACATCTCTATTTTTTGTGAACGACAAGTGTTTATACCACACATGGAAGGCACCCTAGGTGAAGCAGTTTTTCGGTATTTGTTTACAATTCTGTGAAAAGATAAAGTGTCAACTTTCAAATCAAAATTGAGCACTATAATGAGAAATAAATACATACTTTACTATTTTATTGTGGGTTCCTGAACCCTTACAAACTTCAACATATACAAATAGTTTCAAAATGACACTAACACAGAAGAGATTAAGTCTAGACAGATAAAACGATTAGCTAAGTCATTTTTTATGTCATAAATGTTGTGTCTTAAGTACAGAAATCATTTAAAAATGCAATTAATTGGCCACAATATATAAATCAAAATATCCTCTTACTCTAGAACTGTGACGTATGAGTTAAAGCTGGATGAACTGTAATGCTAAGATCTCCTTTCACAATACCCAACAAGTAGAAACTGTTAAACATTCAAGATTAAAGTATAAACAGTAGAAAATGAAGGTAGCAATTGTTGTAATAAAAGGATGCTAGCCAGAACCACTTTAACCTGTAGACATCTGGATAAATGTAACATTTCTAAAAATATTTAGACTATAATACTTTTGGGATTAAAAGGTTACCAAAAGTGATAAATCAGACTAGTTAATAGAGGGTATTTTCTTTCAAATGCATGAAGGTTTTAACTAAATATGTCTATTGAGACATTTGTCCAAAGCAAAACAAACACAATACCCTGAAATTTCCCATATTCTAGACAATAGTCCTTGACAGTCAGAAGAGGCAGATGGTCATATTTCATTCAGTTACTCACATCCAGATGTTACTAAAATAGCTGTAGGGACCAGCCCCAATCAAAAAATAAGAAAAAAACAGATACTCTGGCTATTGCTTTTTGAAATGCTCTGATGTCCTCTTTCTGAATTTATGAAGATAGTTTCCATAACCTTCCATATATGCTAACTGGCTTTTTTAACTTCTACCCATGAAGTCCATGGTATACAGATAAAACCTTCATAGTAAACTCAAAGCTCTATGTTATAAATATGTCAATCAAGGTAACTATGTATATTGTATATAAAATTAAATATCTTCTGTTTGCCAAGTATAATTTAAAAAGGAATATCTGTGGCTAGTTATAAAAAAATATTTATTAACCCATAGAGATTAAAAGGCAATTTCACTAACTCATCCATCCAGCACATTTTTGAAAGAGTTGCACTGGGACTCTGGATAGGTAACTTTACCTAATCACATTTTCATGATAAATAGACAACTTTTATTTCTGGGCATATATAAGAACACTTGAAAACTGCATATCCCAAAAGAAAATTAGATTGTGTTGTATACTCTAAATTAAAGGCGACTATAAATCACAGTGTAAGCAGATTTTTTTTTTTTTTTAAAGATTACTTACAGAATACAAATGGTTAAATTATAGACAGATTTTTAAAAGACAATGAAAGAGTAAGACCAAAATAAGAAAGGAACCCTTTCAGGCTGGACAGTACCCTTCTGGCTCGGTCAAACAGATCGATCCAAGTGGCTAACAGTGAAAACAACATACCAGGAAAAACTCTATGGAGAGATAATTTAGAGATTTCCTGAATATTTCTAAGAATTAATTTTTAATCAACTCCCTCTATTAAAATAAAGGGAGAATATGACAATTTCTGCAAAGTTTTTTTTTTCCCAAAAAAATATTTCTAGGGAAAAAGTACAACATTCTGCTGTTTTTAGTACCCATTTCAGTTTCATTATAAAATGATTACTTTTGTTGCCATTAAAATTCAAACACATGATACCTCTATCTGCACAGTCTTTTTGATATTTGTTGGCTAAAAGGCCCTACAAACAATCCATTATTTTATCCTATAAACAAAAACTAACACAGTTTCAGAAACGCTACATGATGGCTCTACTCATCTCAGTGGGACTAAGCAGAAATCTCCATCTGAAAGAATCCTCTCTTCCAGATACATACAACCCTCCTGATGCAAGCTTCTGGATCCTGCAGGTCTTTGTGAACCAACCACTCCACCTCAGCTGAGTAGAAGTTATGATAATCACACTGATCTGTCAACATACCTCAGGTTTTAAGATACACCATTAACAACATCGGTGTAGAATCTCTCCAACCATATTATATGGCCAGCCCAGCCACAGGATTAGGAACAAAAGAGAAACATTTCTACACCTGCTTTTATTACCAAGTCAAAGTGTCTCTGTCTCCTCTAAGAAGCGTGGAAGATAACTTTCCTTCTACAGTTGAGGATTATTCATGTTCACACATTATTTTCAAAGCACTGAATTATTAAGCATCAGGTTTGGTTTTCTCTCTCCTTTCCATCCTTTACTACATCTCAAATTCATAATCAGATTGTGCCTACCTTTTGTTTTTTGTTTTTTTTTATCTGTCTTAAGTATCTGCTGAAGATGTTTGGCTCCAGAGCTTTCAGCAAAAGATCTGTCATTTATGCTCTGATTTTCATATACAAAGCTGTTCAGTATCTCATCTGAGTAGGAGTACATTATTTTCTACACCATTTGAACTGCTAATAAGTTGTTTTTTTGTGTGTGAAACTATACCCTAACCCCCTCCCCCCCCCCAGAAAAAAAAAACAGCAGATAGGAATGCTTACAAAGGTGTCACAGGACAAGACAATAAAATAGCAGATACAGAACAAGGACTGAGAAAAAAATGGTTGCATTAATAAAGCCATATATTAGATAAACATTTGCTGTACCTGCACATTCCCAAAATAGCACAAAGGTGGCAAATATCAAGCTTGTTTTGGGACCTTAAAGTTTATGGACAAGTAGTGGTTAATCCAATCATTAGCAGTCCACATGCAGCCTGTAGCACATCAATTCTCCTACTGTGGTCCCACAGCACTTTAAGAACCAGTAAGCCTGCTGCATTAGGAAGGGACAATCGTTATATAGTATAAAGTAATTCGTGAGGAAAAAATAATAATAATAATAATCAATGAGTTGGAAGTTTTCCCCAGTTTTCCCCTCTTCTTTCTAGACTCAACAATGAAACACAAACAGATAAAATAAAACAATTCTAGATCATATCATGAGATGCAGAGTGAAACATTGGACAAAGCCTATGAAGAAGCACCCCACGCTACTGATTTAATTTTAAATTCACACCTAAGAGACATGCTCTAAGAAGACAACAAGCTGCTTCCAAGGCACAGCTCATTGCTGATGCCACACTTCTGAATATAAAGCCAATGATGAACAGCACAGACTGAAATATAGGCATCAAATCTCAAGGGTCAGCACCTTGTCTCTCAAAAAAAGGCAGAGGTAGATGAATCTCTAGTCCTCCCAACCTCTCAGCATGTGGCTCCTAACAGAAAGCTTAGGAAGAAAGAAATAGCATACCAGCTAGCTTCCAAAGTCTATGGGAAGAAATAAAAATACCCCCAGCACATCCAGCCCAAACATCAATAGCTATCACAAAAGGAAGGAGTACCATACTCAGCAAAAGGACATTGGACGTGCTATTCTCATCTTCCTTCTATTGCAGCAGACACTATACGGATCAATGAAGAAAGATCAACAAAACTAAACATTAAAACATAAGATAGATGAGGCATGAATTTACGAAATGAAAGGAGCAAGCAGAGAGTAAGAAGGAATCAACTTTACTAAGAAACAATTAAACTGTCAAATCAGTTCTTCACCACAGTTTTTAGAAACCTAGTTCTATTGTAGGCATTTTGCATATCATTACGTGACTGTATGATAAACTTGAACTAAGGCTGACCAAACTGGCCATAGCATTTAAAGGAAAATACCTACTCTTAAAATACTATCCAACAATTACTATGCTGTTGCTCCAACCATTTCCTACTGTTTAATTGATTTTTCAAAGTCTGTGCATAGCTTGCAAAATTTGCCCTCATTTCTACATGCAGAATTACATGTAAATTGCACATCTGAGGGCTCATTTTGACTTAACAGGATTAATCAGAATGGCATTACAGTTTCAAGCATCCCATTCCTAGAAGTTTCAACTCTTTAGCTTCATTTATTTTTACTTACATTGGTTTTTGAGTCCCTCTGTGGAGCAAAAACAGCACTCTTAAGACTAAAGGAAAAATTAACCCTATATGCTCAGCAATTTCAAACAAGATTAGCTAGCTGGAAGAAGCAATTTAACGTCACTTTTCTAAGCAAATTTCAAAAACAAAAACCTTTCTGCCCCATTTTATTCCTTAATCATTTTTTTTCCCTTTTATCATGACTGCAGTTCTGATAACAATTTTAAAATATTACCACCTCTTTAATACACTATATAAAATTGTCTGGGGAAAAAAAAAAATCAACCACTTACATATCATATGATCTTAATGCTTCAATTTTAGTTGTCCATCTCTTAGACACTTTATTTCCCTTCTCTAAAATCCCAACAGTCAATAATGTCTCTACAGAGTAATAAATGCTTAACTTAGACTTTTAGAAAGTATATACTATACAATACTAAAATCATCTTTGGTCCCCAAAATAAGGAAATTACAAATTTACATTTGTTTTCCCGTTTACAAAGTGTATCAGATAGTATATTTTTAAAATTTATATTCTCTTTGAATTCTACCCTGAAAGCTGTGCTAAGCTCAAGTCGTGATTGATGTAAGTAATAAATAATGGCATACTGATCTCATCTCAAGAAAACTTATTTCATGTGTAAAAGCACTCGAGGTCATACAGGTATAGTATACTACAAGGTGAAGTATTATACAATATTAGAAATATAACTATCATTCATACTAAGTAAGCATTTGTCATTCCAGCTAAAAGATAACAAAAGCTTTTCATGTTCTAACTCCAGAAAAAGCTCTGTGAAGTTATCTTTTGTCTAGGTAAGGAAAGGTGTAAGGATTTGAAAGACAACAAATCCATAAACTTGCAGATGCACAAGACCTCCCATACTTCTGAGAAATTAGATGAACAGAATCAGCATAGGCACTACTTTCATACACACCATTTCAATCCTTTCATTAACCAGCATCAGGATACGCTCGATGGAAAGCCTTCACTTTTCCTAAGACCAAACTTCTTACCTAAGACCTAACTTCTGTTCCTTGACTTCAGATGTGGGTACCACTCCAAAAGCATGGATCTTCTGCAGGACAATATTCTGTACTTGAGTAAGGCTTTTTTATTTTTTATTTTTTTAATTTTTTATTTTTAAATGATATTTATGCAAACTGCTTTAATGGCGGTTTACAGTTCCAGTCTAGATAAGCCTGTGCTACTTTTAGGCAGAGTGCTGAAAAACAGCAGGGCTAAAGCAACTATACTGGCTTCAATAAACTTAATTACTTCATGCCACACTGAACTGTCATTTACTTTTCATTAAACACCCATTAATCCCGGCAAGACACTACCTTAATTAAATGCCTATGCTCTAAACCCAAAAAGAGGTTAGCTTCTATGGTGGTTTGATCTTTCTTTAAACTGGTGTTGCCTTTGGTATTAACTTTCAACGAAGCACAATAAGATGTTAATATAGTAACTGGCAAATCATTAGTAGTTTAGAAAGGCAAGTTTTCTTTAACATCATTAGTAACTCTTTCTTAGTTTTAATCTCAGTCTTAACCAGTCAGGTGAAATGCACTGTAGACATCAGATAAATTGAAAATGAAAAGACGTCAGTTTTGTTACAGGTTTTCCATATGTCAAAAATAATTTCCTGCTGCTTGATTCAAACATCGCAATGTAAGGTTCAAATCTGGAACTCCGTTGGTTTCCTCCAATATTAAATAAACCCAGGCACTTGTACTGATCTTCTGTTTGGCAATAACCTGGTTTTAGTATTTAGAAATCACCTGTCTGCAGTGCATTGCCTTTTGTTGTTAAGGTTCCAGTTACCTGCATTCAACCACCTAGGAGTACAGCTAAATGAAAACAATACAAAAAGTGCTAAAGTCAAGTGTGAGATAAATTTAGGCATGTGTGTAGTTCCACTAATTTCAAATATTTCATTGGCTTACACCAGGAAGGAATTCAGTTCTAGAGATTTTCCCCACTCCCCTCCCACCACCCCCATTTTCTTCATGTAACATGCAGGCATCCATATGCCAAATAATGGATTACATAGATAAAACACCAATCATAAAACCTGAAAAATATTGAGGGACTTCTTCCTTGTAACATTATGATACTGACTACTGCAGAATTCAAGTTCTGATAAGAGAAAATACCCTTGTCTTCACTGGAAGTACAATTAATATAAGAAAACTTCAGTTAGGCAAAAGCATTCTTAAATCAAGAAATATTAGAAAAACTTGCAGACATACCCAATTGAAAAAAAAGTTTTACCTAATACCAACAGTTTTAACCTTAGAAAAAGCAAATAACCCTCTAAACAAGGAAAATATGTCTTAGATGAATCATAATAAAGTGTTCCTAAGATTGCAATACAAGTACAACAAATTTTTGCTAGTTCTTGCTTACCCTAGGCTTCTCAGAAAGGCTGAACCTTTAAAAAAAAAAAAAAAAAAAACAAGCCGTGACTGGAATGCAAGTTCACTGGATGACAATCCGTTTTTTCTCCCCTTCATTACTGTGCTCCTCAGCCTCCCCCTTCACCACTCTGCCTCCCACACGTATTTTTTTTTCCCCATTTTGGAATGAAAAATAGCATGTACCCCAACATTAACAGAAAACCCACATAGTTGCACTGGAAGCATTATGGTATGGTGACCATTCAGTAAACATGCTAATCTTGCACAAGTTCAGATCCGACTGAGGTCATGCATGAACTGAATGTGGTGATTTCAGAGTAATCCAAAGACAACTACCTCAACATTAAATCCATCAACCCAAAGACATGAATTGGCTGTCTATTTCAGCTATATGAGTGAACCAATGAAACTGTGAGATCTTGCAGACAAAAACTGAATTGCGCCGCCAAGGCTGCGCAAGGAAGGATACAGAGAAGTTGCTGGACACGATACATGACTAAAGTTATTGCTATTTGCCCCTCACTTCCTTTTCACGTGTATTAAAATTTCTTCTGGTGGATTTCTTTCTTATGTTAAACAAACAAGATAGTGCTGGTCTTAGTGTTTATGATAAACGAAGAAACAGTGACAGAACATGTGTATCCAGAGCTTGCACTTCAGAGAGGGAAGAAAAATTTTGTGCAGTTAATCCAAAACATTAACATATTTTGTAACATATATATATTATATATTATATATATAATATATGTATATATATATGTGGATGTCTTAAATGGCTCTTGCTTTTGAATGACCAATATTTACTGCTTTAATGACAGCAGCTTCTGAGTTGATGCATCTCTGCACATATGCTGGACTCTGCATTCTTTGCCACCATCTGATCTTCCTTTCCTTCCTTAAATAAAAAACGCTTTATTCCATGAGCAAGTTAAGCACTTCTTTTCCCTTTGCAGTCCCGTCTGAATGTCGCTTTCATGCATCCAGACGCTGAATCTCAGGGCGATGATCTACTTCTCTGGATTCTGTCCGAGCACGTATGTAATCACTGGTCTGACGACTGTTTTGTTGTCTGCTGTTCATTCGCCACTTTTTAATAGCTAAATATGTGTTCACAGCATACACTGCCATTGCCAAGAAACCAAATATCTACAAGAAGTAGAAAGAGTTGTCAAAGACAATTTTTGAAAACAAGAACAATAGTAGTTTCATAAATTCCTCAGAAGTTTAGTTTTCTACCTTATTGCACTGACAAATCATCATGTCCTCTAAAACTGATGTTGTTCCTTCTTCAATGAACTAGAGAATCTGTGAAAGCTACTAAGATTAATGATCCCAGAAAACTAAGTTCTCTGTCTACAAATGCAACAACTAAATCTTGCAATGCAACTTCAATTGAAGAACCTCTTGTAAAGAAGAATACAGCTCTTCATCCAGAAGAATGAGCTGTTTGGATGCATGTAACAGTGAACAAATGACAAGAGAAGAGATGACCAGTCCAGACTATCAGCCTAAAGGAAGAGTTGATTTGCAGGTCTGTGTGTTTCTACAGAACTTGTGTGATTTTTCAATGTCCAGGTTTGAAAAAAAGTTTGCCAACTCAAACACAAAATTAATTTGCTTGACCTTACTGTTCTAGACTGACAAATCTAAAAATAAAGTACCACTATATTCCCTCCACAAAACAAAAATTATCTGTAGTGAGCAAGAAGAATTCAGCAAAATTATGTGTAAGAAACTCCAATTTCTTAAGAATCTTTGGCTATACCTTTTCTGTAAGCTTGCAATATACAGTTGTAACACGTAAGCTAGTTGTAACACATAACACAAAATTCAAAGGTAATCAATACTTCTAAAATCAAAATTAGTGCATAGCCAACTGCAAAATTACAAGTAAATTGGGATGGCAAAGGTAATAGAAATATTCCAAGAACACAAGGGAAAGGTTATTTTTAGTTTTAATAGAAGGCAAGAGCTGCATATAAAGAAGTTCAAATTCTTACCACAGCAGCAATTTCTGCTCCAGTTTTATGGTTTAAAGCAGCAAGTACTACAGAGGCAATGAAAAAGAAGAAAGTGCTGAGTCCAGTGTTGACCAGATCCTAAAAAAGGAAAAAGAAAATTCATTAGCATTACTAAGCAATAATAGTCTACCCGCTTTTATTAGAATTGGTGAAACGGAAGAAGGTTAAAACAAATGCTGTAGTAATACATTCCCACTTCCTATGCAGTTTATCACATAATAAAGATGGCAAAGATTATTACACAGGAAACAATGTGTGCACATTAGTATGTGAATAGAATTCAAATAGTACATATCATAAGGCACCGATGTAGATTCTGGATGTCTTACCTGAATTTCTATTGCAATTACTAAATGGACTGTCAGTAAAAGTAATGAGTAAAGTTGTTCCATCTCAGCTGACACTGAAGTAATCTGAATCTCAAACTTTAACCCCTTGCTCTCTTTCACATCACAATTCTCCAAGCACTGCACACATAACACTCACAAATTTTACTACAGTAAAATCTGTACAGATACAGAGGCCTTATCTGTACACTAGTACACGTCCTAAGGTCCTTCTATCAAGGACAGCTGCCTGCATTGTAAAAATACACAGGTTTACACATATCTATCGCATAGAATTGATGTTTCAAGCAGACATTTTAAAACATATGCACAGTGACACCCCAGAGCACCTAGGTTCATGGAAAATTCTTGCTTTGTTTCGAGCACTGGAAAACATTAAGCAACATGCAATTCAGTTATTCATATGCTGCATTATCACTTGTTCAGATAATTAGGCTGCCATACCTTACAAAAATCAGGGTCATTAACACATCAGTGGGGCATAACTAAATTCTGAATGGCAGCTATTAGCACAGAAATAGTTATGTCAATACAAGACAAATTAGGAGAAGGGACTTCAAAATAATAGAAGAAACAAAGTGCCTGATTTGTTAGGGAGCAGCTGTTACACATTCCTTTGGGTATATGGACACAATAGGTGTAAGGTGGTTATCCTACCCTTGTAAGGGACATTGGAACGCTGCACTCGGTTCTGGTATCCACATTTTTAAACTTATCTTGGAAAATTGGACAGGGTACAGAAAAGAGCCACAGAAGTTATTTGAAAGGAGGATAAATTTTCTCACAGTATAAATCAAATAACCTAAACTGCTTTGAATATTAAATGGATTGAGCTGTGTACATGAAGACTCCAGTGTTCAAATAATCAAGAAATACTAGCCAGATTAAAAAAATTAGCATAGAAAAGCACGACAAAACTAAAAGCATAAAAAAAATCAACAGCTGAAACGTTAAGACCAAAGTCGTATTCAAAATTAAGTAAGTTTTAACTGTAAGGTAGCTAACCATCAGAACAAACAGCCGAAGATGTGCTTAATATTCCCTTTCTTATCTCCTATAATCCAGATTTTTATTTTTTTTTTCCAGACACACTTCGTAATTCCTCAGTACCACACTTAAAAATGGCTAAACAGATGATGCAATGCTGTGTCCATCATGATTTACAGGGTCAGATGTATTTATTAATTAATCCTGCTGACCTCTGACTTTTTGAGCCTACTAGCTTGATCAACTTGCCAAAGGAGATTAGAATAAGCAAGTTTGTTAGACCTATCCACAATATAACAGACATCATCCATCTTCATGCAATAAATTGAATTGAAGGCTTCTTATAAGAAGTTTGAGATACTGCAGAATATGAAAAACTGCTGGAATGTACCTGCTGGTGCCACTGTCGTGATTTTTCCAGGAAACAAAAGGTACAGGTGCCTTTGAAAGTTTGTCATCATCACTGCGTTTTTATTTTATTGTACTCTTTACAAAGAATAACAGATCTGTCTTTGCAAAGAATCCAACAATTCAAATCTAAATACTTTATTCCATCCTGTGGTTCCCATTGATTCACTTCTGCAATTTCATTTTCCCTGTTTAGGTCAAAACCTTTGAATGCAATTAATAATTGGTTCACATTTGTACAAAAAGACCGGTCTCTTAAAAAGCAAAAACCAAGACAATCTTTCATATCAAGTCAGATTGTTTGGAGCTTAAGAAGCAATGACACATCAATAACATTGTTATATAGGTACATAATGGTAAAATCAGAAATGCACACACCAGTGGAGGTTTTTTAATCCCAAATTTGGTACTTACTACTTAAACAAGAAAGATAAAACAAAAAATTCTATAATGGTTTTGGAAGAAGTCAGAGCAGAAACAAAAAGAGAATGAACTACAGCGGGAATTCAAGCAGCAAAGGACACTCCCTAAAATAATGTAGCTTTTTTCCACGTAAGAGGAAAAAAAAATAATCGTGACAATAAAAAGAATAAGCTAATTGAAAAAAGATGAGCTCTTTCAAATCTGGCCATGATGTAGCTCAAGTTCTTACTATTATATTTATAGACAAAGTAAAAACCACATCACACAGATAAAAGAATTTCTGCTGAAATTACAGCAACCTCATGAGACAGTGTGCTGTGCCATAAAACACTGTACAAAGCTGCCATCCATAACAGAGAATAAAATCTATGAGCTGAATCAAATCCACTCTAGACTGCTGCTGTTCCCTTTCTCCTTTGCAAAACAATTTAAAATGAAAGATTTGACTTCTGTTCCCTTGCTAGTTACTTGCAAGTCATTCTGTCCAGTCACCATTGGTCCTAACAGTAGTATTAATCAAAAGGAGAGTATCCAAGGACATGTATTTGCTACTGCCATCACCAGCTATCTATCCCACTCAGAAGGAGCAGAAGGCAGAGGAGGCATCTTAACTTGTGGATGAAGATGCGTTTCTGCCAAGACAGCACTTTATACTGAAGTAGGGTGAGGTTTTGTTCTGCTTATTCTGCTGTAAAGGTGGGAATCTCTAGATTGGAAATTAGCCAGCATCCTATGGTCTTTCATTTGAAGGGCCTGAGCAGGTATGGTTCCTGGGTTAGTGAGGATGGAAAGGTTGAACTGGTGCTATGAATGAGCTCTGCTAAGAGACCTAAAAACTCCCATTAACTCCTGAAAGCTGCTGCAAAGGACATCAGCTTCGAAAGCCTCCAGTTCAGTACACTGCCAGGAGCTGGCTCTCAGAGGTGGCAGTAATACCCACATACCTTCATCCACTGCTCTCCATGACTTCACACATGCAAGCTTCTAAGAGACATTTAATCAAGACACATGCTTTGCCTTTTTATCCTATATTTTGTGGTGAGGTAAGAGACTGCACAAGTGACCAGGTACTACGTAAAGGCAGACGGTGCCATATCACAATTAGTAATAAAAACATGTTTTTTAAACCAGCTGTTGCTTTTGTCATTTGCTTTCTGATACCCAAGAGTTTACATTTAGATGGAGTTCAAAGTTGCTACATGAATGTAATCTGGAAAAGAAGCCCACATGTTTCAACAACCTGAATTTGTCACAAAAGGCCACAGAAGTTAGTAGCTGCTGAGTGAGTGCTCAAAGTAACATTTCCTTTTAGCTCTGTTCAGGTTTGGGATTTGTTTTCCTTTTTGTTGTTGTTGTTGTTGCTGTTTTTTTTTTTTTTTGGGGGGGGGGGGGGGGGGGATAAGGG
>VXAA01000243.1:6002475-6023360 GCA_013399115.1 Anseranas semipalmata
TTTTTTTTTTGAACTAGCTAGATTTTTAAGCACTGTTTTCTCTAAAGATCTCTAACACCAAGTGCTAGGCAGAGATGAGTAATGCTGCACTCAAAGCAGCAATTCTTGTCACTCTGCTACTGGACAGGCGCTGCTCAAACCTGTAAGAAATCACAGTGGCTGAAAGGACACACCCAGTTACACCACTGATAATCTCCGGCATTATCTGGGGGGAAAAGGCAGTAAAAGGTAGCCTTCTGTATTCATGTATATCCAGCATACTGTCAGAGTGTTCTTGTAGGCAGTAAAAGTGTGCCACAGGGCTCAACAGAACAAAAGTAACTGACATACAAAAGCAAGGGTATACAAAGTTATTAAACTGACTCTTCCAGAGATCCAGCTTCAGCTCAGTCGTGGATACCACGACTACCACTCAGTGGCCTCTTGATAAAAATAGTCTTGGTCAAGCTTCCTTTCAACATAAGCTGGATCTAGTATTCACTGTGAAACCACTCTCATCACACCAGCAAAAACCAACATGTGTTTTCTGTGACATTGATGCACTCACGCTCTTGTACACCCTACCAGCATGTTACAGAACTGGTCCTCAATTGCTGATATCACCTGTCAGACTGTCGTGATGCCCATTAAACAGCCAGGCTGGTTATAGAAAGAGACCACCCTCTCTCTGCAGCTGCTACTTTTCAGCTTGCCATGAAAATAAATGGTGACGACCCTGGCAGAAAGGAGATGAAAGGTATAGAAGCAAGACAATCCAATAAAATTCCTGTGGTTCCACTGGTTTTGTTTTGCAAGCCACCTGGATCTACCACACCTACAGTTACCAGTCACATTCTTCAATCCATCTATCTAATCTATCCATCAAACACTCCTAGGAAGAGTTCCCTCAATAAATCATGCACCCCAGGGTACAAAGGATCATCTGTTTCCACATCCCAGCCTGGTTTTAGAGCAGTCATTTAGGCTTACAAACAAATGTGCAAATTGCAACAACAACAACTGACATTAAAAAGAAAACAAACAAAAATCACACAGAAGCCTAGAAACTTCTGGAACATAGGCACAAAATACCTGTACTGTACAAAGAAGCTGATATAAGTATTGTCCTAAAGCTGACAGATCTTTTGCTAGAAGTGACTCGTGTTGATTTTGTGACCTGTGTTTATGCAACCCAATCTGAAAGTTTAACTCATAATACATCATGGAAATGAAGACTTGTACAAAAGGAATGTGCATTGCCAGCAGTTTGTTTCATAAAGATCCTCGTATTTGAGAGCACATTAAGCACTGCCAGTCAAAAGTTCAATAGATAAGTGCGTAAGCAATTCAACACCTGATTTTCGCAAAAAGCACATGATTTTTTACACTATTACCCAATGATTACATCAATCTGTGTAAGAAAATATGTAGCACCAGCATCCTAATATGAAAAACAGCTTATGAGAGAACAACGGGCTACTGTAAATATAGCATCTGTCAAAGTTAAATAACTACAGACTGCATTTTTATCCACTTCATCTACAAACAGTAATTGCTGGCATTAGCATAACGTCTTTCCTTCCAAAGAGAATTTACCAGAAAAGAATTTTAGCTCTATTTAATGTAGTTTAATCTTGCTACATTACAAAGCTCATTCTACTGTTAGTATTCAAAGTAAAATGTACACTTAACTCAGCATAAAGAGTAGTCATACAGAATCTTAAACACCAGTAGAAAGTAAAGTTCAAAGACCAAACTCAAAAACAGTTTTGCAGATATTTTTAAGAGTGAGGATTTGCATGAACTTACAGTAAGATTCCAGTTGATCTGTGGTATTCTTGTGTGAAGATTTAGACTGAACATAAGCAACAGAACTCCAGTAACCACCAAAGCACTACAGCTCACAAACTCGAAGAAATAAAGGCCTTCGCAAGGGGAGCATTCCATGATGGTCTCTATGCAGATGAACGCAATCAGTGCCAAAACCTAGGAAGAAAAACAAGTGGAAAAAATATAAATAGATTTCCACATTTTGAAAATAGCCACAAGTATTCCTGAAATTTCCATTGGGAACATGATCAGTTTACACTCAGGAATGTGTGATTTTAGTTTATAACAGGGCACTGTCTGAGAGCAAAAACAAAAGCAAATTAATGCAAGACTTTCTGGATATCTCCTGTTCAACAAAGTGTATTTTAGCAAAATTACACAGAGTCTAACATGGAAGTGATTTGAGACACCCAGAAAGACATGAAACCCCCTCAGGCCTTCGGCTTAACATGTGAAATGGTACCTCAAACATTTTATTTCATTCTGTACTCATGATACAATATTCCAAAACTTGAAGATGGAATGCATTTGTCTTCTGGGCCAACCTCAAGCTCAATTATATAGTATTAACACAGTGTGACTGTAAAAGACATTTCAATAAAGCTATTATTTAAAGTTCAGTATGAGATTGAAATCTAAATCAAAAATAGCATAGATTCAGGATCTCCACCAGCCTCCAAAAATGCCTGTTTTCACATTTTAATCATCAACATGCTCTATTTTATATAAAAATTTATTTTATCATTCCCTTACTAATAAGAGAATAAAACCAGCAGCTAACATGTGGAGGAGAAAATGACTGAACTCCTGGTGTTGCAAACATACATCTCACTGAGATAATGGTTAGTCACACCAAACTCAAAAGCTATCTTGGTAGAGTGCAGACTTTTGCAAGATGAAAGTTAAATTTACTGTTTAGGATAAAACAGTGAAACTCATTTTCTGTTCAATGCACAAAACTAAAATATAGGAAAAACACACACCAATATTAGCTACCATTTACACCTACAGAGAGCATAAAAGTTACATATGTAAGTGTATATTTCAAACCGATTCCTCCTTAAATAAAACTGGTAAAAGAAAACCAATGGAATTGATGCTTTTTTTTCTTCTCTCCACTTTCCATGGCAAGCAAGGAAGGCCTTAAGAGTGCTCTGCTTTCTGTTTCAAGACAACACCCACCCACCAACCCACTCACATTTCTCAGAAAGAATTCACTTTTTTTGCTCTGCCACAAAATTCTGCTGAGACCTTACTTGAGCCACTTCATTTTGAGGATGAAGAACTTACAGAGATGGCCTCCTCCGAGCTAAATACCTCATAATTTGAGCGTTTTGCACAAGCAAAAGTTAAGATTAACAGAAGCCACAACACAAATCGATTTCTGCCAAACTGTTCTTTGCCAATTTCAAAAATATTTTTGCAGATACGCTTTCTTCTAGCACTTTCTATGCTTCATACGTTAATTTGTGTCTCTGCCTCCTATCAACTAAACTGCCAAAATGAAGAAAAGGGATTTTGAAAGAACAGTTTAGTTTTGTCACTAACATCAGCAGTAATTCTAAGTAAAGGACAACACCCCCGTGGACTTTCTTTGTCATATACTTCAGAATACAGTAGCTAAACAAAGCAAAAGTTTTAACCAAAAAAAAAAAAAAAAAAATCACACTTGGAGAGAAAGCCTCTCGCAGTTCATTTACCATGCCAACTTTAAGATGGCACATGCTATATTAATTTTTGCCAGCTAATAGAGCAGGCTGATTCCCATACAAATTCTGAATGGATACCCAGTAACAAAACATTTAAATTTTGGATTTTACCCTTGACATTAAATAGCTATGGAAGGAAAAAAAAAAAAGAGAAAGAAAGAATATGTAGTGAAACTGAACATTCAACCCAGGATCAAACTCCAAGAATGATTTCAGCAATGACAAAAAATAAGCAACTGTCCAGAAAGCAGCTTCATTTTACACTATTAGCATGCAATGAAGTCCCCTTTTTCTGTGAACACAAGCCTCACTACTGAAGATGACATGGAATACAATTAAAAAAAAAAAGATCTAAAATAAAAATCTTAGATGTCCCAAGTTGGATCAACATCAAAGAATAATGCTAAAAGTCAGAGTTAGCTGGCAAAATTTTAACTTCTAGATGTTCCAATATAATGAAGCCTCCAGTGTTCTTGCCACTACTTGTGATACATTATGACACTTCTAAAAGTTTTGTTCTTTCAAAATAAATGATTTTGTGATACTCTCTAGAAATACTGTAGAACAAGCCCAAACAATATTAGGTTCATTTGCTAAAAATACAAACAGCTCTGAATTGTACCAGCAATATCAACTTCAAGGAGCCAAAAATTCTGGCACACCAATCATTATGCTGGGCAACTACTGCCTGGCTGATAAAATCTTACACTGGCTTTTCTCCACACCAAATAGCGTCGCTTCTTCAAGGCTAATGTACTCAGCAGTCAAAGCTCAAACAAAGTTTACAGAGCTTCTTACATACAGAAATAGAATTAAATTATGTACTGAAGAGGTACCTGGAGCAATGCTAATCATTAGGTGTTACTTATATACTCCCAAACTCAGGTGGATAAAAATTAATAAATTTCAGAGCAATTTTACTTTAAGATTTCATTTCATCCCTTAAGAAATCATAAAAAGACATCTACCTGTGACACGCAGCCTTGTAAGAAAAGTGCTAGTTGTACACGCTTAGGTTTGAGTTAACCCAAACCATTCTACATATTAGTAAAGATGAAGATGTGTCACCAGTTTCAAGTAATGTGCATCTGCATTAGCATACAGTGGTCTAGGTTGTGGCAGTGCAAGTCCATTGGTATGTTTCATCAGAAAACTGGAGAGAAAACCCCAAGCGCTTCAGTTTATGATGGAGATTATGACAGCAACGCTGAAGCTGTATTTTGAAAACATGAGCAGAATAACTCACTACTAATGCAAGCTATCATCACTGAGTTGATCAGGACACCTGAAAGAATATTCCCATGCAAACGATTCGCTTGCAACACTTTTGTACGTCAAGTAAGATTCCAACTAGATGTGTGACTATGTTTCTTGAAATAAAATATATTTAAGCATTCCTCAAGACTATCCCCTTCCTACTAGTGCTACAGATAATATTTTCCTGTTAACTGTCCATTATTTATCTCACAATGAATGCTATGACAAAAAATAAAATCCAAATTAATCACCACAGAAAAACTATCCTCCTACAGATACTTCCCTTTTCGCAAACACCATAAAAAGCTTAGTGTTTATTAAGAAATACTTTCTCTTTGAAACACTGAGATAATTTGTCCCCCCTACACATTCATAAATTTGCCAGAAGCATCCTTCCAATTAATTACAAGCGATGCGAATCTTCTTTAAAACACACAAATGCTGCTTCCATCAGCCATTTCACTCTGAAACAAACCCAACTGTATTTCAATTGAAAAAGCAAACCACTCTGAACACATGAAAGGGAAATACACGATAGAATCAAACCCATGACTTAGCTACATTACTTAAGTGTTGTGTAAATTCTGTGACATGAGCCAAAGCAGCTTGTTAAAGGCTATGGTTCATCCAGTGATCAAATTCTTTAAAAAAAAAAAAAAAGTTAACATCGCAAGAAAAACAATTCATTTTCACTGCATTATTTAACATATGAAATGGATCGTGTCAGACGCGCTGTATAAATTAGGTAGTGAATTAATACAATTTTGCCACCCAGAGCACCACTCAGTTGATGTGGCCATAAAGCAGATGGATCCGATCACGCGCGTGAACCCAGGAGCACTCTGCCGCAGACTAGAGACAGACCAAAAGTCTTTATCTCGGCTTATTTTCTGGTGGAACTCATTGCAGGTTTAGAGCTAGCCATTTTCTCCTGATCTGTCACAGAGCTCTTTCACTGTAATGAAAACATCTTTTCTAACACCTACATTTATCTCCATAGCCTGTCTACCCATCACTGCCTACTGAACTAGCTAAGCTACATAAAGGTGACTGCTTACCAAGGCTCAAAGACCTGAAAAGTCACTCCTTCGCATCTTCCTGCCACCCCAGGCATCCACGACGGAAGCCGACTGCCTTGCCCTACCGAGCTGGCCACATACGCTCTCTGGCGGGGAGGGAGGAAGGCCGAAGGCCGCCCGCCTGCCCCTCCAGCCCGGGAAGCCTCCGTGCTCCATCCGGACGTGATCCAGGGAGGCAAAGCTGCAACAGAAGAAAATACCCATTCCCCAGATGCCAAAGCTGTGCTCTTGCTTTGTAACACAAGTCACCATCGTTCCCTGAGGAAACCAGGGCACGGGATCTATCTAGGCCTGCAGCCACCTCCCACAGCTGCAGTGACAGGACTAGCTAAAAAAATAAATAGCACTGTATCACAGCACAGGCCCCAGTCAATGAAAAGCATGCTGCCATTTACCCAGCACGGGGGACAGTCCCTACTTTCGGGTCACACACCCCTTTTCATACTTTAGGGTGATGAGTTTTGACAAGAAGTTCTTCCACAAGCAGAACTCTCAAGGTTGGTTTACTGAGGGAAAATGAGAAGTTGAATGTGGCAGAGATCTCCTCTTACATGAATTACTGCTCTCTCCCACAAACGACACAGCTACAGCTTTCTTGGATGGAGTCAAGAGAAAGTTTCCTCTAATGGATGAAACGAAACTTTTCAGCTGTTTTTCTCTGCAGTGAGTACTCTGGGGAGTTTTCTATTCCACCCTAATTTCTCCAATGATATAAGATTTATAACTATTTTTTTTCCTGTTTTTTGACAGTTGGCTTTGGTTTCCCTTCTACATCCACCCTTCGTGAAAGAAGCAAAGTAGGTATTGCATCAACACGAAACTTTGTCACTATGGAAACATCTGCTTACTCTCCTGGATGCTCAGGTCCGCGCAGAGGCACCCTCGGCCTCCTGCAGCACCACGCTTTTCCGGAGCACAGGAGATGCAGGAGTCGGGTCAACAAAAGCAGGACCGAGAGGAAGGAGCTTCAGGGCGAGCCGAGAACAGCTCTGGCTCTGCCCAGGCCCGCAGCACAGCGTGTGCCGTGCAGCTGCAGCTCCGTGACGGAGGAAGCTTCCCAGAGCGCCTCGTCCCTCCCCTCACCTCCCACTGCCGCCGAACGCGCAGGCAGGGGAGGGAAGTCTCCAGCTACAGCATTAACTATGCAGTGTACTCCCAATAATGATTTCCGGGGCTTTTTGTTTTTAATAAAATTAAAAACTAAACATTAAATCGTTATCCAATTTTATTGTTCAGGACATCGAGGACTGCTAAGGTAATTGATGTACAAGCTGAGGCTATCGCACTTCTGTTGCAGAGTACTGAACCCCACATAAAGGCTCTATTCAAGAGAAGCAGCCCCTCACTGGAAAGGGATGAAGCTACTACAATTAAGGGCCGTTTAATTCTTGAAAGAGAGCCTCTATGCTGGGATTCAATGTTCTTTGATTTAGGCACATTAGCCTCATACCATTATTTTATTCATCTCAACTTTCCTGCAAATTCCCCTGGAGAAGAGCCCTTAATGAAGAAATCATCTGCCTTAGGCCTATGTAAATGGCTTATGTTTACATCACTTTCTTGGCAATACAGGCACATCAGACAAAACATTATATTTCCCCAAAATGGAGAAAATGTGCTATGACAGGCAGTAACGCTGAAAGGGAGCTTTTAGGAGGTTGCTAATGGTGGATCTTCCCTGTCAAAGATAAAGCACATCGTGTTTTGTTTTTGAATAAATAATAATCATCGTTATCAAACAACTTTGCACTAAAAATAAAAAAGACAGTTCTGCAATGAAAACAAAGTAAAAAAAATGAGTTTTCCTGTTTATCTAAAACGTTACCACAGAAAGCCTTATTGTGTGGTTAAATGACATAATTACGCATGATTTCCAAAAAACCACAAAATGGTCAGCATTTTTTCTGCCTGAAAAATACCCACAGAATTTCAGTAAGAATGTCACACTACCAAGACATTTTTACATCCAGACTGTTTAAATTAATGGTACAGCACAATACATATGCACAAAATTGAGAAGAAATAAATTGCTTTTACACCACTTAAAGTATCTGAAGACGTTAAACTTTCTTGAATTAAAATCTAGATTTATTGTTCTCATTTACTTGGCCCAGCAGTCCTAACTTAATGTATGAAACCAAGTGGGTCTCATTCCTTGCAAAGCACATGCATTTCCCACATCTAAAACAGCTGGCACAGATACGAATATTTGGGATCATATGGCTTAAACACAGTACTGCTCCTCCAGCAGGAAACCATCTTTTACCCTAAGCAGAATGACTGATTTCCCGCCTGTTCTTAGTCTGTATCCTTAAGACTAAAAGAAATGTGTTATTAACTGGTAATTGGACTGCAAGGAGCTTTAAATCACAAATGAGTATTAAACTTTTCTTAAAAGAAAGTTTAGGAAAATGATGCTTACCAGAGAGGGAAGCTTAAGCAAGCACAAGTAATTCAGCACCCTGGATAAATTAAACTGTGCTCTAATGGCACAAAATATAACATGGAACAAATTCAGAGAAACTCAAAGACCTCTGAATTCAACTTTGATTTAGTATTGGTGGTGATGATAGAAATAATAGCTGAATATTTAAACTTCAGATCTTCATTGCACCTCCAGGATTTTGCATGTAGCGACAATCAAGTTTTCACTGTTTCTTCGTTCCCTTTTGGGTGTAACATGGCAAGACTTCAGTACATCAAATATTGTGGAATCTTTATTAAATCAGCTGATAGTTTGCCACCTCCATCAATTTTTTATAACCTTTGAAAGACTCATCTATTGCTGACTTCCTTTCCTCAGCTTAGGCAAAAGACCAATTCTAAATACAGAACATATTTCTGAGGCCAGAAACATTTTCTGGCATACTTCAAGAGTCATATTTAAGAACGAGGGTAACTTTTTAACAAAGTTAACAACAGAAAGATACTTGTTTCAAAAGACTAAGTACATCAAAACTAACAGTCTAGACAAAAATAACTGGACTGATCTAAACTGAACAGAAGAGATTATGAACTGACTAAAACAGAAACGCGTAAATTTTAAAAGTGAAATTAATCGTGGAGTCTAGAATGGAAGAAACCTGCAGAGGCAAAGTAGCGGCTTATTTCCTGCTCTATATGCATTGGTACAGCGTTTTGCTTGTTGCTTGTACACACCTACACAACAAATATTCTTATCTTGCTAGATACACGCAAAACCAATTCCAGTTCAAATACTGGAAGTACATTCAGTAGTAAGGAAATACTTTATGAAGTTTCTTTTTATTTTGTTTTTTAAAGAAAAAACATAGTTCCTCCCGTTACTGTGAAGCCGAATTTTTTTTTTTTCACATTACATTAATGCTGTTCTCAAAGCAAACCCATTTTAGCATTACAAGCAATAAATCAACCCACAGACAGCCGTGGTGTCAAAAGCACAAACCCCGCGGCTTGCAGGACTCCTGCACAGCTGGCTGGGTAGCGGCCGGCCTCACATCCCTCCCTGGCACTGCCCCCACCCCAGTGCCACCACCTCCTGTGGCCATTTACACCTAAACTGCTCGAATCCACTCAAACTCCCCATTCCCTGGGAACGGCTCAGAGCGACCACAGTGACGACACTTCACCAAAATCTCAAAAGGGAAAAAAGGCGGCTTAATCCACGTCAGCAATGACTTCCTTGTAGCATCTGCAACAGCACCTCTCAAACGAACAGGCGCAGGCGGTCTCGAAGACCCGCGATACCAGGCCGCGGCACCAGACCCTACCACGGCCATGGCCGCCCCCATCACCTTCCTCCCGGCAAGGGGGGGTGGCTGCATGAGCAGCCCCTTCGCACCCGTGTCCACCAGCACCAGAGGTGCCCCGAGCTGGGGCGGGCTGGGGAGCAGGAGTCACCTCGCAGCACCTGTAAGGCTTTGCTCTGTGATTTTGCAGACCAGAGCGTGAGTTTGCCTTGCTTAGTTACAGCCAACCAAAACACAGCCATCTTCCTAACGAAGAAAAATAAATAAATCACTCAGATATATTTCAGTTTTATCCAATCAGATGACCAAAAGAATGACTGAACAGAACCTGAAGCCAGGGCACATTATGAGGAGGTATTGGTTTTATGTACATTAAATTTCCTCACAGAAATCCGAATGAGACTGAAACATACCTTCCAGGTTAGACAAAAAAGAAATGCAATACATCACCTGTCCCATAAACAAAAACCCCATCCCACGAGACATTCACCTGAAGATCATACGTGATGAAGGCAAACAAAACATGCAAAATGATTTCCCATTGATTTTTTCCATAGGAACTTAAACCTCCAGTGCCCAGGAACTCCAATTCCTGTGTATTATAATTCCACATATTTTCATAAGCAGCAGGTACTGCAAGACAGTAACGAACAAAAGCCCAAGGTACCAAATTACACATTTCTACATTTCCCATGTATATGCTGTATTACATGCTGAACTCCTATACAACCACGAACAGCTCAAATGTAAAGGCTTATTCTGTATCTATAGCACTCTGAATTTTGCCAATGGCTTCAGTGAGTAAACATATAATACTCAATTATAGGAAGTGGGTTTTCCCTCTCCTTTTCACAGTTTCCTGATATTTGAGGCTTACTTTTCCTATTGTCTCACACTCATTTGATGGATCTCCGCAAGCACAGCTTTTTATAGCCATCTCTCTCCTATTCCCAAACTTTACAAGCTGGTCTCTGCAGCAACGCTGCCTGCTGCACGGCTGCAGGCTCCCCAGCAAAACCCTCCGAACGAGCACCTCGGCAGCCTCGAACGAGCACCTCGGCAGCCTCGGCACACCCAGGGGGGCCGAGAGGGACACGCCACAAAGCGCAGCGAGCTCCTACAGACCGACCGCTGTACTGTGCCCACATCAGGCTGCAGGACAGCACGCTGGAGTGCTGGTGAAACCCATAATTAAATCATGCGCATAAGAGAAAAGAGGAAATTCTTTCAACGTAGAGCTACTCGGCTAGGTTTCTTCAAGTCTAATTTTATCACAGTTTGACTGGCATTTGCATATTATGTTCTTAGACACGTTAGGTAAGAATAGGTCAGAAAAACATCACATTTCTTCAGTGCTGCACTGAATATAATTTTGCATGCACTGAATCCTTTGCATCCTCCTCAGCCACTGGCAGCCGCACTTATGGGGGCAGAAAGAAGGAAGGAGGAAGAATAAAATACTTTTCCAGAAGTCCCATTTACTGCTAGTCCCACTCATGCAGGCTTTATTAAAATAGTCACACAGAGTAAAAACTGACTAAAGGGGGAACGGGGGGAAAAATTCTAGCTTAACAGCTGAGTTTCAGAAAAGTTTAGTAACCCTCACATTCAGTCTCCGAGGCAGGGGAAGATGCATCCTAGCTTCCTTAAAATGAACAGTAATTCTTGCTTGCCTTAAAGGCTACTGTAACTGTTAGTTGCACTGCAAGGCACTGGGTTTGTTTCAGCATTTATTAGTTTAAGAACAACAAAATGTTTTCTATTACATCAAGCTGTAAGAACTCATAACTTATCATATCTTTGCTCTCAAAAAACTGGCTGTATAGCGTTACCCAACTTCTGTCTCCAGGCTGCACACATTCTGTACGTTAGGTACACACATAGCATGTTACTGAGACCGTGCTTGTGTGATTTTTAAACAAAGTATAAAAATTTTGGCTATTCCTTCACTTTTGAGAATTCTCAACTCAGCTCTTAAAACAGAGAAAAATCAACACTTCTCAACTGGCTTCATGTTCCCATTCACATTCATAAGCTAACCAGTGTTGGAAACCAGGCTAGTCAAAACAATATTAAAACACAGTACTGTAAATTCTGCAACAAACAGGAGGATAAATGAATTGGTTTTAAAAAGTAAAGGTGTACTCATAAAATTTGTCAAGGTATTTGATCTGTATGGCCTCATGTTTAACTAGCCTGTTTGGGTATTTTAAAGTCAGTGAAAGTTCTATTTTAAGACTATCAGAATCAGTCTGTATCCTTTAAAACCCCATTTAATCCTAATTATAAGTAAACATCAAACATCCCACAAATACTAAAACAAGAAAGGAATTTTAATGAGAAAACAATCAAGAACTTAAAGTAGTCCTAAGGAATCCATTAAAGTTTTTTGAGCTTGTTTTTGTTTAAAGGAAATGGTGCAAAATGTCCTTGCAATCCCAACGTTCTCAAGATTGCAATCTGAAGTCCCCCTTAGATGCCATGCCTTAAAAGGCAAAAAGAGTCTAGACATACTGGTAAAACAGAACATTAAGAAAAAAAATAGATGTAGGCCAGAACATTAAAGAGCACTGCCAGCTGTACCGGGGAATGCATGAAACCTTCAAGCCTGTCTTGCTGTTTAGACTGTCTTACTACCGTTATATAGTAATATCTCATCCAAAATAGAAAGGAACCCACAAACTTACATTGCATAATGGCAAATCCACCTACTCATGATTTTATAACTCAAGAACAGATCTGCCTAACGACTGCAAACAAACCTGCACCCTGCAAACAGAGGACTATAAAACGTTGTTAACAACACAAAAGCCTTAAGACTCCAGCAAAAACGTCTTGACCTTCTGTCATGATTCTTACCTTCCCCACCATTGTGAATTAAATACACTGAACATCCCAAAGGCTTAGGAAACTTTCCTATAATTCTGGAGAAGCACTTTTTTTCCTAAATACTTTGAAGATGTTACTAAGTGATACCATCGTATAAAATTAAAAGATCCCAGTATTTACTAAAAGGTTTCATCTGCATCAGTTAAAAAGTTTCGAAGCATCATTAGTTTCTAACTAATTGTTAGTTTTCATTAGTTTCTTTTAGAAGAAACTAATGATGAAAAAAAATATGACCAAAACCCTAATTAATTTACGCACAACAGTCAAATGGCAATATCAGTTACTAGCGTGAAAATAATTTCATGGGACAAAGGTGACCAAAAGTTAAAGACTCATAACACGCCAGTATTTCATAATATCCACAAGCGTGCTTGTTGCTTTCTTGCATGAATATTTCATTTATAAATGTACAAAAAGCACAGAAAATTACTAAAACGGAAATGCTTGTAGTTGATTCATAAAATAATTCAGAAAAAAATTGCCAGAACACCCCAAGAGACTGTTATGAGTACTGCTATATTGTAGCCAGATTTTTAGCATGTGAAAATGACAACATTTAGTCTAAGTGAAAGTTACACCAGAAGTACCACTGGATGTACCAGATCCAAGTACAGGACATATTTCCGCATACCAGGTACATGGTTTCTGTACTTTTAAGCTACGCTGTAATGGAAGAAACCATCATGAACAATTCCAGCTGACTTGCAAGATAAACACTTTGTGAACATACATGCAAGCTAAAGAAAACTTTTAAAAGTATCTTGTTCAGCAGCATCAACATCTGAATATCAAGTTAAATATAAAAAAAACATTTAATTGTAGACAATCTTGAAGACGCTTTCTTAGGTAAAAATGCATCATTATTTTCTTCCACAAAGACATTAAGTGTCGGAGCCTTCGGATCAGATAGTCAGAATTATTACACTGGAAATTATACTTCCCAGTTTAATTTGCACACAATTAGATTAGAACTTGCCAAGTTACTCTGCTTACCTGAAACCACATTTCAGCCATCACACTATTCCAGCAACATACTGCAGTGTGAGTACGGATTTCATCCTGGACATCCACCAAATAAAATGATGCTTGAGACCTGATCCCTGTAGCGACTGTATTACTTGATTCATGCTGTTCTGTACTGTGCAGACTTCTCAGTTCAGACGAGCGCTATGCCAGCTCTGAGACCTGCCCACAGTCAGTAATGTTTTTGATCCATCTTTGCTCTATTCATGATTGTATGTTCTTACATCTATTTTACTTAAGGTTTGTGTAGTAGGCTTTTGCTTTCTTCCTCCCATTATTCTGAAGAGTTGATGATACAAGCTCCAAAGAAAGCTAAACATTACTCCCATGCTTTGGAAGCAACTGACTACACAAATCGTCTGAGAATTAGGTGAGTTTTGGTTTTTTTTGTTTGTTTATTTAAGTCAGAATGTATTTTTTTTTAATTCAGCTCTAAATTAGAAATAGTGACTACTACCACTACAGCATTTGACCCATTGTTAAGACTTCTATTCAGATGTCTATTCACTGTACATATACAAAACCTCAGTACTAAATTATTTGTTGCACAAAGCAAGGAGGGTATTTCTGAAATACAACTTTGAGCATGGGATGATGACTATCAAGAAGCGCGCAAGTTGAACTGACAAATGATGCATTAACTGGCATCAGAAGTAACCGATTCCTCCTATACTGGTTATGTTACAAGAAAAACACAGCCTCTTAAACTTCTAGTCCTTTTTCTTGTCTTAAATGATAATTAAATCACAAGGGAGGCTCATCAACAAGAGACAGATTAACAGATTACAAGAAAAGAAGGTTGCTTTCCAAACCATAATCCCAATAGAATTACAGCTCTCATTGCAGCAACTACAATTAGTATAATGCATCTTTTACTACCACACTGGTTCATAATGGTAGGAAAAAAGTAAAGCATACACATTACAGAGATGATAGAAGTTTCTTCTGAAAGCAGAATTTAAAACTATCCGCCATCTTAGAGAGAAATTTATAACTGGAATTTGGAGTTTCATGACAGTAAGACAACAGCCCGTGGCCAGATGGCATTTAAGAGACGCCATGAAAGAGACCAAAAACCATTCACTTTTCTGTCGGATGACAACCACAGCCTTTTTTTCCACATGCACACAGAAACAATAAAAAGCAAAGCTAAACAGTGTTATCTCATCATTCTTCCTTCTATGGTAAATGTCAGTATAAAAATATCACCACACAGCAGTGCAGATCTATAACCTTTAAAGAGAAAGCTTTCCAAAGAGAAATCAAGTGTCTCAGAGACAATGAACAGAAATGGTCTACCTAAAAAGGATTTCTAAGCATATTTGCCTATTACAAATTTAATCCTTTTAATATGGTATCGCAGCAGTCCTTTTCTAAGACCAACTCCTAGAGATCACCAGTATCCAACGTCGTACTCCCATCTTCTGAACAAGAAGGTACATATACCACCAAGCATCTAAGCTCAACGTACAATACGCAAAGTCACAAGGACTTCTCATATAAATGCTAATTTATGTTTGGAAATTACAACAGAATGAAATAAAGAGGATACAGTTAATTGTGGCATGGCTATTAACTACCAGTGTAATCCCAGGACGTAGCAGGAGAGGTATTCCCAGCAGAGGCGTGAAAAGCGACAACGCCATCGCGCACACCGGTACGCCACACGTGAAAGGCCACCTACCCGTCAGGCTGCGCACGCTCAGAGCAGGTCGCCTCCGGCAGAGCGCGGTGCCAGGGAGGCTGCTGGGTGGCCAGCAGGCCAGGGAGCCCCGCTGACGAGCCAAGTCCAAAACAATCTCCTCTCGCTTTGTGAGGCAAGGGGAAGGCTGACCGAGAGCAGCCAGCTGTTTCAAAGTACGTGGAGCAAAGAGTAGTTACGCAAATCGGCCGTGTTGACACAAGAACAAGTAAATTTTCTAGAATTAAGTTCACACCAGAAATGAGAAAGGTTTCTGTACCTCAGAAGAGCAGGGTAAAAGAGCAAAAGCTAACTTTAAAGGTGAAACTTGATCGCTTATGGGAAAAGCTGTAGGGCACGGGGTTGCCTGTGGCACTGAAGCTGCTTCAGAAGGCTCAGGTGCCAGCTGCAGTGCTCCGCTTCCCACTGAGACCACTGAATCTTCCACGTCAGGATCGATGCCTGAGCACTGAGGAACGACCTTACCGTGCAATCGATGACAGACGATGCCATTTACTGACCTCTGTCGGGTACAGCCTCATTTCCTGTTTCCTTCGTTACTACTATACTTACATTAAACCAAATTTCACAACTAATGTGAAAAGTCTCAGTGTATTCACAATTGCACCCAGAGGCCAGCAGCTACCTTCTATTATGTTCATAAAGACAGACAACGGCCTGCAAGGTGCCCAGCTCCCTGCCCTAACAGCCATAAGGCGGGCAAGGGTAGGAATTGCACTGCCGTGCAGCTGCACAGGAATACCGCAGAGAGACCAAGGGACAAAGACGGGGGAAGAGTCAGAGGTGTGGAGCACCGGACCGGGGTGGGGTGGGAGGCTGGGGCACCCAAGTAATCCTCCCCTCCAGAAGCGATCAGAATGAGATGCTGAGCTGAAGGCACAGGAACACCGTGCTAAGTAAACAAGATTGCTGAACACCTTGTACTAATTTTCAACCTGATTCGAGTAGTTAGCAATTACCTTACTACTTGGAACAGAAATGTTACTACTATTTTTTTCTATAATTAACAACGAGAATTCTCAATAGTCTTATTGTAGGTACATATAGGTATGTTCTACAGGCTTTTTCAATTTTGATTTCTTCATTGCAATAGATCCTAATAGCAGAGAATGTTAGTGTAGTCCTGGCCTTAACCAATTTCTGGATCTGGAAATGTGTAATGATAGTAAGCCACAAAACAACTTTTTCCAACATTCAGCTACTCTCCACCAATGAAGATGGAACTTTTTATTCAGAAATTGTGAACATATGAACTGCTATTCCCACCAGATTTCATTTAGCCCAAAATCTTGCCCCCACCAACAAGCAATAGCATGTGCTGCAGAGAACAAGACTCGAGCAAGTATGCAGTGATACTTCCCAGTACGCTCATCAGCAACTTGCAGCTCAGAGACCTCCCAAGCAGAAGCATTATCTTCTTTAACATGAGTCTTTGATGGATTTTTGTAGCATTTGGAACAGGCACATTACGAAAATAAAGTCTAGGGCAGTCTGGCGCACAGAGGCCACCACTACCTAGCACCAATGCCACCCTTCCTCAAGACAGCATGTGATAAAGGTTTTTTGACACTTACTACTTCCATCAGAAAGTAGCTCTGTTATCTCACTGCTCCAGTTAACCATTCCTAACTACCACCAACATCACAACAACTGGCTAAGCACAATTTCTCAAACCAAGCACGCCAGTTATTTTACCTTAAACCAAGTGCCTGTGACAACCTAGCAGGACCCTGATGAGAACCAATGAGGCTCCCATCAGGATCCTGCCTGGTTGTCTCACAACTCACCCGGTGACGTGAGGAAAAGCCCACCGGGAACTACGGTTCCCAAAGAACCAGGCAACAGGCAGTCATGATTTCCCATAGGAATTTCAGTGGTAAATATATTCCTACACCCAACTCTAGTAACAGTAAGATTCTTGAAGATACAGAATTAGAACAATGAAGGAAAAATAACAATGCATTTAGAAAAGCTGAAGGTAAAAAAGTGAGAAAAAAAAGCAGCCATCTAAAGTGAAACAACTTCCCGTGAAGAGGTGCTACCTGCTATCTGGCCCATCTATTTTGGATGGCAGCAACGGACCCTTCCTAATTTCTCATACAGTAAGCAACTTTCTCCAGCAAGCATGCTCAGAAAAGGAGAGATTCGCTTTAGGGAACTCAAAGAAAAAAAGAAGTGCTGAAATGAAACAAATCATTTGAGGATGTTCACAGAAAAGTTTTCCAGTGATATCTGCTTGGTTGTATAATAATCTCCATGGGAAGTATTAAAGCCCCCAAAAGCATGAGAAACATAAAACCATGCCAGAGAGTAATGAAAACTAACTCTAAAGAGCTTTTCTGCTCTGGTCTCTAAGGACAGCTATATAACCTCTCACATCTGCTGTATGGCAAGGTACTGCTCCATCTGAACGCTGGAAAGTCAGCTGAGACAATTCCCACCTAGACTTCAACCTTCCCGAAAAGAAAAGCATTTCTGGGTGCAGTGCACAAGTGTACGAGCTTCTCCTCGCCTTCCATTTCAAGTTCAAATCCTCATTATCCAAAAACCATCAATGCTCCGTATTACTTTAAGTTTTGCCTCCCCTTTCGTTTCCCTTCAGGCTGTTTTCCTCCTCCCTGCCTGCCGACACCTGTCAGGCTGCCGGCCTCCCCTGTCCCCCCGAGAACTCCCCTCCCGATACGCTCCGACACGCGCCCCTTCCTGCCCGCAAGCTGCTGCTTCCCAAGGGGCTCGCAGCCCTACCCCAGCCCCGGTGGCGTCAGGTGCTTCCCTCGCACCCAAACAAGCACACACAGAGCTCAGCAAAGAGCCCTATCTCTGAAATCTCACCTGCTGAACAAAACTTTCAAAAAAAAAAAAAAAAAAGAGAATCAGTTCAATACTAATCACTTCTACATGGGACTTCTGTTACTTCCTCGCTATTCTTCATATTCAACACTAAAAACCATTAGCAGTCAGCCATATGTACAATGTAATTGCTAAACTTAGCCTGGAATATTCATAAGAAACCCCATATATTAAAATACTTTTCTGAGTTTTTATACCCAATTTATAGTTAATAGAAGAACTCCATAATACTATTCAACCTCTTCTGGGAGTCAGGGAAACAAAAGCCAAATTAAGTTTTGGGAAAGTGCTGCACAATACTCCACATGAATCATTAACATTATCATAATCCTTTGTACCTCAGCCCCTTTAAAGGGGAGTTTACAGTATATTCTCTTCAGATACGACTAAATGAGCTAGAACTCTTCTCACATCCAGCAGCACTTAAGTTACCCCACAGGCCTCAAACGTCATACCGCTTTTCATCTTGCAACAACTCCACTATCGGCATTTTGAATCAACAAAGACAAATCTACAACCCGTAACAGCCCTGCAGTCACCTGTGCCTTTATTTTCAGGCATTTGGCTTTCTCCCCATTCCCTGTTCCTCCTTCTTTCGACAATCAAAAACGTCCGCGTGGACAAGAGCCATTTCAGCCACAACGCCCTGCAGTTACACTTCATGGACAGCACCATGAAGCGAGTTGCGGAAAGTCCTTCAACCGAACATTAAAATAAGCAGCAATGTTTGTCTTGAACTGATAACTTTGACTGCCAGTCATGTATGTATTTTAATACGAATCCTGGTGTTAAATGAAGCATGTGCACTGTAATGTTTCCTGTAGCATTATTTTTTTGTACTAGAATATATTTAGAGACATTTTATCTTAACCATTTTTCTGGCGTTTTATTCTGTGCAATAAAGGGTGTTCCTCCTCATTTTTAAAAATGAGTTAGAGTGCTATACTATGGCCTTGCATACATTTTAGTTCCCACAGTATTTTTTAAAGGTATTGTTAAGCATTACAACAACAAAAATAATTATATTTGGCAAATAAGTGAATTAAGTGCATCGTGGAATGTGTTCTTTCTTCTGCTTTTCCAAAACTGCTCAGTTTTCCATCAGTTTGCAAAATTCAGTAGTTTGCTCTACCAGTCATTACCACAAATTAGATGCAGCTTCGCTAGAGTACAATCATGCAGAAACTGAATTTGTTGAGATGGTACATGGGCTTCAATCCTACACTAGCTAATTTAATTTGTCAACTTCCACCCCCTGGATTCATATACTCCACATGCACCACGTGTACTCTCTCAGGCCACTCTTATCAAAAAGGCACAAAACATTACTCGGTTCCTCTGAAGACGCTAATCTGCACTTACTTCTTCCTAACAATATCATGGAAGTTGGGACATACCAGTTCAACAGACAAGAAAACTCCTGTGTCTCCAAGTCCACCACAGTGTGTTTTTTATCCTTACCTTTTTTTTTATTATTACTATTTATTTACAAGACCTAAAAATTTAAAGAGGCATACTCCATAAACTTTTGAAATTTGTTCCAAACAAATCAGAGTTTAATAATAAAAGATTTGCTTACTCATGATCAGTAATCACTCATTCTAATTACAAGCTTTTAACGTGACTTGCCAAAGTTATTAGTGTACTACAGAAAAGATCAGCAGTAGGAAGAGAAACAAAATCCCGAGGGCAGATTATTTTAGCGTATTAGGAAGCACCACCCCAGAATTCCTACCACATGGACAGTTTTTAACAGTTCAATGACAGGTAGATGTTGCACAGTGATGACAGATTCTTTGGCTTCAGTCCTGAAAATACATAATGCAAATGCAGCTGCTCCCTGTTGTTCAGACCGCTCATGAAACGCTCATTGCTAACACTTGCAAACCACAGATTTCGTTCTACACTGGAGACAAGAAGAAAACAAATTGCACTTCCAAATCCTGAATTTTACTGGGTATTCGTAAAAGTTACCATAAACTCATCACCGCAATCCTCTATAAACTTGTGCTCACTGTTGAGCCTACTATATAGGCTCAATACTTTGAAAATATTTTACATTAAATCTGTACATGCAAGCTTTGTCTTATAATAACTAGCCGTGGTTTTAAACACTGAAGTAATATATATGAAATATTTAAATGTTGGCGTTTTGTTTTGACATTACAGTTCTCGAAGAACTTACCCATTTTAAGGGAAAAACAATTTGTAGTATCTCTGTAAGAAACTACTTAAAAATCTATTTCAGACTTACTGCCATTTTCACAACCATTCTAAAATATCCTTAAAAACACATCTGCTAATTTCAAAAATATTAATAACTGCAACTTTGAAGTTTGATCGGGTGAAGACAAACATTAGCATCATCAACAGAGAAACTGACAAAAGCCCTGGGAGTTATCACACGTGCAATCGCTACAGTGCTCTGAGCCTTGCAAGGACTTCAAACTAAGCAGCGTAGCTGTTCAGAATATCTGGACATACACAACGTGCGTTTTCTTTCAGAACGAGGAGCGTTTTGAGTTTTTGTTTGTTTGTGTTTTGAGGTTTCTTTTCACTTTGTGCAACTGGCGGAACTTCAGCCTGCCAAAAGCAAGCGCGTAAGCGAATACCTGCAGGCACCCGAGCTGACCTACGGGGACAACGCGCCCGCAGCTCCCCACCTCAGCTCCCCTGGAACCTCAGCCACCCCCCGCCGACCGGGCGGCCCTCACCCGAGCAGCCCGGGGAGCGAACACCTCCCGGCCCCCCGCAGCCCGCGCTGCGCACCTGGCCCCGCTCCGCCTTCCCCTCCTCCCGGGAGGCCGCGGGAGCCGCAGCCCGGCCCGGCCCCGAGGCG
>VXAA01000243.1:6024370-6053898 GCA_013399115.1 Anseranas semipalmata
CGGTCCCAGCAGGGCAGCTCCGGCCGTGGACGCTGCTGCCGCCGCTCCGCCCCCTGCGCTCAGCGGAAAGGGCGGGGAGAGCCCGCCCCGGAGGGCGCGCCGCGGCCAGGAGCTGCCCGCTGCGCTCCGCCCCTGCCGCCCCGCTCCGGCCCCGGCACCTGCCCGGCTTTGTGTTGTTCAACGTAGTTCCTGCATTGGCAGAAAAAGATTACAGTTTGCCCTTGACACGTGCCTGAGTGGAAGGCAGCTGGAGATTACAATTGTTGCTTCCTGGTGCTTTTGGCGCTTCAGAAGGCATTAGCAGACTCCTGCATTCCAGGAGTTTTGGCTTTGGGGTTCTTTAGAGTGCACTGATGTTGATGCTAACATTAAAATATCAACAGTATGGGCAGCTTAAATTGTATTTTTAACTCAGAGTTCATCTTTCGAGATATATGAAGCAGTTCACACTTCTCAGAATTACCCTTTCAGGCTGTTATGATACTGTACCTGAAGCAGTTCAAATAACAAAAACCCTCACGGTATTCTTCCGTGAGCATTAGAAACCATTTAATGGGTAATTTCAAATAGTAAAGTTTTCCAAATAAAGAGTTAGTTTTGACAGGCTCTGAATCACTTTTTGAAGAGACACTTTTTCTCATGTCAGCATAGATAAGGAGAAATGTGCAACACAATCTGACAAACACAGGTGCAGCAAATGCAGCAGAAGAAGGGTTGTGTGTTTTTTTTCCCCAACACATAGATACAGACTGCCGTGCACCAGCAATGGAGATGCAAATTCCAGGAGTTCAGTACTGCATCCTGTGATCTGCCACATCCATCAGCCAGATTTCTGCTCTCACTCATATCATTGACAGGCTACACTCCTTTCTATTACAGAATTTTCACATATATTAATTCTTCTGGCATCTTCCTCGGGCCTCTGAGCTGTTTTTGTTTGTTTGTTTTGTTTTTTACCACTACAGTATTTCTGTTTTCCAAGAACACTGTGGATTATCAACCTTGTGGCTACTTTTTTTTTCCAGTTTCTTTATGCTCTGCTTCTTTTTCAGCTCTCTTGAAGCCCCTTTCATTATCCTTCTTTTAGAGGGTTCCATCCACATAGGTTTTGATTTCAAGAGATTTTTCTTCTCTTCTTTGGCCTCTACAGACCCTAAGACATAGGGCAAAAGAGACAGAACCAGAGAGCACACCAGAAACCCTGGATGGAGAAAGAGTCGATTTTTTTGTCAACCTTTAACAGGCACGGCTTGGTTAACTGGAGATGTATTGACAGCGTGCAGCCAAGAGAAGTCTTTTCAGCTTCTCTGGTACACGCTGGTGCTGGAAGAGGCTGATATTCTCAAGAAAGATGAGGAGTTAGGAAACATATTTAAGAAAACAAAAACATTGCCCTTTAGTGGAGGGCAAATGGCAGGAAAAGAAAACATGAGCAAGGCATGGAAAAGGACAAAAACCTCTGTTCCTTGGGTCACACTAAACTAGCCCAACACTATGAAATCCTAAGTACAAAGGGAAAATCCTGCACTGGCACAGGGATGGCTGTGATGGGTTTTTACGGTTTCTTATTTCAGTTCTTGTATAACTCCGTGGAAATGAAAAGTCTCCCAAAGCTCCTTTTCTTGCAGGAAATATCATGACAAGGTGGTTGCAACTTAAAAGAGCCTTCCTAGATTCTTCTTAAACTTAGGACTCCACAGCTATTTCACAAACACAGGATTGCCACGTTTACCTACAGAGACATTTAGCATTTCTTTTAAGGAGCTACTGTGGTGGTTCCAGACAGCTATTGCGAGCAAAGGAATGAAAACACTTTTGAAGCATCCAGCAAACACTATTTTGATTAATCTTTTGCAGTTCCAACCAAAACAGCAGTGTTGAAGGAGAATCAAAGGGTGGTATTGCAGGAGGCAACAGAAGGTGGAAGGGAGAGATGGTTGAGTGATTTAGGAAAAAAGCTAGGTGGTCAGAGATCTCAATTCTATTTTTTGGCTTAGCCACTGCCTCCCGTGCAGCCTTCAGTAAACTTCTTAATAGCTTAGTTTTTCCTCTAAAAGGGAGGACACAATGTCTAAATGTATTTAAGATCATGAGAATGCTGCAAAGTATGGGAACACTGAAAATGCTCTGTTCTTTAGGGAGTTAATTGCATATGTAGTGAAAGCACAGTAAGCATTCTCTCTGCTCCAAGTATCTGAAGTGTTATTTGGACAATTGCGAGGCATGTTTTCAGCAAGCATGTTGACAGTGTCACCGACCATGGTTTCAGACATTCCAGGCTGTGTCTAGGGACAGTGGGAAGCAGGCATTGCCAGTCATAGCCATGGTGCCCCTTTCGGCACCATGATCGTACAGTGAGCTTCCCCCTTGCTATAATGGCATAAAGCCAACACCAAGCCATACTGGGGGATTTTCTGGCATCCTGCTGGACGGGTGGGTGGGCTGGACAGACTTGGCAAGGGCTTGTGAGGTTTCTGCCAACATTTAACAAAGGAATCCTTTACACACATTCTTGCCTGATACGGCACCTTTTCAGGCTGCTCTGTAGCACTTGAAGGGGAAAAAAAAAAGTCTACATTTGATATGTAAATAAAAGTATTGATCACGAAAAAGGTCATTGCATTCATCCTAGGCAAATCACACTGCTTTCAGATAACTTTGTTTGTACAAGTTCATGAGCTTTTCAACCAAAGCCTGCCATTTCACTGTGCAGATGCATACCAAGACAGAAAATGGGAACCACATCAGTGATCAGCACTCAAGACACCACCCAAATACCAAGCTAATAGTCAGATCATTGTATTTATCAGAGAAGACTTCGCATCCTGCTAAAATTTGACTAAATAATGGAAACAAGCAAGAAACAGGACAGGAATAAACCTAACTATGCCACTCATAGATACTGAAATTAACCAAGATCTGTGTTTTTACAGAATAGTTAAGCCAGCTTTGATAGAATTAAAAATTCCCTATCAGAAAGAGTCTCCAGGACTGTGGTGATAAGCTATAACCAACTGGTAATTTATGTGTAAAAAACAGTGGAAAGAGGATCTTAAATATTATCATTGATCAAACTGAACAAAACAACTCATCTCTCAACTTTTATCTCAGCTATTCATACAGCTTGTAATGAACTTCAGCCTCCAAAAAAACTTCTTGTGGGTTCATTTCATTAAACACATTTAATTTTCAAGATTAAAGCGTGCAATTCTATTGCAACTATCAGCTTAAAACCAGATTTTAAAAGTTGCATTTCTGTAGTTTTAACAAACAAGGTATTTTGATGTTGATACATAAAATTCTGTAGATTTGAATGGTGCTTATTGTGATGAAAATGTAGTTAAAAGCATGAAAGGAATTAGAATCCTAACAGCAAAGTTACATCTGTGCAAGTACCTGAAAAGAGCAGAGAGGTTCTTTAAGAAAATGCTCCAGTATTTCCACATGACCTACCAAAGGGAAGGAGCACTGGTATGCTGCCAAATTCCAAGAGAGCTGAGCAGTGATTAGAGTTTAACTCTGGCATCAAGAGAAGAGGATTTTTTCCTTGAATTTCCCAATGTGAAAAATTCTGAAGCTCTCTCAACTTTTCAGTTAAAAAAAAAAAAAACACCCTAAAAATCTAATAAAGAAGTTGCTTTAGGAAAATGTCTGGTAGTTTTAAGTGCCTTAGGTCAGCACGTTCTCTGTTTTCACGGAGAATGTGGCATGCACACATTGGTTCTGTAGCCATTGGCAGCATGGGAAGCAGGCAAATAATTTTGCTGACTCAGAGTTAGAAATTAATGCAACATACAACAAGAATAAGCTGCAAGTTCTGAGATGGCCTTTCAAAAGACAGAAAACTGGATCCAACAGTGGGGAGTCATGCAGTCAGTTATCCCTAACTGGTAGAGGATGACTACTGCTGAATGGTACGAGGATTCCTACTATAGCACATGCAAGCGCAGTTTAAGTAGTACTGTGAAAGCTCCCAGGATAAGACCACTCAGCATAAAGTCATCCCAAGAGCAATAATGAGAACCAAATTCCTTAGGTAGGAGTCAAACCACAGTCGTATCAACTGAGGAAAGTACCAAGAGAAGCGGTCAGGAGGACAGAAGGGAACTAATTTAATGGGCAACCTATAAATGCTTCTTCCACTGAGCATCCTTGGAAGTTTCACAGACTGGTAATGTAGTGCCCCCTTCTTACACCTGACATATTGGCCAAGGCACTTTAGACAGGTACTGAGCAACTCCACAGCAACACAGCACAGCAAGTGATCCTCTTGGCTTTTTCTCTGGTTAAAATAGTGCAGATCTAGCAACAGAAAGTGTTAGTGAATCCTATTCATATCCATATGATGTTGTACTATCACATTATCCCATGCACACTTCAACACCTTCACTTGTATTCCAGCACTTATATTTTGGAAAATAAACTGGAAGGCCTTACAGCCCATGCATGTCTGTGCAACAAAATCCTCCAATATGAGCACCATAAGGTCTCACAACTGGGACCAGAAGGTGGTGGCTGTAAGTCACCAGAGGACCTGTCCCAGGGAGCTGTATGAGGTTGGCTTCACCTTTTAAGGGGAAAGGTGAAAATGTCACTCCTGGAATTTCATCGTCACTATCAGTAAACAGAATTTCTCCTTCAAAAAAACAAAAACGCAATTAAGGCACTACTGGCAATAAAATTAGTTAGAGCCTTACTTTGCAGACTGATGAATACGATTTTATATGCTATCAACAAGGAGCCATTCAGAGGGTAACTGTCTTTTTCTCCAAGATTAGAGATTGACATCTTCAGCTGTGTCTACTGGTCCTGTTTTTCTCCCCTACCTCCATCACTGATGAAGCTGTCACTGACTCTTTTCACCTCCAGAAGCTTTCATGGACATTTGCAACCTGCAAGTACCAGAGAGGGGTTACCTTGCAGCCACATCTGGGATGAAGGGCAGCAGACATTCTACATGAGGGAGGTGAAATTAATTTCTATAAAAAAAACAGAAGCAAAGACTCATATTCTTAAGAAAAGTGCCTGTGGACTTTTAATGGTGCTGGGAACCAGCCAAGGCTGTGGGTTATATTTCTTTTGAAAAAAATCCTGTATAATGAAGCACGCTGAAAAATATGCAGAGAGACTGACAGCAATGTTTACTTTATTCATGGCACTACATCTATTCAGGGAACAGAGGAAAAAAAAAAAAAAAAAGTCCTGAACTGAGAAAAAAAGGTAGTCTTCTTCCAATAATACCATAAAAACAAGCCTAGAACAGAAGGTCAGAAAACAGTAGTTCCCTCTGACTGTGTGGACAGGGTCGTGCTGCCCCAGTGATATCTAGTATTTTTACAGTAAGAGGTGGAGCATGCAGGATACAGCAGGCCTTTGGAGGGAAAGAGCTAATTTTTATTTTTTGAGGAGGTGGGAAGCCGAGGGGAGGAAGAAAAATTGTATAAGCCATGTTTTATAAGCAAAGTTTTAAAGGTCCCTTAGCACATTTAAAAAAAAAAAAGGAAAGAAAATGATGAAGTACACTCACTACATTCTTTCTTTCCATGGACGAAATGGGCCAGCGAAAACAACTGACCTCAACTGTTTTAATACTGTTTGCTGTTACGTAACCAAACCAAGCAGTCCCCTCCACCTCTGGCAGAGAATTGAAGTGTTTAAAAAGTTCATTTTTTGGATATCCTTCCAAATTTGTTTTACCTGCAGTTATTGCTTACATCAGCTAACATGACAACAGTTCAAAGTGTGTGTGTGTATATATATATATATATATATGTTGTTGTTGGTTTGTTTTTTAACAGCACTTAATTCCTACACACAACAAAACTTTATATTCAGCAACTTTGGCTTTTCCCTTGAAGGGAAAAGAGCCTATTTCTCTCTTTAGTTATATGGGTCTTCTACATACAAAGGAAAGTTCTGGCTTTTTTTTTTATATACATATATATTTAAACAGGGAAAATAATTTTAAGTCTTCCATCACTGGCTATAAACTCAAGGCAGGCACATGGCCCCAGATCTACAAAGCTGTATAAAACGGAACTAATAAATCCTCATTCCCTGCAGACTTAAGTATTCTCTTCCTACCTTTCCCACCTCGTGCCTCCCACGGAGCCCAATGACCCAGCACCCTCCCAAGGGTCCCCTTTCACACGCAGTAGGCTTAGCTCCTATTTACGTCCCCGAACTACTGCTTGAGCAAAAAAAAGCAAGTGCTATGGCAGGTTCCATGTGTGCAGTGACAGATTTTCATTTGGCCTGTCTCGCCTATCAACTAGCCAAATTTGCTTGGCAATCCTTCCCTGAGCAGAGGAAATCTTTGGATCTACCATCTCCACCAAGCCACTAATTTTCATGCAACTGGTATTAACTCGGTTATCTCTGAGCTCTTCTTTCTCGAATGTTATTGAAGTTGGCCAAAAGATTTAAGTTGTTTTTAAGGAGGGGGTAGAATAGGCCAGTGCACAAATCCAAAAGCAGAGGAAATTGTGGTAAAAATAAAATATTTTAAATATGACAGCATTCTCTTAAGAGTTCTGCTGTACTTCTGCTCAGCTAAAAGGCGACTTGGGGAGATTTTGACAGGCTAAATTTGAAATATTTCAGATCCTGCCACTTTCACTGGCAACTTCCCAGCCCAGCAAAACACTATTGCAAGGTATCTCGTTTTAAAATCAAAATATCCCAATACAGACAGCTAAACAGTTGCTAATTATAGCTGTCTTTTGACAATCCAGTATTTTTCTGGGTCATGTGTGCTTTTACCAGGAAAATAAACCTCTCTGTAACAACTCAGGTTTATACCATACACAAATTTCAGTATTAATTCAGTAACCTAATTCTCTTACGTATATCAAAGATAATATACCACTTGTTTCTTTCAAAACCTGTCCATTACAACAGGAGCTAACAATTATTATCAAAAGATACTGTCAGCTGACAGCTGTATTATTACAAATATTACTGTATATTGCTGTAACATTACGTATACTATTATAAGCTGACAGCTTATTGTAAGTATTTGTTATTCGAGTCACACAGTTAGATTACAGCACCGATGAGAAAAGTCTGCATCACTCCTTACTGACCTCCGCACCTAAGCTAGATAAATCCAATTCTGGGTTTGGACAGAAGTACCAAGAGCTCACCCTAGCCTTTTACCTTTGCTTTGGATTTTAGAAATTTTCTGTGCAGTGACTGATCATTACTAAAATGGATGTTTTTCCTACTTATCCCTCTCTACATATGGGCATGGTAGCTCAGTCTTTCGGAGCAGCTGAAGATTTGTAACACCTTCACTTTCTAATAATCTCCAAAGCAAAGTCAGTATATCAAGTCCTTCATGGATAATCACTTGATTCCTCTGGAAAAGAGAGGTTTTAACTTGACAGTACTTAGTGATTTATTATCCATGTAAAACAGTTTTCATTAACCAGCCACAAGTAACATTAATCTCCATCTCTATCCTACCACTGAAGACATGATCAATAGGTTCATTTAACTTGAGTGCAACATCCAAGCCTGCTTTGCAACCAAAATCTGTGTTCAGTCCTGTGTTCACATACAGATATTAATTACTAGGACTCAGCCTAAGCATATATTACCCTCCCATAACACATGCCCACCATTCCTATTTGCTCTTTGACCATACTGTGACTTCCTTGTACCTGGCTTTGGCTTTCACTGCCTTGCAGGACAGTCAAAAGGTTGATGTCAGACCAAAAACCTAGCTGGGCTCTTTCTCAGAGGAAACAGGCAACACAGGGCAAGACAAAAATTGCAGCCAGTCACTTGAGACAGTCCGTGTCAGAGATTTAGAATTGCATGCTTCCCTTCCTCGAAAGCTTCAATATTTTACTGCATATTCTTGCAAATATTCATGCAAGATTATTCCTAGCACCTTTTAGTTGCAATCACCTTTCTGGCATAGTTCGAAGGATTTTTGTTCATGTTTTTTAAGCGTTTGGCAACTCTGAGACAAGGATGACATTTTTACATGATCATAAAGCTATACTGAGTGCTACATACAAACAAGTACCAACAGTTTCCTTAAGTGAACATTCACGGTGAAAAAATCAAACACTTTTTGAAGGCAACTTGTGCCTGATTCAGTCAGCTTGTGCAACCTAATTCAGCTCTCTTGTGCATGACCAAATAAAACTCTTTTCTTTTAGGTCTGGACATTGCTATCAAAGCTTTTGCTCTGAAAGAAAGGAAATGGAGTGTCTTAATTAAGACAACTCAAAAATAGAAAGAAAAAAGTTTAACCCATAAGAAAATTCTTAGAACTGAATGAAACTGCTTTTGTTTGGGAAAATGTCACCAATTCGTTCTTTGAAAGATACTTGGCCTACAAAATTTGCCCCAGAAGAATTATTAAGGGAACATCACAAACAAAGGACATAGCATCCTACAATGGCACATGAAGCAGCATTACTTACAGGCACCAATTCCAAGTCTGCCACCATTTGGATTTGGAACATTTCATCTACAGAAAAGTTTAGTAAAACATAATTATAATTAATTGTCAAGGAGAGGGGAGTCAAAGATCTTTTTCTTCAAATAAAAAGTTACACCTAACAATGTTGATTCTGCTACACAAAAAGTCTGCAAACAAAGGCAATAGATAAAATTGCTTCCCTCATTTACAACGTTATCTTACAGACCTCTTTCACTTATGTAACTATTAGCGCGGTTTAAATATAACTAACTCAAAGTCTGTGACTATGAATACCAGAATACAAACCAAAGTGTCTACATAGCCATTTCAGAGGGCAGCAGTACTACATACCAAACCATACTGACAATTGAAATCTTTTACATCAGTAATTTCTAAACAATGTCAGCACTATGCTCTTAGGTGCATCACTGCCTTTGGCAAAAGAAATGTCTAACGCACTAATAAAACTAATCATTTTTTTAAGCCAGCTTAAAGCAGAATTAGATGCCCTATACTTAAGATTTATAGACATGCATGATTTTGAAGCATTGTAGCAGTAGCACATTACCACTTAAAAAGCATTTAATTTGAGAAAATTAACTTTTTTTTTTGAGGGGTGAGGGTTGTATTTCAATTCCAAGTGTTATAGAGGTGTTGATGTACATGTGCAAGTCAGTGCTTGCTTCATTCCACTTTTCCAGAGCAAAGAAAGCATACTAGACCAGATTCTGCCCTCACCTACACTACTGCAACTCCCATTACATGGAATGGCTGTTTATAAGCCACAATAACATTTGACTGCAGAGATCTCAGATGTTTTTGAAACCAGAGCCATGCGGTGTCCCAAAGCATTTGTTCAGACTGTTGACTTTCTTAATTATTTTGCTTACATTATCTTCTCCACAAAATCTGAGTGGATCAGAGAACAAATAACTCATCATTATAAAGGCTGTACCAGAACTGGCTGGAAGTTTTACATGAATGCTTTCTTAAAGGGGAAACTGGATTCCACCCAAAGTGTGCTTCTGGAATTAAACTGCCTCTGTCTTCTGAACATACTATTTGTTTGTTTTAATTAAAAAGACTGAGTAACAGGGAAGTTCTGCTTTTCGTACTAAATAGTATGTTCAGACATTCCATGTAGTTCTACATCATTGATCTAGACAACTAGAAATTTTTTTTAGGTTGTCAGTAACATCCTCATGATCTATAGCCCTTCCCTTGTACGTATTTGAACTACAAAGACTCAGAAACTGGTTATTTTGTTCCAACAAAAGGTTCTTACCTCAGAACTTTATATCCTAACAAAATCCTGCCATGGCTGAAAAGCCAGAGGGGTTAACACCACCATCTGGAACAGTAGTCAGTGAAAGATTCATCTTGTAAAAGCACCTTATACCCTCCAGCAAAATGTTTTTCACACCAAAATAAAAACCATGTTATCATGATTTTCTGTTTTAAATTTGGAGGTATTTTCCTTTCAAAAAAAAAAAAACTACAGATTAACAACAGCAAATTATACATAAGAATTACAAGAGTGTTCTTTCATTTCTATAAAATTTTCATTCAGTTCCCCGCAAATACATTTCCCATCATATATTCAAAAATTATTTTCTAAATCCCATCTTGAATGCTGTACACTTTAAAAGGACATTAATTCTTTACTGTACATTGATGAACTCATTTAAATATGACGCATTATGGTAATTCAGCAATTATAATTGTTTCTTGGCATTATAAGGATTCACTTCTAAAGAAACCGTGTATTCTAAAAACCAAAAGCTTAGCTGGTTTCTATTTCAGAAGCAAGGTGACTCAAGAAACATTAATGAACTAGAAATTCGGTCTATGCAAGGGAATATACAGGCATCCGGTTAAAGTAATAAGGAAGTAAACAAGAAGAATCCCAGTTAAATCAGTCTTCTCTTTCTTTGTTTAGTAGGAGAAACTTGTTAGATCCACCAAAGAGAGAAAACTTAGTTTTGCTATTAGCAGTGAAGAGACATTTGCACCATTCAAGCAACTTACTCCGTAAATTTCTGATAGCCTCAATTTTAATCCTTCAAATTTAGGGCCAATGCTCTGCTTGGATTCATATTGCACCTAATATATTAGACAGTATATATCTTAACCTGGGAAAACATACAACTATTTCTCCATTCTCACAAAATAAATTACTTGCACCAAAACCAGTTCTGCTGACAACTCTTTCTGTATAAGCTATTAGCTAGTACACCTCTCTCTGCAAACATAGCTATACTAACTTGGCTTTACTTGCACAAGGTGCATGCTCTAAACTCTAGACAGGAGTTGCATTAGCAAAGGCTGCTATAAGACCTCCCAAGGAGGAAGCTGTTACTACAGCTACCTTCCATCCTGAACACAACTGCACAAGCCAACTTACTTCTCCTGTTCACAGAACTCACTAACAATTCTGTTCCCACAGAAACAGTTCTAGAATGGTGATCTTAAAAACAAAAAATCACAGCATGAAGCAGTCTGGATTCGTGTTTATTGAAGCCAGTAATTAAAGACGTCCTTATTTTGCCAGCACTAGAAAGCAAGATTCCACATGACTGCATACTGCACCTGGTTAAAGCCATACAACTGTACTAAGGTTTGTTTCATACATTTGCAGTCCTAATTGTAAGTTGGAAAAAAAATACAATAAAAAAAACACAAAACCCTTAGTATACAGGACAGTGAACTTTCATTTACAGCATGTATATTGTTAAGTTCATGATGTACAGAGCAGTCACTTTCAACGTAGTTAAATTAAATAAAATACGAAATTCTGTTCAGTTTAAACATTTTTTTTTAAATGCCAATAAAAAAAGTGCAAACTTAAAATCAAGCAGCATAACCACAGCATTTTTATGGAGGGCCAATCTTTAAACTTTTATATTTGCTTCAAGTTGAATGATTTCATCTTTTGTTTTCCTAGTTTAAACATGAACAGTAGATGCAGTCACTATAATGCATATAAATATATAATAGTTTAAACAGTCTACCATACAAGTGTATCTGCAAATAAAATGAAGTTCCACTTGAAAATGTAAAGGCTGTTTGCAATTTGGCCTTTGGTTCCAATGCTTGAAGACACCAGAAGAACAACTGTGCAGCTCACCAAAGTTGACAGACTTTGGCAACCACAGGATGCTACATTACTTACAACTCTCTTTCAATAAACTAGGAGCATTCACTTGCAATTAGAAACTGGAAATCTGTTTCTGTTTCATCAGAAGCATCTTTCTGCAAAACTGATAAGTTAACATACATTACCAGTTTTGATCAATTTTAGTATATTTAATATTTTTATAAAGCTGGAAAGTACTTCAATTGTAAGTTTTAGCCATATTGCTAGAGAAAGTGCTTATCAGGTTAGATGGCAAAAATACAGTTTCAGACTGAGATTTTCAAACTGTTCCATTACAATCACACACCTTTCCAATTTTCCTGTCATGCCTTTGATGTTTTAATTTCCAATCTCAATTCTCAGTGTCAGAAGGACATCGTGTAATTACTTCTGGTGTGGTAACTTGCAACTGGCACCCATTACACCAGGAAGTACATCGAAATAACCCATCAGCCATCCACAGTCTTAGTCTATTACCTATACAACTGTATAACTTCAGGTCATACCTTTTATTAAAAAACAAAAGTAAAAAAAAATCAACAAAAAACTGGCACAAATAACATGCTTATGTTAATGGTTGTCAAAGAGGCAAGTAAATACTCTTAGCTTCCTAGATAATGCTTAGACAGACTTACAAGAAGAACAGCCTCTTGATATAACATAGGATTTGAAGTTAACATCCAGTACTGTGTTAGTGGTCAATCTAATTCTGTATATTTAAGTAACAGTATATATTAGGGAAGTTATATCCAGACATCAGATTTAGTACAACAAGTTCATATCAATAAAAAGTAAACTCTGCATAATTCAAATTGTGGTTTTTCCCTTCAGCATTAAGAGCACAGAATATTCTTGGTAATTTTAATTTATGGTAGTGTGTACATGTAAAACAAGCATACCGTATATAAAATCAAAGTGCCATTTCAGTAACCATAGCAGTTTTGTTTGTTTTTACAGAATGATGGTTTTATGTGACCATGGACAGAGCTCCGTTACAGCAACGGGGACAACCACAACCCATCTTTCCAAATGAAATGCTACATTAAAAAAAAAAAAAAAATACAAAACAAGTTATTGTTCATCATGTACACATTCGTACTTTTTAGGTTTCCTTCAGGATTGGAGTTGGCTGCACCTGCAGCAGATGTGGTTGGAACAGGGGCCTTGAAAGTTTTTTTGAAAACTTCCATAGGTGTAAGGCAGGAATCAATTTTAGCTTGGTAGCTAGTATTTAGTTACAAAAAGTAAGAAAAAAAATACTGAGAGTGTTCTGTAGCACATTTCATTATGGGAAAATGATACGTCACCCACCATTCTTCATAGGCTAGCCTCTTGGCATAAAAAAGGCAGAAGCTATCAGAAAACAGGACTTAAAATTAAATACAAATTGCCAAACTACCGATTTTAAAATAAAACCAAACAGTGACTGTTTGTACTACAGTGCACAATAAGTTCAAGCACCTTCTAAAGACACATCATACTCTGTGCCAGGCACTTGGATCTAAACAAGTTATAGTTTCTCCCTTTGTCAGCTACACCAGAAAGGGCATCCACACTTAGACTTTTTTTTTTTTTTTTAAACTAAAACAAGACTTATAACAAGAATAAACTCCCATGATGCTTAGTGTTTGGCCTGGAATTCTCCAATGTAAAGTAGTCTTTAAAACAGTGATTGTTTACCCTATGTGAAACACAGGATTTAACAACATTGCTCCTCTCCAGTCAATCCAACATTCTAGTTTCTTACTGACCCATATCTGTTTCCCCTTTTAGGGCTCCATTCCCTGCCTAAGCTTCTTTCACCTAATTAATTTTCTGTTACACCACCACCACCTTTCCAAGTATTTAATGCATTTGCAAACATACAAGTAGCCAATTCCAGTAACTCTGAAAGAGGATTTCATTTCTCTTTCTAGCCTTGTGTGCAGTCAGTAGTAGTATTTTAGTAAGAATTCTGCATTTTGCTTCTCTGTGCTCTTCACAACAGGAAATGCAGCTGCACCTGCTTACCTCGAAAACCAAAAGAATTGCCCTATATAAACTCTAAATGGTTATCTTATACAGAGGGATTTTATATGCAAACTTCCTGAATGTGCACTTTTTACTGGGACAAGGCAATGACATAGTAAGCTCATTTCCCCTGCCCCAAGAAAACTGATAGCATCTGCCATAGCAGAAAATTCCTGGTCTTATCAGATCAATATACATAAATTATTTGGTCATTTACATATGCATTTTTAAGCGCTATCAAGCTTCATTCTCTGTTGGAGGAGAGTTTGTTGTTACCATAGAGTCTGGCTTGCGAGTCATCCTATCCAATTCCTCTTGAACATTTGTCAAAACTGTTTTTTGTCCTAAAAAGAAAAAGTACAAGGTTAAAGCAATCTAATTTCAATTAAATGTTCTAGCTGATGAGCAAAAGTAGTCATAAAATCATTTTTCTATGTCAATATATTATTTAATTGCTTATTATTTTATATATTTATATATTGCTTATTATTTCACCACCTACCCAAGAACACAGAGCCTGACTAAATGAAACGTAATGTCTACATAAAGACTGATAAATACTAAGATTCGATTCACTTTAAAGAGACAAAATGGTGAATTATACAAAAGCACGAAGCATCAAAGTATCTGTGACATTTTAGAGCAACTGTCATTTTAAAAACAACCACATTTAGAATTTTCTATAAAAATCAACTGTACACAATTCCATTATTAGCATGTGTAGCAAGGAGTTCATTTCAACCCAGATTTTAACCACGGGCTCTCCAAGATATGTAGGACACCTGCGACAAAAATCACATTTATTTGGTCATACTTGCTATGCTTTAATATTAAACAACAAACTCTTTTATGTCTGTAGACAATGTTTCCCTTTAAAAGGGGGACATGAATTGCATATTCATTTAATATCTCAGAGCCATCATTTCAAAGGACTTCTTCAATTGAAACCAGACACACTGAAGTATTTCATGGAACAGCATATCTTACATTTTTATATTAGACTCAAAATTTTTTAACAATTCTCCAACTGAACTACAGTTTAATTCCCTCATTCTGAGAATTATGAACCCACAGACAAATTAATCACTAAAATTAGAACATATTCTAATGCTCAAAGCACACAAGCATTTAAGATTAAAAATCTATATTTTTAGACAAAAAGTAGATTATATAACCATGTACAGCTTCCTTACATAGCCAAAGAATTTAACAAGCATCTGTTTTCTAGTTCAAATGTGTGTGAAATATTAGGTGGATTTTTTCCAGAGTACATGCTGAAAACATTAGGAAGGCAAGATTTGACTGTTACAGATTTAAGTGTTTTTTTCCAAAGTACAAAGACATAACTAAGTTAAAAGGCTACCTTTAATCAGTGTAAAGGTTTTAGATTTAAACACATAAGCCACAGTATCCTTAATAGCACCTATTCAAAGCGTCAGTATTTAAACAAAATTAAAAAATTAGTAAATAAACTGTAATATATTTATAATTTATAACACAAAAAATTTCCTTTGTAGATTAAGGGCACCTTGAGTCAGAAAAAAAAGAAAAAAACAACTCGCAGACAAAAGTAGGTCTAAACATAAACTGTGGCTTTTTTATGCCAAATGAACTGAATCCTTAATCTTCCAAAACAATACCAAGCAGCTGCCTCCTGCAACTACTTCATATTAGACATGAAAAACATTGCCAAGCTATTCAATGACACATAGGTTTACATACTCCCCTTTACCACCACCAGAGGTGGTCACTATTCAAAGGAGATGAAATATACAGAGTTGTTATTAAGAAAATAAAAATTTACTCTCTATTATAAGTTAAATTGATATTCGCTTTCACTTTCCCTACAAGAGTACTGTTGAAGACGGTAGTGGCCTTAGTCAATTAGATCTGTGCTATACAATTATATGCCTTCTCCTTTCCAGATTAAAGAGAGAGCTGGGAACCCTAGCTTTTCATCTATCGCACAAGAAGAGTGAAGGAAAACCTCACAATGTGAAAGTATCTTCTTGTGAATACAAATGAAATAACTTTTTATACTTAGAAGTCCAAAAAAAAAAAAATCCACCACAGAACCCACGATTTGAAGCTTTCTTCATCTTTTCTACACACGGAAAAAGACAGCCCAGCAACATAAAAGCAAGTAGGACACGTGAAGAACTGCACAGCATGGAAACAGACATGACATAGTATTTGAGAGAGTTCTCTCAAATAACAGTTGACATTGCATAAACCAATGAATTAGGCTGACCAGTATGTTGAGATCCATAATGCCTCCCTCAACCTATGACAATCTCAAAATTTCAACCACAGGATATTCATAGCTGTGAGAAAAATGGATGGTCTCTTTAAAGCAAAATATTTTCAGTGGCAACCTTCTGAAAACTTCGGGCTCTTTAAAGATTTTAGACTAGACACTTAAAATCCCCACAAAGATCATTTTAGTACATTTATTCACATAGAAGAGGATACCATAAATAAGACTTTCTAATCCCACATGTCATTTTAAGATATCCTCCTCAACTCTTCCACAAAAGACCAAGTAATCTTTGTTATCACCAGCACCAGCTGCCTTATAAACTCAATGACAGCTTATCAGATACCAAGGACTGCTTACCTTCTCAGTAATGCTTAATCTTATATTGGTTGAATATAAGATGAGAGAACATCAGCTGACAAGGAACAGGCATATTCTCTTGTGAGTGAAAGCCGATTGTTCTGTTCCGAAACTCAGGGGACGAGTGCGAGCTGCCAACCTGATGCACCCAAGAAAAGCCAACTGCGATTTTGAGATCACTCAGGAGAGGTACTTCCACCAAAGAAAGAGAAGTGCTGTAGCAGGCACTACAATGACATATATCTGGAGTGCTGCATACAATTCTAGTCACTCACGTTGAAGAAAAGATAAGCCAATGATGGCAACTAATGAAGAAGAAACTAGCAGGGAAAAGAGCTCAACTTTTAACAGAAGGCTAGAGGATAACTTGTCTAATTTAGTCTAACAAAACAAAAAAAGTTAAGAACACATATGTGACTGCTGTCTCTAGATGTTTCAGGAGAGAAATAATCTATTTAAATTAGAAGTTAATGCTGACAAGAAAAAAAATGTATACGTAGCCATTAGTCATCTTTGAAAACTCCTGAAAGGCACATGATGTTCTAGAAGACTGAAAGAGGAAAGAGGAAAGCCCATATATATCCAGTTAGTTTTTGCTCTAGTATTTTTCCAGAAACTGCGATGATGTTTTAGATGCTTACAAACAGCCTAACAGCACAACAATAACATGGATCTGTTACCAACAAGCTGTGTCAAGTCAACCAAATTTCCTTCTATCATAGGATAACAGGTCCTGTGGAGAAGGGAGAAGTGGTTGATAACACATCTCACACAGCCTTCATATAAATAAACTAGAAAAAAAAAAGTCTTGATATTTCAGAAAAAAATGAACTATAATTCATAAAATTACCCATTAATTATCCATATTACTAGTCAATATTTTTGAACAGGAATCTACCCTGTCCAACTGCTGAAGTTATCAGATATGCAGGCAAGCGTGCTCAAAGACACTACAAAGGACTTTGAATGACAGGAATGGAGGTAAAAAGTTGTTTATAAAAATTGTCAAAGTGGTGCATAATAATAGAATGCAAAACAATGATAAAGCAAAAAATACTGCCTTTGGAAATATTAAGGTAATTTGATACAGACTAGCCAACATCCTATTAGGAGGCAGAAATTGTATTAAACTTGCTGTATTGTTGTAACAAAACCTGATCAATATCATACAGATGAAAAAACCCTAGCATCAGTCTGAGATGTCTAAACAGGAGCACAATATATAACACAGATTAAGTAACCCCTACCTAGGGCTGACAAAGCCTTCTCTGAAGCACCGCATTAATTTCTGAGCGCCAAAAGAAACAGGTCATCTGAGTAGACAGTCCAAAGGAGAACAGTAAGAATTATCAGAGCCATAGATATGCCCTATTAGGAAAGGCTGACTGAACTCTATTTTTGTAGTCCAGACAAGAGTCACAGGAAAAACAGTAACAGTTTTTAAATATTCAGAAGACTGCTGCAAAGAAAGACGGGATACACTGATCTCTGTCTCCCTTGAACAAAACAAACAGTACGGGGATAAAGAGATACTGACTATGCAATAGAAAAAAAATAACCAAGAAAGTAAGTACTGGAATAGACTTCCTGGAAAGATCAGCATCAGAAACTGTGGTTTTGGCATCATCGTTACATTTTACATAATTTCACAAGTCTGGGATGTGAAGTAGAATATCTACCAATAACTTAGTACTGAAATAATTCTGGAAGTAAGGAAAACTCTTGAATGTAAATGGTGATGGGCAGGCCACTATTGAAAAGAAACAGCTAAGTGATTAACAAAGAAGTGAATTTCCAATATTGGGTGGAACAACCATGCACTTTACAATACTTAATTTCGTATAGATAGTATTCTGATGGGTTCCTTTATTTTCACCTAAAATAGTGTAATTGCTCATCAGTAAATATCTCATACAATGCAGTCATAGGCACATACACAGAACAAATCCACTTGATCAGTTATTGGTTGTGTTGGATCACAACCAAATACTAGATAATTAATGACAGAATAACCTCAAGCTGTCATAACAAGTAATTCGTTTAAACTTGAACTCTGGAGAAATTTCAGTAATTCGATTGGAAGCTACAGGCTAAACCCAAAAAAGCTCACTTCTTTCAAGCAGCAGTTAAGTTTCAGGAAGGCAAGGCATTCTAATGTAAAAGATTAGCACCTTATGAATACAATCAAGAATCGGGTGTCATTTATATCCCAGAAGTACAATTTCACTCAGAAAACTGAGTTATAGCAAGTTTAATAGAAGCCCTGAGTCATGAAGTTGCAGTAATCTAGTCCTTAAAGAGACTGCACATTTTGGCACTGTATTATTTGTCAAGCTCTGCCACTTAACTGACACACACACAGACTAGTGAGGGTCAAATAAAATATTAAAAATATGCAAACAGCCTGCTGTAACGTTCAATACCTGATTTCTTGGCTGTACTTTGCACTCCTCCAGCACCAGGACTCCCAGGAGAGCCAGTCTTTTTGCTCAAGAGACTGTTAAAGAAACTAGCCAAGACACCTTCACTTGCAGCATTATCTAAACAAACAAACAAACAAATATATATATAACAGAAGAGTTATGGTTGGTTAATGATAGAACTTATTCTTTCCATATACATGTAACACTCTTACCAATCAAGGAAATAAACCTCAAATACAGAAAAGTCCCCCCCTTGCTCAATTTTAAGACACTAGTCCTTCACATTCTTTGGCAAAGTCAGAGATGACTGAAAACACATTACTGCTCTTCTGGGATGCAGGGACACAAAATTTTAAGCTAAACGTTTGTATGCTTTTGTTTTTTCTAAATGTAGAAAGCCAAGAAACAAAGTTATTAAATATCTATGTGCAACTTAAAGATTTATAAATCCATTAAAAAATAAACTGCATTGAAGTTTTAGAGCAGTCTTTTATGCCACACTACCTTTCATAAATCAGAACTTGGTTATAGAGCAATGACATGATCTGGAACTGGATGAGTACTTTATCCATTGTAAGTGAGCTATGGCACTGAAGTGCATAATTAAAAACAATTTTTGTTCTACCTACTTCATTAATGCACAGAGAGGAAAGAAACCATTCAATAATTTGGAGCTCTATCTTAGGAGGAAAGAAACCAGTCAACAAAGAGGATCTCCAACCTCAGGGTTGAAGGAGGGGAAGGGGTGCAATTTCCAAGTTATTTCAGGTACTATAGAAAATAACATTCTGGAGAGGATTTAGTAGAACAGGTTTCATTCTGGATTCCAGAATAAATTACGTGAAGTATAAAACTGTGTGGAGTTTAAAGCAGTCTCCACTGTAATAATCCAACTGATGCATAATGTATTTAGGCAATGTAAAGAATTAACGTATTTGAACTCTGTCCAGCTGCTTGGCAATAACAGAACTCTACTTTGAGTTATATGAATGACAAAAAAACAAACAAACAAAACACCTGAATCTATGCCATAAATTCAATCTTGGTATTAAACTCACATTACACCATTAGTGAATAAATTCCAAAATCTTTCTACAAAAGAGGTATGTTTTTTCTAATGGAAACAACACATGAAAGAAAAAAAAATAAAATGCTTATTCATACTTTTAATATTTGGATCTGGTTTCTTAACTGATGTTATTGGTGAGGCACTGGGTACATTGGCGGGACCAGCTCTGCCTTGAGTTCTTGGGGATCCTGCAGGCCCTCTTGCAGGAGATTCCTTAAAAAAAAAATTCCAAATCATTCAAATCAGAGAAGAAATTAAACAGATTAGTTACATAAGGTAAACGCAACATTACATACAAACTACTTTTTTTAACCTTTGTATCGGCACTGTAGTGTATACATTGGCGAAAAAAATATATACATATATCAACACAGGCTATTTTGGGCACATGCCTCCACTAAAAGAAATAATGAATCAGTATAGGAAATTTTCAGTTCAATAATCATCAAATAATCTAACGTGAGTTAGAATGAAGTAATTTTTAAGCAACATTTTAAAATATTGCCATATCTTTTTGAATTTTCCACAGTTTGGAAAGATTATGTATCTGTAATTACGTATTACACTTATAAAATGTACCTCTACAGGTTAGAATCATTCCCTTTTCCCTAGAAAGGAACAAAACACCTCCTACTCTTCTCTTGGATCTACTTACTGATGCTCTTGTAGGCGTTGCTGGCTGTTTGGCAAGGAATGACTGCAAAAACAACATATTAAGAATTTTAATTATAGGCCAGAAAATATAAAGGAATAAAATACAGTGAAGCTAACCATTAATTTATTTCATCATTCACTTTTCTAATATTTATAGACTTCCCCTTTGATATTTATATGTTTCCAAACTTTACCACTAGAGAAAATACCACTAGTTGAAAAGAATAAATACGCTTCAGTCCTTTGGCTTACACAGCCATTTCAGAACTACAAGCCAGAACCATAGACACTCAAGCCTGTAAACTCTGTATTTATAATCAACTAAAAAATTATTATTAGTTAAAATTATTAATTAAAATTATTGTTAGTTTTTTTGAACAATAGAGCATTTGTTATAAACATAAGAAAATAACAAGATACAGCATGGCCAAATTTGACACTTTCAAGCGTCAAAGCCTCTAGCTGTAAGAAAACTGCAACGCTAAGATTTAGTGCTTTAAAAGTACCTATATTTTACAGATCAACCTATGTACATTGTTTGAAATTTCAGATGATTTTCTTGCTCTTCTCCTTTGGAATGTAAATGATTTCTGTTTTCAGCATACTTTCCTTTCCATTTGCCAAGATGAGTGGCCATATTTTCTATTTGTATGTGTAAAAAAGGAAAGTCTTATTTCACAATAACATTCAAATGTGTGAAACTGAGAAGTCATTAACTTGTAAAGTAAATGAGGAATGGAAAACTGAAGGCAATAACAATATAACAATGGAGAACTTAAAGTGAAATCTTATTTAGTAAGGCTTTTTTTTTTAAAAAAAAAAAGTTCTTCCATTCTTACCTGCTGCTTCATAAGAAATACTTGTTCATCTTCTGCTGCCAGCTCTTTATCATGGACTAACTGTTGAAAAAAATATTTTTCTTATTAGAAACAGAAACTGAAGTTACTCTAACATTTTCTGTCTTGGTGATCAACAGTAAAGAAAAACAAGCAAGTGTTTAATACCGTTCCTTAAAATATTTTAACTTCTTTCAAACATAAAAGATTAGTAACACTCAAGAAGCTGTGATTAAAAAAAAATATTTTAAGTGAATGGAGTAGACTAGCATGGAAGCCAGCCTGTGGGAATTCTCCTCAAAATATGAGCACTTGGTAAGTATCCATATTCATCTTTTTTAGTTTAGTTTTTAACCTCATTAGCATTTCTTGAAACACTTGATATTATCTTAATCCATAAGGCCCCAGATTCAATCCCTCAGCTCCCAAAAGCATTACAATGACCCTTATCAATTTTAAACATTGATGCAATCACAAGGATTATTTCCTACAGGTGTCATGAGTTACAAACAACTTTCATGTAAAGCTTCAATTATCCCTTCCCTTTTCCAAATACTGCCTCTTGACATAGAAACATTAAGCAGGAACGCTGTAAAAGAAGCTTTCCAATGCAGACCGGAATACAATTTAATTTACAATTTTCCTTATCATCCATTTTACACAAACCGCTCCTATGGGCCCATTCTAACAAAATGAGCAATATGGAGAATTTACATGGATTGTTTTCTGCTCCTGCCCTACATGAAGAATTGTCATCAATAATGTAATGCTACAGTGATATCCTTTCATCTTTTACAAGGTTTGCCTTTGCATGATAGCCTCAATTACACATGCATGTATGTGTATATATGTAAATTGTTGAAGCCTTAGAACAGTATTCTCTGTTTTCAAAAAGCATTTTTGCACTGCACATCCAAAAAGGTTCATGTGAAATGGGTATTTCTGGATTGCCTTTGATTCACTGGGGTGAATGACTTCTGTATTTGCTTGCAGTATCTTAAGCTAGTGGAAAATGAAAGCCTGATGGTTTACACATTTGGAGACAGACAAAAAATCAGATTTGGAGTTTTTCAACATTGTAGTTTGTTTGAACGGCTGTTAATAGCTTACTTGTCAGGGGGTGGTGGAGGGAAGAGTTCGCCCTTTCTTACCTTTCTTACAGGAGGTTTTACAATGAAGTCCTCATATGCATCTTCTGGTTTCACTGTTGTAAAGTTTTCATGTAAAATGGCAATTTTCTTTTCATTGTCCCAACCAGCAGGTCTATAAAAAGAATTGAAGGAAAGCTTTGCCTTTTGAGCCACAGAAAATACATCTACAGAGACCATTTGTTTACTGTCCAATACCAGAACAAGTAAATTTTAGTCAAGGTCAGCCCTAATTCTCAGCTGAATTCCCAAGTAATATGCACTACACTGTTATCCAGGATTTCAGAAAACTCACAAAGGATGATTCTCAATGATACAGACCATTCAAGTTTACTTATTTTTCTTTTCAGAACCAGCCAGTATACTCCAGATATCTTTTATCTAACGTAACAAAACCAAAGTATTTAGAGAGTAGCATGTCTAAAAGATGCTTCCAATTTGCGGGAGGCACAATAGGTTTGTGCTGAAGTCCCTCAAAAGATTTAACTAGTCACTTTAGTTTAAAACAAGACTAAGAATAAATAATGAAAAGAGATGTTTAAAAGTATATCACAGATAGGAAAAATGGCTAAAAATAGCAACCCCTGAAGTCTCATTTATTTCTCTGAATATTATTTTCAAAGGCTAGTTTTGAAAGATGACATGCTGCTCATTAAAAAAACAGAAAACAAAAGATACTTGGAGTATCTAAGTTAAATTTATTATAGTATTTCACATTCAATTTCCAGCTTAAAAATACAATGCACTGAAGTAATTGATGTAGATCCTTCATCTATGTGTAGAGTTCAATACAAACAATATGCTTTCAGATTGTTTTCTACAATTGACTTACATAAAAACTGCATCCTTTTCTACCACTAAGGCAGGTGTGGTAAAATGAAAACCGTATGTTTTATGTACAATGTACTTATACAACAGATCAAGGTTCTTTTCCTCCTTAACTGATGTATAAATCAAGGCAGCTCCATCTGATTACTTATTTAAGGAAAAACATGTAAAATACAGTTTTTAAATGATATTAGTAATTTCAAAACAGGAGCCTAATGGTCATTTATCTACTAGACCTATGTTTCAGAAGTAATTAGAAGCAAAAGCTATAGCCATTTAGCATTTGGGGAGAGGAAGGCGGGGGAGAACCACACACACAAAAGTTACCTACTCTACCAGGCACTTAACTTTGAAAAATTACAAGAAAAACAACAACAACAACAAAAAAACAACTAAACAAGCAACAGGAGGAAAAAAAAACAACAAAACAAAACACACACAACAAAGAAAATCCTCAACCGAAAACACAAACAAGCAAGCAAAAAAAACCCAACACCTTACAAAACACAAGACAAATCTTTCGTAAAGGAAGAAAAGCTCAAAATCCCATGCACAATTTAAAAACTAGAATTTTATACATCTCCAAACATTTCCAAAACAACAAATGCTACTTAATAAATAACTAAATACCAAGCAATTTTGAAGTGCAATTTCTCAGATTAACTTTATGTGCAATTCAACACTAAAACATAATTTTCTTGCTTCCAGATTTCAGCAAATCTCTTCAGAGGAAAGGATACACTGTAAGCAGAATCTACGAATGTGTGACTGAATGAAGTCAAAGTGTTCTTCTCTGTAATCATGCTCTTTCTCTAGAACGCTCACTGCATCACACTGTAAGAAAGATAAAAAAACAGAAAAGCTCTAAGTCTTTGGTTTTAAAATACCACCAATAAAACAAAAGATAAAGTAATTAGCATATAACTAATAAGGTTATTATCCTTCCGCAAAATTCAAAATTGACACTGATGTCAGAAGCTTACTTTTAAAAGAAATCCCTTTATTATTAAACCAGAATTAATTCTGCATGTCTGTATAAAGCATTCCTTCTAAAGGCAGAGTAATTAAACTTTTCCATAGTGGCAAACAGACTAGAAACTTACTTTTGTACAAACTACCAGCACAGGAATACCAAGGTTGTGAGTCAGCACATTTTCTCCAAGTGGTAAAGAAACATTTTCATCCTCTTGGCTAGAAGAAGGACCTCTTCTCTGCGGTGATCCTTGGTAGCCTTCTTCAGGTTCTACATACTCTTGAAACTCCTTTATAACTATGAAGATAGACGTATTCATGAGAAAACAAAGGAACTAGCTCTCCTTTTTAAACCAGAATTAATATGAACTAAAATAATTTTATCTATGACTAACTAGAAATCTAGACTATCTATGACTAAACTAGAAATCTCTACTCAGAAATCTGCACTTCATAAGGACAGAATGCAAGTTTAAACCTGGTTGCCCCTTCAAACACGACTCTCCTCCCAAACAACTTACAGCAAGCTAAATCAAATGCAATTTGGAGCTATTACAAATCAGCAAAACTAGCTGCAAGAGTTATCGTATACACAAATGCACATTCCTCAGTTCAATGCATTTCATTAAAGTGGAGTTCCCAAAAGAAAATGTGAATTTAGCTTATCAACCTATACTCAGTGCAACTTGTATCTGCTCTTGGAAGAAAGCATGATGAAGATGTAAATGGACACCGAAGACACCAAGCTGAAGCAGCCACTCTTGCAATACTAACCTTATGAACTCATTTTAAGTTTCTATTACTCTACGTTTCTGTTACAGGAGTCAAATGCTAGAAATATAAAATATACACTACATAAATACAGACTCAATGACTTTTAAATGTTATCTGAAAAGACTCAATTACAATCTGCAATACTACAACAGAGCCTGAAGAGAACTAGATGTGCTCCTTGTTTTCACTTTATGGCAATGATGAACGTTCCAACAATATTAAATACTATCAAACACTGAAGTGTCTAAGAAATAGTATGACCACCATTTTGGAAGCATGCTGGGACCCACACATTCCTTTAGCAAAACTGGGCTGCAACTTACTCCTCGTATGTCCATTTTCAGGACGAAAGCCGCAGCCCAAACAAACCAGCCCCTGGAGGTGCCTGGGCACAGCGCTTCCCGAAGGGCCTGGGCTCTCCCTCCCACCACAACCCCACCGGAGCCTCCTCCTGCCTCAGCCGCGGAGAGCCCGCAGCAAAGCGGCACGCAAAGCTCCGCGATTTGCTCCCATGAAGGCACCTTTATTACACAGCACCAGACCTATGGCGAGAGCAGCCCGTACGTACAGTAAGGAAAACTCTTCCAAAAAGCTCCAAATCTCCAGCGCACTCACAAAGAGACTGTTGTTCAGTACATCCAGCCACGTGACAGGGCCATCCGATACGTCTGAGGTTTAGGAACTGGTAAAACCTCAGAAAAATTTGTAACACAAAGCTTGCAAAATGAAGCCACTGTACCTTTTCAAAACAGGAAATATTCCTGTGACAGAATGGGATGTGGAAGGAAGAACAAATCAGAAAAAACAATTCTGTTCAAAGCTGCGCAATCTACAATCTTCATTAGAAACATCAAATTGTGTCATTCTTGTGGAAAACAAGAGCTCCAGTCCAGAGCAAAGCTTAAATAAATAAATAAATATGGACCATTAAGACTTTCAATCATCAATTCAGTATCTCCCAGGAACCAAGTAAACTAAAAAAAAAATAATAATAATCCAGTTACTTTTAAACTTGAAAGGCAGTGCCTTCTGGTGGAGAAGAAACCACAACGCTTTGGAAGAGGTGCTTTCCTCTAGTACTGTTTCACATTCAGCAACTGGAAATTTAAATTCCATTATACATGCTGCACATTAAATATGTTTATTGACCATCACGGAAAGCCAGTTAATTCCAAAGCACTTAAGGAAAAAAGGATAAAAAACGTTCTCATTTCATTACTCAACCAAACAGATTCTCCCCAGCTCAGGGAAAGAAAACAAACAAACAAAAATATTGAAGACGAGTGTATTTCAGCAATTAAAAGTTAAATTTATGTCCCTTGCAATCATTCAGATAAACCTCACTGACTTGATCAGATGTAAGAGAATATTTGGCGATACTGTTCTCAATTTACTACAGCATTATAATCAGACAATATTAGTTTGCTTAACTTTGCTCGCATCAAGCAGAAAAATCTTTTCTTTACTAAGGTATTTAGTCATATAAAACCCCTCAAATCTGGGAAGGAAAAGCCTCTCTTGAAAGCTAAGGCTGACAACATGATACAAGCCATCATTCAAGATGTCCAGCACCATCCTCCCGAGAGCTGAGGTTCTCAACTCTTCCCTCTCCACCGAACACTGCACATCACAGACCTGCCACCATACAGCTGTGTCCCGCTCTGCCTGATCCACGCACGAGGGGAGAAAAAAAACACACTGTGGAGATGAACTGCTGCTGTGGATTGTCAGTAACACATACGCTCTGGCTTTAATCCCTCGCTAGCGACTGAGAATTGCTACAGAATGCACACCCAGCTTCAGTTAATGAGGGCATCTGCTGAACAAGTAATTGCAGTTAAAAGCAGGAAGAAGCCCTAACTGCCGGACCTTCAGCACAGCAGCACTCGCTTCTGTGTTCAACTACTTAAAGTGGTTTAAATGCCAGCTAGTGACAGGCTCTTGAACAATTTTTCAAGTTCAATCCCAGGTCCCATTGAAAATTTAACCTTTTAAAACCCAAGTAAACCTGCATCACAAGTGCTAGCAGAATACCTCTCATGAACAATCTCTAAGAGAAATATAAGATCATTTCTGTTAGTGTTTCTCTGTCACACAGCAATTCAATATTATTTTCTCTCTTTACCTCCTGTACCTATTACTTTCTCACTCGATCTCCACCCTCAAACTTTTAATGGACCTAAACTTCATCATGCACGCAAACAGATTGCATAAATGCCTTTTTCTTCCCTTTTTTAAAGCAAGCTACAAATATTTTCTCTGCACATAACCCACATTAAGGAATCACATTCTGTAATGGGCACTAATTCTTTTTTTTTCTTTTAAGAAGTAGGAGAAATGACTTTGGTTTACATTTCTTTGTTTGAACAGGAAACACAGTTAAGACATTGCACATGAAACAGAAGCCAGAAAAATGACGACTGCTACCTAGCAGTAAGGTCAAGGGTACTGTGAATGGCCTATTATATTTGAAAATTATCACCAGGTGATCATATGCAATTAAAAAAAAAAAAATCTCTACTACAGTGTGCTAATTTATCCATCACACTTGTGGCTTATCTAGATAAAAAGCTTTTTATTTGTATTTAACGGAACAAATGGATATTTTTGCATTTGACACAGCAAGTGAATGCAAGTTTCCAGTCAATTAAACCATTATGTTCTCATCTGACTGATTATTTACACAGAACTATGGAAAACTACCTACAAGAACAGGTATCATTCATCACGTTTAAACAATGATTTATCAGAATTGTAATATGAATGAAGTTAGAACATTTGAATTGACATAATTTATTTAAATCCACACTAGCCAAGCTTTTAGCAAGATGTTTCCCCAGAGCAGCTTAGTGATAAGAATGTGTGCAGACAAATAAGTTCTTGGTATACTTTGAATAATTCAGTTTCCTTCAAGGCAGCCTGTTGCTTCCATATAGGTGTCCTGTCTCCCATGCTGGAAGCTCTTTAACACAAGGAAAGGCTTCCCATATACCAGATGGTCTAGCGTCATCCACCCAGCAAAGCCAGGAGTCAGTATCTTAAATAGCAAACACAGGACAAAAGGCTGGGTGGAGAAAGGCCACAAAAACCTTGAAAGCAAAGACAAGCAGTCCAAAGTTCAATTCTGTTAGGAATGGTGAGCTAACAAAAGGTTTTCTGGAAACTGGTAATAAGATCCTAGTAATGGAGAAAGAACATCCCAGCAACACTTCAAAGGGATACGAGACAATGTTTCCCTGCAGTCAACAAGATCTACTGGTTACTTCAACTGATGAGGGCAATAGCTAGGAAAAGCACCGCAGACATTCAGCTTGGTCCACATGCCCAAATTTAAGTCTAGATGCAAGCATAAGAACATGTGGTGATATAAGCTGAAATCAAGAAACATATACACACCCCCATGTAGTGTTACGCTGCAGTGGGGCTTTACCGGCATGAATTTAACACATCTCTCCACTCAGCACCCTGTCCCTATGTTTTGATTGACTGCTTTACATATGTGCTTCATCATCCCAGTTTTGTTCATATTGGGCTATTGCTACACAGTGAATTCTCCACTTTTTAAGTGGCAGCTTATCTCAGGAAGCATATGCAGGAGAATGCTAGTAAGGAAAACTTTGCTGGCATAGCCTTTTTGGTGGACTATAGCCACGAAGCATTCTTCAGGCACGTTATGCTAACAATGACCACAACTATAACAGGGATTTCTTGGGCACAGTTTGCTGTTAAGAGAATTATAAATTATGGTGGCCAAAGTTTTGAGCACGTACCTGGCCTTAGGGACAGTCTGCAAGAACTTAAAAGTCATGTATTAGAGATGACGCAACTGTCGTATACAGCAACTAAGAAAAGCAGCAAGGGGGAAGTCTGGGAGGGAAGACATTAAGGCCCCAGTTCCACCTGCATGATGATATTGGACTGAAGTTCTCCGCTCAGCCATAGGATGGCAGCAGAGTCCTACAAGCGTGTGAAACAGCTCTCAAATTTTCCTTTTCCCTCGACTCCATCAAAGAGCACGAGAAACTAGGAATTTCTAAGATCCTTCCAGTTATAAATCTCCAAGACAGTACAATTGGAATATCTTCTAAGTTCTCCAAACACGGTGCTAAAGCTTTGCCACAACTGTAACTGGCTCCTCCACGCAGTGCATTCTGAGTGAAGGATGAAAACATTTTTCTGTTCAAGAGTCAACTTTAAATGCAGAAAGAAATCCAGACTTATTTTGATTGCCATAAAAATTGGTGTGCCTCAGAAAAATACAAATCAGGTTAGCTGCTGTATTTTGAGACCAGAACCGCCTTTCTCCCATTCACAAAAAAATTATGCCTTTTCCCTTTAAAAAAAGAAATATTTTTTTTTCTTTTTCAATATAGCCTGATGATCAAACCCCAGATGGTTTCAATTATTAAGTATATACTTTAACTAGTATGCTGTAGGCACATCCCTTTTGGGAAAGCAGTATTTAACATTCAGAAAGGAGATCAGCTATACAAATACATCTGAATGCCCACATGCCAAACAGATTACACTGCTCCCTAAAGTGAATCTAAGGAAGCTACTAGACAGCATTTGCAAGGTTTAAACACTCCAGTACAGCTAGCAACCAACTCTCTCTCAAAAAAAA
>VXAA01000243.1:6062818-6098906 GCA_013399115.1 Anseranas semipalmata
CGCCGCCCCGGCAGCTCCCGGCTAACCCCCGGTAACTTCTCGGGCAGCCGCAGCCGCCCGGCGGCTCTCCCAGGCAGAGCTCAGTCTGGCAGCGAGCTGCTGGTATGGCCCCTGCTCCTGCCTGGGCTGCAGCTGCGGAGCCCTGCTGTGCAAATAGCGTGTGCACTGTGAAAGTGCAAGAAATAGATGTATTTAGAGGTGCGCGTTAAGGCTTGGTTCAGTACCAAATAATTCTTACACCCCTCCGATAATGTTTGTTCTTCTAATAGTTTTACAAACCAATTTCAACTTCTTTTGTAAGCATGCTTTCCCTCACCCTTGGGCAGTGACTGTCAGTCACTTAAGCTTTTCAGAGTGCTAGGTAGCATAAGAAGCCTAAAAGTGACATGAGTTACTCTTATGCAACTACATTTTTACAGTACCTGTTACGTATGGATTTCAAAGCATTTTATCCAAGAAAATACAATTATTGAGAGCATACAGTCAATCACCATCAGAGATGAATCTACTGGCACAAATCCACATAACACGTTTCTACTCGCTTCCAGTCATGACTCTTCCCTTCTGGATTATACAAGAACATTTTAATGATGCCTATATCAGCAATTCTCATTGTGAAAGAATTAAAGTGCCAGAAGAGGTTGCACACAGAGATTGTGGGAATTTCATCCTTGGAGAGTTTCAGAATTGGACAAGGCTCTGAGCAACTGGAACAACTTTGAAATTAGGCCTGTTCTGCGGAGGTTAGATAACTGACTCCAGAGGTCATTCCCAACCCCAATTATTACCTATGATTAGGTAAATTGTCAGTATCGGGATACTCTGATTACATCTGTCAGCTAAAGATTTACATGTCTTCCATATTTTCTCCACTTCAAATATCTTTAGGCCAGAATAGTATGGATTACTAATATACATTCAGATATTAGATGAAATAGAAGCTTGCCTAGACTAGCTTTTGAGTCCTTGGAAAAATACTTTGCGGAGTACGTAACAGACCAAAATCACCCTGTTGTGTGCACCACTCCTTGATACTCCTTTTGGCTCAGGTTCTGCAAATATGTAGGCCAATATTTAACTACGCTTCTTGGAATAGCTCCATTCATAAAGGTTTATAGGATAAGGCCTTTACAAAAATATGCCTTAAGGCATCTTTTATAGGTGCTTGAATATTTTAATAATATAAAAAAAAAAGTGCAACAGCTGAAAAACATTAAAGGACCAATTTATTATATCATCAGCATCATCTTTGGTGCAAGTTATTCAGTTTCAGGTTATCTTGCTTGCTTTTAAGCATCTAAGCCACATCGCAGTGAAAGCCTACTGCAAATAAGATGACCAAACTTCTTCCGTTATGAATTAACTATTAATTAGTCAGAACTGAAATACTAAGACTATCACTGAAAAATTAAGTTAAGGCTTTCACTAAAGCTTTTCATAAACATCGTATAATTAGCAGAAACAGGGGTCTTGCTCATGTACTTGAATAATATACAAAAAAAGCCCCACTGTAAATAGGAGTCAAATTTATCAGTAGCTACACTCTTAGTTCACTACTGAAGTATTTTACATAGGTCCATGAATGTCATCTAAGTAATTAATATCAGTTGCAGCTGAACCACACGCTAAATCTTCCATCTAGAAGTTCTGACATCTCCATAAGCTCTGTATTTTAATGTACTTGTACCCATGTAAGATTTGCCTAGCATATTCAGCAGCGTTCAATCATACATTTGGTGCTTTCTGTCATAGATATACCCTGTTTTACACTGAATTATTTGCAAATAAGAATTTAAAAAAATTATAAAGCTTGTTCTACCACCATCCTTTCTCTGAAAGCATCCAATCTTCTGTCCAGAAATACCTCTAGTATGTGGAATTTCTGGAGTGTTTCCTACGACTTGTATGTTCAAATTTAATAGTTATTAGCATTTATATCATGAATGTTTTGATATCATTAGAAAGGTCTTGATGACCTTTGCAATCACTTAAATATTTCTGCTAACCATAAAATTCTCCTAATTGTTGACCTGACTGCATAACTTAGAACAATAAACACCTCTTCTAGATGTTTGACAATGTATCCTATTTTTCTACATATACTGAACATCAAACACTGCTAATTTCACTGATTAAGAGAAAAAAAAAGTCAGAACATTAACACTCAGCAGTTTCTGGCATAAAATATTCATTTTAGCAATAAACCTTTTCTTACAAATGGGACAAAACAAATTGTAAAAAGATTCAAAGCAAATTAATTGTTACATAATCAAAAGTTCAAGAACATTAAATTAAGTTCTTTAAAAAAACAACTTTTACTGGTAAAGCCTATGTTAGTAGCTATATTAGCATTACTTAAAAAAATAAATAAATTATATTTAACTGAAATTTGCAAAGCATAACAATTTCTGTCAATGAATGTTATCAGTGAAAAACATGAGTCCAAACCAATCTAAATTCTCTAAAGGCTCGTTTCATTAATACCTCACTGTTAATAATGCTGTTCTTCAACATTCTGCATCAAAATCCAAAATACTCTTGAAAGATGTTATTGATGACCTTTGTTTTTTTCTTGCCTATATAAGATAGGAGATAAAATTGTAAAGACAAATGTTGACATGAAAACACTGTACAATTTTAGAAAAGGTTTCAGTAGAACACTGGTTGCCACTAAACGCTCCCACAATTACCCGGAATACAGCAGAAATGCTTTCCACTCCATCCATTGGCAGTATCTCTGTGTAAGGAGCATACATATGAAACACGGTGAAAACTGCCAGAGAGATTTTCACAAACCATCACCAAACAAAGAGACTAAACCAAGAAAATATCCACTTCCTAGTAAACATGGGGATTAATTTAGTCCTTAACTGAAATTCTTATCCTCTTTGTATCCTGTCAGGTGGCACTGCAAGGTCAAAGGCTCTCTAATATTTCCCAGTTTAGTTCTCTGTAATTGTAAAAAGCAATTAAATTACACCAAAGACCATTCTAATCCTTAGCATGCACAGCATTGAAATGACACAAAGATCAGCCCCCACAGGTTGCAAATTCTGATATCCTATGGTTTTTTTTGTGAGACAAATCAGGGGCAAAAGCTGAAAAATGACCTGATAATATATATGATTAGTAGAAAATTAAACTTTGGTTACTTGCAGACGCAACTTGTAGTATTTATTCGAAAGATCAACATTTGTCCGTCCTTTCTGAAATGGATAGGACCACAAAATCAAATTCCAGTGATGACCCATTTCTTTTACTCCAGTTAAAAGATAATTAATTTCTTCATCTGTGAAATCTTTTCGGGTTCTTCTTCTCATGTTTAAAGTTCTTGTATTCGTGCCCAGGGAACATCTCTCATTGTTCTGCAAGTATTTATTTTGGTGTAATTAAAAATTATGTAAACTTACATAGAATCTCACATTCAGAAGTAATGCATTATTACTGGTGATACAATTTTAACTAGTTCCGAAGAAACGACTGCTTTCTCAAGATAATGATGGTTCTTCTGTATGTTATGTTCAGCCATTTCTCACTGTCACCCACTTACTGAAATACAGTATTTTTCTATGACATTGACACCTTTATTTCTGTTGTGCCTAAGTAACTTACATCCTCAGTATCTGTTTTCCCGTCAGGACAGCTATTCCTTTGGTTTTCTAATATTTTTATACTGTAGAAATTTTCATTAGTGCAGGAAAAAAGTGTACCTCATATCCATTACTTGAAAGGACTAACAGTAGAAAAATGCTTAACTTGTTTCAGGGATAAATCTACTATGACTGGAGTAGAACCAGAGAATTATATGTTCTTAATATGATTCAGTTTGGTACTAGGCTTCTGTTAAAGGTGACTTCAAAAGAAATTATGCAATTCACAGTGACTTTACATTTATAAATACATGAGTGTACGATTAGGCTTTGCATAACTAACCTCATCTTTGTCAAGTGAATATATACAATTTTCTTTTAACTGTCGACATTCATGGCTGCGCATTTCTTTCACACACTGTCTCTTCAAGTTAGCATCTTGGTTTTTTTCGAAAGCTATGAAATTTTGAACAAGGCCACCTCTTAGTTACTTTCAACTAACTGAACTCTACTGTAAAATTGAATGTAGTGTTGTAAAGGAACATTTCTTCTAATGAAAATGAATATGTTTATTTTACTTATTTATTATTATATGTTTTATTGGTAATATCTATTTTTCATTAGATCTTTTACTCATCGTTGACATTAACATGTCAGGATTATTTAGGTACTGGAAGCAACTAGCAAATAATAGGATTTAACCCAAAATAAACATCAATAATACTATGACTGGAGGTACAAGAATGTCTGTTTAAATTGTCAGCCATTTGTCTCCAAGTAGCAAGCATGGATACTCTTTTTCAATGCTCTGAGCTGAAGGTAAAACCTGATCTTTAAGTTACTCTTGTTACAGAATTAATTTTCTGGTAATACTCACACTTTTCATATGTTGGTAGCAAGTTATATTCTTCAGTTAACTGAGTATTTTTACTACGTTCATCTCTATTGGAAGCATCACATTTGTTTTTTCTAATTGGAGTCAAAAGAATACCTTAAAAAATAAAATATTATGTCTTTTTCTTGAAAAGAACACAAAACACAGGTAACATTTTATGAACTAAAATCTATGACAACACCATCTTCTAAGCCATACTATCATTTGGTCTTGGAAGAAATACTGAAAAATCCAGTTAAGTTCAGAAAATGTTTACTTGCTAAAGGTAATACATTAGTGTAATGGGTTCTTGAGATGAAATAAACAGGTTTTATTTAATGAAAGTTTTTAAAAACTTCCATGGCTATCGTTGCCAAGTTAATTAATTTCTGAACATGACTTTGTATATAAATCTATTAGCTATTACCGGAAATTAATTAAATAATGATGTAAACAAGGTTTTTGGAAATAGAACACTAAAAATAAATTCCTAACTGGTGGGCTCATTTTTCAAAATGGAATGTTTTTTAAAGTAATATTCATGTTCAAGAATTTAAGTACTGATTTAGAGAGCTGCTTCAGCCTGCTTTAAAATTTCTGGTCTGTTCTAAGTAACAGTATTGGTTACTAGGTGATGAATGTATTATTTTGTGACTGCAGTCGGAGCTCTGCAGGATGTACCCAGAATCACCACATTCTGAAGAAAATTTCTTGTGAATTATGTAAAAAATATATATCTGCAAGTTCAAATTATATCCAACTTTTCACTATACTATAGAATAAAATATTTTAAAAGATACATACTCCACTATGTACAAATGGACAGTTGTGCATTATAAAGATTACCCCATTTTTTATGGGTAAACTGATGGTTTTGTAAACACAGGGTTCTGACACTGTGGAAACTGATGGAACTAATATTCACTTTTCCATCTCTACTTGTCAGTAACATCTTACTCAACACCTCATAATACAGGACAGGTAAACATACTTCCTTAATTTTCTGATAGGTTGCTTTCAGACACTTGCTCTGGTATCGTTGTATACTTTAAGTTTACTTTTATCTGTTTAGCACACAGAGACCCAAGACCTTAGCAGAGCTTCAAGAAGGAACAGAAACAGCATAACACAGCTATAGTGGTATACAGAATGATGCTGAATCCAGGAACAGGCAGCTGCACTGTGATCTGATCCTGAGTACGCCTCTACATTTTTAAAGGTAAGGCTACAAAATTGAAAAATTGTAGTTGGCATGGAAGTAACTAACAGGAGTTACACAAAGCAAGTGCCAGATAACTTAACTGTGAAGTAGCATGTGTAACAGTTTAATGACTGTAAATTATCCATTCTCTGACCTACTAATAGATTTTTGACAGAATCCACACAAAATATCCTAATTCCCTATCCACAGGCTCTCATTGTAAAGTCCTGCAATAGGATTACTCGGACAATAAGTGCTTTTTGCACTAATTTCCAAACTAAGGCCTTACTTTGGAAATTATCCTTTCTGTTCTTAAAAGTTGATGTCTCTGTATGCAGTCTTCCTTTCTTCATTGGGGTCAGCGGTATTTCTAGAAAGTATAAGATAGACACCATTAAAAATGCCAGCACACAATAACTGTGTAATTAAAAAAAAAAAAGAAAAGCCTCCTTTAAACCAGAAAAATATAGGATGCATTTTTAACTAAGATTAATGTTCTTAATTGGTAAATTCTCTTACATCCATGTGCATGTAATATTAGAATGAAACAAGCTTGTTATAAGGTTCATCCATTCACACTTATTTCAACTTTATATATTCCCTTCTATTAATATTTGACTAACTCTGGCTAACAGGACAGTTTTGTCAAAGCCTATAATGAGGATTCATCTCTACTGCCGAGAAGAACACCAGATCCTCCAAACAGAAGTGGCTAGTTCCAATCTCACTTAGTACAAATCCTTGGTAAATCATATAAAACAAGAGAGTTTATAAAGAGTAGGATGATCAGAATAAGGCCAAAAAAAGTCTGGAATTCTAAATACAATTTAAAACAATAACTACAGTTACTAAAAAAAAAAGTGAACAAAATAATTACTCTCATAAGCTGCGTATCTCCTGTTATTAGAAACAGCTGATTTCTGAAGTTCCTCTTTATATCTTTCTTCAGCTTCCAGAATGACTTTGTGATGATAACACTGGTACGGACAAGTTCGCAATATCTTGCTAAAAGTTTTACTATTGAAAGACAGTCCTGCTGTTGCACAACCTGGAAAAAAATAGGATATTACAGAAACAGTAAGCGTGACTGCTATAGCAGCCATCGTAAAATTCAGCATTTTGCTGATTTTAGACCTACAATCTAACCTCCAATTTTTCATATACACATCTCAAAAGAGGTTATTTATTTCTGTATCTTCTTGAAAATACTTATTTCTTATTTTGTACTTGCTCTCTAAACATGTTTTCAACAGGACCTATGGAACCAAATTATAATGCACTTCAACTCCAGAATTACTAAGTTAGGCACAGATCCTCTACAGAAGGACAAATATTGATGGGATGGGAAGAAAGGGCCTCTGTTCCCTTTGCACAGAAGAAGGATGTCTGCAGGAGCTAAAACATAAAACATGTCTTTGCTTTACTTTGAAATTTCTTCTGTGTTGTAACAGTTATCTGCATTAACTTGAATAAATAATAAGCCTAGCTTAGGTATGAATCCCCTCACAAGAAGCCTTCCTGTTTGTTTCTGAGGACATAACCTATGCTAGTTTACGGTTTAGTTACTCTTAAGTGTTCTCACTGTTAGCTATGTCAGCTGAAGTAGAACTTCTGTGAAGAATTTGAAGGGCACTGGGACATCTCTGCAATATTCTAGCCTAAGATACAGAACTGCTAGAACTCAGGTTGAATCTACTTGGACAACTTGATTTCATATGCCCACATGGTATTTGATGGTGGGCTATAGATGTATTTAAAAAAGAAAAGACAGACTCCACTTAAAAACGCTGAGTACCAGAGGCATTCTCATAACCTACCGATGGACCACGTTCGGGAAGGAAAAGATGGAGCAACTGCGGGCTGCAGTCATGGATTGCTGTGAAAGACTGTCAGTATTTAAGAGCAGTAAGGCAGAGAAAACAGATGGGCTTCATAATAGTTAGGAGGCTTAGCAGGGTGAATACATAAGGAATTTGAGCAGGGCCCCATTTTTTTCCTCTCTCTTCCCAAACAGAGAAAGGAGGAAAACACCTGCTCTTAAGTATTCTTGTAACTGCTGTGTGTTCTTTTAAGCTATTATATATTAGTAAATCCACCTTATGTAAGGATACACAGAGCAAGATTGGAATATGCAAGTTTACGTCAACATTTGTTTTATTTTAGGAGCAGAGAAAGGAAAGGAAGCAGTTAAGAATTAGAGAACACGTAATCCAACAGAAGTGTTAAAATTTCTGTCATGTCAGGTTCACTTACTGAATTGCTGACTCTTTAATGCTTCTTTTATGGACTTAGGAAACAAAGACCCAAGATACTTACCTAAACACCTTAAATCTGTCATTTTAAGGGATGCAGTTGTAGTCAAAGTACTTTTTTCTTTCTTGGTTATCTCAGAGTAGAATGAATGTTGGTCTAAATTAGGAAGAAAAAAAACACTAGGAAGAAAATGGAAACTATCTTTTGCTGTGGGAATCATGCATTAGCATACCTATATTCAATTGTATTTTTGATTTGTAGATTAGGAAAGTTGAACTCATATAAACAACAGAAAATCCAAATGAAAAATTTCCTGAAGTTAAATGCATCGCATTTATGTTTCTGTAAATCCAGAATAATTACATATAATTCAATGCTTATTTTTTATTTACTTTCCTAATGAAGCATATTACTTCAACTTGAACGCAGCAAAATAACCCTGTAAACTTACATTGCTTAACTAAGTCCTATGAACATCATCTTTAGATGTTGAACATCATCATATTTAGAACCAGATGCTCTAAGTGTGATATACTAGAATAATACTTTTTCTCTTTTTGAATAATTATATGCAGAGATCAGCTTGGTCCCTCGTAAAGCTACCATTCTGGCAAATACTAAACTAATGAATGATTTTGTAAATTAATAGGAAACTAAATTATGAGTAAAGATTTGACTGACTAGATCCCAATTCTGAAATAAATACACGTAGAAAGAAGATCAATGCAAATCTGAAAAACTCTTATCCTACAACCATCTACAAACATTCAACATGTTGGAATATCTTCAGGCAAAAGTCACTCTCACGGGTAGGTTCTATCCCCAAACTTACAAGTACAGTACAAAACCAGTAGCCTTGCACATTTTCTATTAAGGGCTTCAATTGTTCAGTATGGATTGCATTCAGACAATTTAAAACATTTACCTGTAAGACATTCAGTTGAATAGTAAAAATAAAATAAAAAAAAGCTAAAAATATTTATTACAACAAAATAGAATATTTTCCTGATAAAGTTGTATATAAAATTTCAAAATTATTCAAACAGTTAAAAAATGTTATACATAATATATTCTGTCATCTAATGATATATCAAACCTGATAAAAAGTAGTGATAAAAGTAAACAAAAACTAATTAAAAATCATTAAGAACACTGTTATCTAAAACAGGAATACGTTTAGGTATTTGTACCTGATATGCATGCCTGTTTCATATTTTTAACATTCCTTGCTGGTTGTTTAAATAAGCCTTCCCTGGAAAGATTAACAATGTGAACAAATTTTAAAAGCAAGTTTCAAAACATACATTTAACTGTAAATTAATACACACATTCCCAAAGACAAAACAAAAAGCACACTAAATATACAAAAATAAAAGATAAAATTCTAAAAAAATGATTCTGTTTATCCCATGTTACTGAGCTAGAAGTATCCAGCATGACATTATTGTGTTAGAAATTTGTTTACCAAATATCTGTGATTAGCATTCCTTGCAGTGCTATACAGCATGTCTGTTCCAGCATTTGGAACACAGTGCTTTCATGGGATGTGCTGGTTTCTAGAGTCACTTGCAATTCCGGTTTATTTTATGATTATTTAGTGCACATTAAACTTCCAAAAAGTCTTCAGAATACTACAGCTTTCACCAGATGTAGCAATTGCTCTAAAAGGTAAGTTGTTGTCTTCTCTTCTTACATTGATTACCCTTTATGCAACCAACATGTTCCCATCATACCATGATCATGCATTTTTCTGCATCATTGACTATGTTTGAATGCTGTAGAAGCAAGGAGCCTAATCCATGGTTGTGCTCAGGTAACTCCTGTTTTTACACACTTACACATGCAAGCAGAGAGATTTCCCCCCACACACACACGGAATTTATTTATTGATCATTTTGTGCTTCAAAGGTCAGAACAACAAATAAAGTAGCTATGTGAAATTATGCCAATTAATAGCAGAGTAGAACTTAACTGAAAGTACCACAGAAAATATCCTAGGCATTTGATAATTTCTGTGGTAGCTGCAAAGTCACAATATAAAACATATATAAAACATTCTAGCAAACTGCATAGGACCACAGTCCAGCCAGCCACATAAAGAAAGCACAATAAAAACGTGGAACAAAAAAAAAAAAAAAAAAAAAAAAAAAAAAGTTTGTTACTTAAGTTACCCNTTTTGTTCATATTCCCACTGCCTGTCTTGGAGAATATTACAAATATAAATGCAAGATAATGGAATCTATATTTATTGTTGCAGGTTGCCTATAATCCATTTTTTGTTTATCAGTAAGAAAGATAACTCTGAGAAACAAAAGAGGAGAGTAAGCATTTGTGTGAAACAGGTGTGTAAAGCAAGAGAACACTAAATGACTTTTTCTTCCCATACAGTGAAGCAATTGAATATGATGGAAGAGAAGCATGGCAAAAAAGCTTGTTTTCCTACTTCATAGACACCAGAATTTGAATTCTTGCAGAGCAGTTCTATAACAGCTGTTTTCCTTGTAAGTGCACGTTACGGAAGTATTTGTGGTTTCATCCAAACCAATGGGTCAAATCCTAATCTACTAAATCAGTGAGAATTTTAAGGCAAAAAACTATGGATGCTTTTTCATCACTATGTTCAAGGCACTAGGACATGGCCTGTAATAGGCTGTCTATATAAATCAACAGAAGCCTACCATTAAGAGAAAAAAAAACAGTTTATAAGCAATGGCACTGTAGTGTCTATAATCTTTGGTACAAAGACACAGTTAGTAACCAATAATTGAAAAGGCTGACATTCAATTAGGAATTTACTAATAAAAAGCAACTTACTATTTCTGCTTAGATGTAAGATACTCACCTTACTTGAAGAATAGACTGACTTTTTTCACAGCCATTTTTTTCATTTATACTGTGACTTTGAAGTACACTGTCTGTCTGCAGTTCATAAACTGAACACGGAATATTACTCTGTTCACTTTGTCTGGTAGGAGCATTTACTGGATTCATAGCATTCACTGCTTCATTTTTCAGTGGAGAAGAATTTACAGCTAGAGCAAGAACCCGATCATCCAACTTAGGGGTTAACTGTGGACGACATACTTCTTTAGGTGTTCTTTCTATATATGTTTTTGGATCACTAGGATTCACTTCATGGTATTTTGATGCTTCAACACTGGCTTCTGAAGGTCTGTCAACAAACACTCTTCCTTGCAGTCTTTCCTGTATTGAAAATTATTAGTTAGTAACTATATGAACTCTATTAAAAATACTGAATAAATCTAATAAGAAGATTAACTAGGATAGACCAATCTAATCTCTGACTGAATTGAGAGCCAACAAAACAGCAAGGCTGTTAAAGGAGTTGAAGGGGTACTTAAGTGATAGTTCCAGGCTGACGCCATGGATTTGCTACTAATACAGAACACTTGAAAAGTTTTCATTAACTTAAGATCCAGCCAAATAACACAAAATTTGCTATTCCACACCCAGAGATACTATCTAGTTACACAGCACAAGGAAAATATGAAACAACAAAACTGTATTTCAATTTATGTTCACATTTTACATTAGCTATCCTGTTATAGCTATACAATCATGGACATTTTGTGCACGTGAATATTAAAACTAGAAGTTAAAATGATCAGCAATTAAAAGAAAATCTAACTCTTGCTTTTCCAACCTAAATGAAATGTATTTTGTAGAAAATCTGATTTTATTATAAACTGTTTCATAAAAATTCAGATGCCTGCATTCTCTGATTGCACTACATACTTCTAACTTTGTATGATATACAATAATGGCAAAAGTTGCAGGTTGCAGTTTCTCATACATCCAGTGTCTTCCCTACTTTTCTAGCTCACACTGAAATTATCTATCCATTGCTCCCTAGACGCTGGGAAGATGTGCTTAGTTTTACCCTACTTTGGTAAACACGCCAACCTCATCATGTTCTTTTTCAATCAATTTTATTCTGTATAAAATTTCTTTTGCTTTCTTCCAGTAGTCTTGTAGACTTCTTTCTCCGATTTGCATGTCCACTTCCAACTCTTCTGCATTCTTCATATTTAATGAATTCTCATTTATTTTCAGGGACAATTGTTCAGCTTTATAAAATACAAAACAAAATTAATATTCCAAATTTTGTCATTGAATATCTTAATATTTACTGTATTTTAGTATTGTGAGGGACAGGCCCCCCAGTAATTTACAATGCAAAATGTAATCTCCTGTTAATCTAAATTTATACATACACATTAATACACTTCAAAGATAAACTGCAGTTAAAATAGGCAAATGCAATGTTAAGTGCAAAGTTAAGTAACTGTTGAGCTTGCTATTACAGTTGTTACAACCTGTTTATAAAATGATGCTGTGTTCTAAGAAATCACTTTATCATGGACAGTTCCTTCCCTAGTATGGCTTTTAAAAATAAATAAAACACCCCCATACTGATGGAGGCTGAAAAGCACTATATCCCCTCAGTTTTACATTTAACCAAAACTCTTGGATACATTTAAGTGCAAAAATGCAGATACATGCTTTTTATTAATTAGCATTGCCTAATACCTTCAGTGCTTTAGAGACTGAAGGACAAGGTGTCTTTCTGCTCTTGGGGAGTATTACACAGTTAATTAAAAAAACTTTAAACAGCGTGCTTCAAAATACACCCTACTTTAAAAACAAAGTTCATGATTTTTAATATGGTAAAATAATTGTAGCCATGGAGATTATAGGCCTGATTATCTACTGCTTTAGTCTCTAAATGTGCAGTGGTACATACCCATGAATAGAGTACTAATGGGGTGTGAAATTATAATATTTTGCACATAATTTACAGATGGAAAACTTTTTATGAACTGGGCCTATGTATATAGGTTACACAAATGCATTATTGCAACTTTATTGACATTTTTACCTTTTTTCCTGCCTAAATACCATAATCATACTACGGTGCCAATATAGAACTTTACTGCAGAAAATAAACATCTGAGTACACAGAATTACAAAGCTGCTACAGTTAAAATCAGTTAGAAAGTCAACAAAACTTAAATATGGAAATCATCTCTCTAATTTTAAAGCAGTAACAATAAGCTTACTCATTTGTTTGCAGTTTTGCAGCACAAAAGTAGCAGCTTTGTTTAGTTCCTCGTCTTGAGACTCAGTTAGTACCTGAATCATAAGCGGAAGACCATTGTTCTTGAGCAGTTCACACTGGTTTTCTTCTAAAATATAAAGTTGTAAAGGAAAATAGGTTGGTTTCAACCTCATACACGCTTAATCTGATAGTAATTTTAGAAACTAATACCAGAAACTTTCAGTGAATTTCTGAAATAAATAAATAAATAAATGAGATTTATATTATGGATTCAAGCATGCTGTAATGACCCTACTACCCAGGTTTCAGCAGAAGCACTCTAAATCACACAGGATGATTTGACCACAGCTCAAATCTGTTGCAAGAAAAGTGAGGGAGGACCTAGCTAAATTACACAACAGACATCTGAACTCATTTAATTGTAGTCTAAAATATTTGAATTACGGCTTCTGTATTTCTTTACCTCTGATGTATACTCAGAAAGTATACATGCTACATTTATGTAAACTTTGAGATGCAGAAATATGAAAAGCTTAAGCTTATCGCTGTGGTTTAATCCAACAGGCTAAACACCACACAGCCATTTGCTCACTCCCCCCCCCAAGTGGGATGGGGGAGAAACTTGAAAAGAAAAGCACAAAAACTCATGGGTTGAGATAAGGACAGCTTAATATGGAATAAAAAAATAAAGGGAAAGGAAAACAACAACAAGAATAAACAAAGCAAGTGATGTGCAACACAATTGTTCACCGCCAGCTGACTGATGTCCAGTCAGTCCCCAAGCAACAGCAGCCCCCCCAGCCAACCGCCCCCAGTTTTATTGTTCAGCATGATGCCCTGTGGTATGGGATGTCCCCTTGGTCTGCCTGGGTCAGCTTACCACTTAAATTACTTTAAAAAACATTATCATCATATAGCTTTTTAAAATACTAATAGTTATGTGAACAGTGTACAGAAGCTGTATCTATCAAGGTCCATTAAAATAGAGCTCAAAAAGATTTATTTGGTATGTATGTATTGTAGTTTTCAGGACTGGTTAAATTTTGCCCTGTGATACCTAAAAATGAGCTCCGAATACTTGCCTAATAGTCTACTTTTCTTGAGCTCTTGAAGATAATATGTGTTAACAGGTCTTAAAGTTTAGAGATTAAATATATAGCATTTTTTTTCCCTGAATATTAAGTTACATTATTTAAAAGAACATTCCCTCATGTTCCAAAATCTTGATGAAATGTCACCATTGAAGTAACGTATGAAAATTCAGTAAAAAACAGCAGAAAGAAAAAAAAAATTCTTACCACAAACTTCAGTACAATGTCCAATTGTTAGAATAATACTGATTTTTTCTCCTGTATCCAGAGTGTCATCAGACAGCAGGTTCAGTAGCTCTGACACAGTGTGATACTTTGCCAAAACAACACCCATGGCAGCTATTATGTTAAAAACAATTTGAAGAAAAATGAACTGGATAATAAGTATATAGGCACCATCCAAGTTTGAAATGATGTTTTTTTAAGGGAACTACCTATAGACCTCTAAAAGCCTTGGGACTGCGCTGACTCTTGTCTCTCACTTTAATTTCAACAATTTAAATTACCACATCCCTGCTTGTACAGTAACTCCACCTGTGCTATTCCCCATATCCAACACTGCCTTTTCCCCAAAATTGTACTCTAAAGATGTGGTAGAAGATCTGACAAATAAGGGCTTTGCAATGTGCAAGTTTTGTAGACCTCTGCTGAGTTTTTCCACATCCTTCATCAGTTACAGAATGGATTAAAAGAGCAGAAGAAAGTTTGACTCAGGCTATCTGCCACAAAAAGAGCTAGGAATGTTCCTGGTAAGGAGGGCAAGCTATACCCGAAACTGGGAACAGCATATACCAACTTCTTTGAAACTAGGCTCAAAACCGGTACGGGTATATTCTCTTAACTTTCTTTGAATTTCAGTTAGTGAGCTCTTATGATGTTAGCATCAAATACACTAATTGTGGCCATCAGCACAGATTCATCAGGCTCACAGATTTTTCAAAATCTTCCAGTGGAGTACACAAAGACTTCATTTAGGTAGGACCATCCAGCCAGTAAATCAACGTAAGGATGCGTTATGCAGAAATAACACAAACCATATTCACATACCGCATTTGTTCAGCTCGATGCCTGAGCTAATAAAGCCTCCTAAAGCTTACAAAGCTTATTAGCACAGACACAGGCCTACAGAAGCACAGCTCTAACTCCAGGATCCAAGCTTACTGCCATGCCCAGTTCTCAGCTTTACTTAGAGAAAACTAGCACCAGTAACTTATTTTTAATTTCAGTATAGTTTAAATATCATTGTCTAAGTTTATTTTTAGTAACAATAGGAAAGTAACCAACCTCAGATTAATTGAATCATTCCCAATATGAGTTTGAATTTTAAAGATTTTGCAATACAAACTGGATCTGGATAGATATAACTTAATTGCCTTTTAGCATCCATTCAGAGCACTTTTCCACCAAAACTGGACTTTAAAAAATGCATTTTAGAATTATCAGATATAAGTGGCAGTGATCTTTTCACTCACAGTCATTAGCAATGCAGGCATCCAGAGTCTTTGTTATTACTACTGCAAGTTTTGTGCTGGAGTGACTCCTACTGGAATCATGCATCAACTTGATGAGAACTTTAGCTAAGGTATCCAGTCCTCCAACAGAAACAAAGTATTTCTGCACAGGGGCTTATTGAGAAAAGAAAAAAAAAATGTGTCTGATATACCACAAGTCTCAAATTTTTTTAGCGTTTTCTTAACTAGGCTCATCACAATTTTTCTACGCACGTATTAATCATTTCGTTTCCACCCATACAAAGGAACTGAAGTTGGATACATATTAATCTTGAGAAATGTAGTAATTGTCTTTTAAGATAGCTACAGGAAACATATGACCCTAATACGTGCATATAAATAGCAAACATTATGCCTAAGTTCTACCTAATTTCATTGTTTTCAGAGATGTACTAATGACTTATATATTTAAAATACTTTTAATCAAAACAGCTCCCAATTACTGACCTCAGTACTTGTAGCTAATGAGGCTGTTTGTGTTCTTAAGCACAACCTAGTGTAAGTAGAGATGGTGGAATCTAGATTTCAGTGTAAAAGTTGTAAAAACAGCAAATACATTTGTAGAGATTAACAAAAAGAAGAAATCAAACATCTAAATATTGAATGAAACTTACAAAAGAAAAGCTGTTTATTGTTTCAGCTGTACTTACAGTTATTGGCAACTGTGAGACCAACAAATGAACAAATAGGACGAACTATCTCAGGCTCTATGCAACTTTCTAGCCACTCTTTTGCATATGGAAAAACTGAACAGCAAATATTTTGATTATCTTCTGGGAAAGTAAAAACAAAGAACCCCAAATCTGAATGTAATTTCATTTGAATAGTAAAAATGAAAACAGAACTTATCACTTCGGAGAAATACTCTAAACTTTTTTTCCACACAATTTTAACAGCAACGCTTACCATTCTGAGGATTGTTAACACAGGCACAGAGAGTACTGCAGACTGAAGACCACAGTTGATAGCACTGATAAATATTTTCATCTGACAGATTCATCTCAGATGTGGAAAGAGTTGTTCTGTTCAGGAGAAACAAAGCAAACAAGTCCTAAATAGTCTACCATTTTCCTGTTTGAACAGCAACTATTTGTTTACCTGAATAACTGTAGCAGAAGACCAATGCAGCCTGTTTCTCTGACGTAGGTTTGGCCACATTCTATAAGCAAAGACACGCTAGACTCAGAAGATGCATACAACTTCAAACAAAATCTTGATGTCAAGTTTAATTTATATATTTACATTTTACTTCCACTCCCTAAGCACATATGCCCCTCCCAAGTAGAAAATCACACACATTAGCAAAAAGTGTTTTATTTCTATATCTAAATTTTTCAAAAAAATTGTCAGAAATTACTGGTTTGCATTATATTACATTGTTAGAACTGAAATACTTTCTGCTATTTAAGGAAATCCCAGTAAGCGATGATTTACTTACATTTACTTTACTTACACTGAAGACCTTAAAGGTCTTTTCCAACCTAAATCATTCTATACTTCAGTTTCATTGACATGCAACCATTCATCTTTATAAATTTACCTCATGAAAGCATTACTTATTGAGTGTTCCAAATTTCTATAACGCAGATTGGCAAACAGAAAAAGGAAACCGTAAGTAAAATATTGGTGTTATAACACAGAAAAAAACACTTACTATTATTTGAAACCAGTACTAAGATGACATAAACAGACATTCTTTTCAAGTTCACACCAGAATCTTTATTAATTAAAAATAAAATGAGGTCCTCAAACAATGCAGAAGTACACAAAGTCTGTTGACAGTAAACTGAAACCAGAAAATAAGAACCATTAAGTCCTAAAGCAAGCCATTTATAATCTTAAATTAGTTTGATACTATAGTAAATAGAGGCTCAGCTGTATCCAATATGTGGTGAGGATAATCAAACAGGCCTAAAAAGGGACTTAGGGCTCCCTCCTGTATTGAGTTCAAAACTATGCTGTTCCTAGCAAACTTTGGAACAATCTACAAGTCATTATACTTGTTAATGAGGAAGTGAAGCAGTAAAGCTGTCTGTTAGCATTAAGACATGCTGGCTACACAAATCCTGTAGAGACAGACATATCAGCAAGGTATTTCTTCAATTCTGGGGGTGGTCAGTGAAACAGTGGCACCTTTATTGCCCTTCTCTCACGCTTATTATTCTGTAATATGATTTTTAATGGAAAGAATAATGGAGACAAAGAACAAGCACAAGTAAAACATGACCATGACTAACTCAGAAATATACGTAATAGTATTTATTACCATTACTCTCTATTATAATTCCCAATGTAAATAAAGCTGCTTCCTTTACTATGCAATGAACACTTGACTTTGCAAGATCATTTATAAACCTCAAACCACCAATTTCTCGAAAATATTCACTTGCTTCACCTACAACAAAACAGGAAAAAAAAGAACAAAAATTAAAATTTTGCTTTTGTTTCTGTGTAGAATGAAAATCTTAAGATTTTATACCTTCTCAAAGTCTTTTAGGTCCTTTAGCTATTCTTTTTTCCTCCCCACAGTGACAGCTTCTTAACATACATTGTGGACATAAATGATTATGTTGTTTCTAAGGGAAAATAGCTCTTACTGTTTTGTTGACAAATTGAATAAATAGTGATCAAAGCCTCTTTCTGAGATAAAGGGCAGTCCATCTGGTATTTCAGGCATTCAAGCAGTAAGTTCAGATCTGTTTTCATATCTAAGAGTAAACAAAGCAAACAAACAAAAGCTTCACACGAAGTGTTATCTTTTCTTTATATAAATTCATTTAGTGTTACATTAAACCAGCCCGAAATGTAGCACAGGGATGTATTTTAAAGAAAAAAAAGAGAGCAAGCAAAACATGGGGCTACACCACTTTTATCCATCTATAAATAACAAACATACTTAACCTAAAAATATCCCTACCCACAGTTAGTTGAGTGTGATTTGCTTTGCTAAAGTAACAGTCCCATTTTAATATTTCTGGCTTTTAACTATTGTTAGCATATGTTATAAATGTCAATAACTTGATATTTAGTAGTTTATATCACATTTAATAAATTATCCTATTGTAAATTGTATTAAGTGTATTTACCAAATAATATAGTACCATGAAAGTCTACTGAGTGAATTTGGAAGAGAATCCAGTGGAGGATTAGACTAAAGTGCCAAGGCTTGCTATATGGCATTTATTTAAACAAGACTGAATCACTTACCACAACAGCTAGCATCTTGAACCAGGTTGTTATGTTAGCAAGTTAATACAAAGCATTTGGGGGGGGCACCTAAATACAACCCTAAGTAGGTAAATGACTGTGAAAATCTGCTTCTGAGATTTTTGATACAATAAGACGACTTATTTTATGATTATTTACTACGTGGCAACAGCAGATACTATATTTTTCAAACACTTTTAAGGTTTGCGGTTTCTTAAAGAAATTTAAAAACTAGAAAAGTATGGATAAATAATAGCAGAAAAAGGTGACTCTGGTGGCATTATTTACTGTTTGAACAAGGCAAGAATCTAAAAATTTGGCAACAAGGAAAATGAACATTTCCCCAACAGGTCACCCTCCTACAACAGACCTATCACAATCTACTAAAACTTTGTAAAATAGATTCAGATAAAGGACATATGATTTCAGGTATCTTACCACACTGTGTTTTCTGCACCTTTTGATTTTCCATTTTTGGTTGTACCCCTGTTCTTGTTCTACAATGGCAAGGAAAAAGCATTTTCTCTTTGTTTAGATCAGCAATGTCTATAATATTATATGGAGTAAAAGTTAAATATTTTTTTCTTAAAATACGCCCTTTAACAGCTTTCAAGTTTTACACTATCACCTGACACACAAACAGTTTAACGTGGTCTTGCATGGCAAAGGTTTCCTTTGGAAATACCCTATTCTATAGTGATGCTACTTACTGCTACTGCGTTATGCCGACAGCTTTTAAAGTTAGCGTTTTGCAGAAATCAAGAGATTCCATGCTGCCATTGTGGGTCACCAAAAAGCACCTGACATTAAAAATATACTTAACATTTATTGATCACAATAAATCTCCTCAAATGTCCTTACAACAGGCTGCCACCTTTGTCCTCAGCCAACAACAGACAGTAAGATCAGCAGATAATGTTATATAATCAAGTGTCTCACATCCAGTATAAAACAATCCACTTCCTACTGCTGCTGAGTCAGACACTAAACCATATCGCTTTATCAGTATTGATCAAAACCAAAGACAATAATGAGCAGGAACCAAGACAGTGATTATTTCTTAAACCAAGACTTTATTTTAGTTCACTAAAGAAATTTCAAATGGAACATATAAAACAAAAAAAACCCACAGCATTGATTCTAGATAAACCTAGGATACCAGCATTTCCAATTTAGGTGAACAGACATCAGAGTGAAATTCAGGTGTGGAAGCAGAAAGATGGTTAAGCATGTTGGCAGTCCTTCGCTGTTTATACCGGGCCGCAACCCTATGGCACATTAGGATGAATCAAAAGCTACCCTCAATTCAGCCGTCCGCCCAAGTGCTCAAATACTCCCAGGCTGATCATTTCATTTCCCTTAACCAAGCTCCAAGTCCCAAATGTGAAGGAAGGTTGATGCGAATGTCACAATAACCTATTTAAATCTCTCAAGAATGACTTAGCTCCAGGTGGAAACTTTAAATCAGTAATAAAATCAGCTTAATAATGGATTAGTTATCCTTCTCAAAGTAGAGCAAAGGCTCCAAGAAATAAATATCAGTGTCATCTTAATGAAAACAGCCATCCCTGCTAGAGTTACCAATTAGTTTTTTAAATTACCAATTCAGTGTTACCAATTGTCCTCATTCCTTCACCACTTCCATCAGTTCCACATACATCCTTACTGTAGCGTGTTTTGAGAGGGATAGGGTAAAAAGGCTTCATCTTCCTTTACCCTTTCAGAAGTGATAATACATATGCATTTCTCTTTCTTGCAGATCTAACCTTGCCACAACAGCAGAAAGCTTGCACGCCTTCCTCAGCTCTTTTTGTCCACCCTGTTAGCCAAGAGAAACCATATGCACTACCTCCATAGTCGTTACCAAAAGAAAGGCTCTAAACATGAGCTCACTTTGGAGCTAATTTCAGTATAGTTGGATTAAATACACATTTACACAATTACTCTTTCATGTAAGTAGCACAGATTTTTAAGCCCTATAGAAAGATATTTTAACCTTAATTGGATCTTTGAGACATACAGAAAGTACAGAAAATAGCATTTGTAAGCCAGCCTACATTAACATGCAAATAGCTCAACTCTGTTGTTGCATCACAGAGCAAAGCTGAAAAGATAAATAACATGACTTGCTGCTACAGATTTCTGGCAAACGTCGCATATAAAAGAAAACAGAATAACCTAGTAAGAAACCCTTCAAACCTAAAAAAAAAAAAAACAACTATAAAAAGGTACTGACATACTCGTCTGCTTGTTCAGCAGTGTCAGAGCACATGACACACGGAAGGCCTGAGAGGAGGCTAGCAGAGTGCATGGAGAATGTCCCGTCAGTCAGGGCCTTGGCCCCGCCAGCCAGAGCAGGATGACAGCAGCCAGACTCGGGCCTGCTCTTCCTTTTAAAAACCCAGTGGTCAAATCCTGTCTGGGTTGTTGGTGTCCTATGAAAATCAAAACTCGTGCCAGCAAAGGACATGTCCACTAACTTTTGAAAAACACGCTGTTCAGCGTGGCATAACAGACCTTTGATGGCTTCCAGAGCTAATTCGGAATTCATCCCATCCCTCTTCCATCTCAAATAAGTCATGTATGATTCATTAGGTTCATTACCAGAATTCAACTTCGAAGAAGTCTTAACAAGTACTCCAGATCATCCCAAACACAAAAACGAAAGACTACATAAAGGATACAGGATTAAAAAAAACAAACAGAACAACAACTTAAGCTAGTGATGAAACCACAGAAGCATTCTTCTGCCAGCTGGGGGCTGTCAGGAGCTCGGGAAGCAGGGCAGGGCTTAACTACCTGTTGATCTGGCTGCGGGAGCGGGCCCGGTCAGCCACGAATGTGACCCCGGGCCCCTGCAGCCGGGCCCGGCCGCCTCCCCCGCGCCCANCCTCCCCGGCACCGACTGGGACGGCCCTTTTAACCCTCTCCGAACCTTAGTGTGGCTCCAGGCTAAGGCAAGGGGAATATCGCTTTTCAACGTGGCTCACTTTCCCTGCTCTGCATTTGGGGAAAACTACACCTCAAACTGCAAGCAGTTAACCAGTACCTGACATTTGCCAGACACAAAGGGTGTGGGAGAGACGATCTTATGCTAAACCAATATAGCTGAAAACAAAAAAACAAAAAGTTTTTAGGAACACAATCCTTTCCCCTAATGTCCTTGAATTGGTTCAATAAAACATATTACAGCTTTCCTTAGCTCTTCCCTCTGTTATATCCTCAGACCAGCCTGTTCGCATCCTTCCTCAACCTTCTGCAAGTTGTAAATGCTACTTAAAATGTCAACAGTTGTTTTTTTTTTTCCTTGCAAAGATAACAGAAAGTTCTAGATTGAAAAAAAAAAAAAAAAAAAAAAATTTGGTATAATTTTTTTTTCCCCCAGGGAAAAAAAAAAAAAAAAAAAAGAAAATCATTACAAACAAAGGAACTTTAATTTGCAGGTAATACAGAACAGTCCAGTCAGTGGCAAACCACCACCGTATTTAGAGAACACAGCAGCACAGCCTGGTGGCAACAAATGTGAGATTGTTATTCTACAACTGGAAAGTTGCTGAAGTCTGTGACATTCCACTGTAAATATAGGTGTTATTAAAAATTACAAACTGCCCTGTAATGACTTTAATGACCTCCTGAGCAGCAGCTCCTATAAAATAAAAAAGATGATATAGTTAGCAGGTCATACTTTCAATCCAGTAAAAGCAAGAATGTTATTTATCTGGAACTCTACACACTGGAATTTCTGGGGAAGTGCTTACTACAATTCCTAGCAAAAAAAAATTGCCTTTCACTACTTCCCTATAAAAGAGGCTCTGAAAGCCATTACTTCAAAAGCCTCAAATCTAACTTTACATACACTTTGCTATATACTTTCTCTATGTACATATCTATACACAGTTAAAGTGTGTGGACATACACAAACACACACAAGTTGTGACCTCTCTAAAGGACTGAAATTGAGAAGTTCAATTATAAAAATACAATTAAACAGTTAAACTGTAAAATAACTTAAAGAGTCACCTCACTGTGAGCCCTTTGCATTTTACTGTAGTATGAAGAAAGTATCTTATAATTTCTTCAGTACAGAAGTTACCTTCGCTCCTTTTCCTAAAGCACTGCACATACCACCTTTTGCTTACTCAGAAAAAAAATCCTACATCCACACAGCACTTAAAACGTAACTATCTTTGGCACTGCATGAAGCCAAATAAAGAAGATAAGTTAACTGATAAATCAATACTGGGTAGCCAATAAAACATATTTAGTTTTAATACTATCTACAGGTTGAATTAAGGTAAGTGGTCAAGGCTATTTAACAATTACTTAACATAAAATTAACATGGTAAACATCTTCCCTTAAAATAATGTAATAGATTTAATATTACTGTAAGTATTTCCCTTTAAATTTACTGTAACTATTCCTTTAAAAAAAGCCTCTTTGAATCTTTTTTTTTTTTTAATATATTCTTCTTAATCTCCTAGAATCAATCTACATTGATTATTTCTTAAATTTACTTGGTTTGTTTTACTGACTTTAAAGCCTTGCTAGGAGTAGCCACAACTGAAGAATGAAGGGGGAAAGGATTTTGCTCTATCTTTGACAACGGTCTGTGATTACAGTCTTTGCTCTGATGATACCAAGTCATTAAAACAGTGAGATTATGACTCAAGCAGGTACAACTGCAGGTTGCTTTGTTAGTTATGGACCTCAGAAACACAATAGCACTCTTACCTCCCACGAAGGCAGCAATAGCATGTGGCTCAGCAGCTCCATAGCGACAACTGGACAGCAAAGTAACAGTTAGTATTTTCAGGTCAATTTTACAAAGTGACTCTTACAGTATTTTACTTACAACTCATGAACATAGTCATCTTTCACCACTACAGACAATCCATGTTCTTGTAAGAAACTAGTAAGGCATGATTTCAATTTTCCGATATCATCTTCTACCTGATAGTTGTAGACACCTGGAAAATAAATCAACTGTTTCATTATACAACTGTAACATCATATTCAAAATTAATGGGTTTACATCACAGCTTAAGCATTTTTTTCTGAAAATTTTCTAAGCTGATTAATATATTACATTAATAGTAATAGACTAATATTTAATCATTCTCTTGATGCTACTCATGATAATGACAAATTGCTGCATAGCTGAATTAATTCATAACCCATGCAACCCATTTCAATGGTATTAATTTATCTAAATTCCTTAAGTTCCCCCCCAAAAGAATCTGTTTAATTCTTCCATTGTTGAAGTTGTATTAATATGGAAACAAAAACACAATAAATGTTATATATGGAGTTTGTAACTAGTATTGTGATAACTACTGGATTTTCATATTTCTTATGATGATGTAACAGATATTAACATACCTGGATATCTACCATGCTGCTTATAAAATCTATCAACAGCCCGTAGCATCAAGTAGAGCACTACTTCACTGTCTGGGTTATCCATATTGGAAACTGAAAACAGTGAGAGAAGTGGTTAGCTGGTACAGATTAAAGGCAAAAATAAAGGATTTGAATTACTTGAAATCAAGTATTTCACGTGTGCTTAAAGTGTAAAATCCTTAGATATTTTTTCTGTTGTAAGCAGAAATCTTAATGAAAAAAGTTTGCCACTCAGAATATGAGTGAACTGCCAGATACATGGTTTTGACTCCAGAGTGCATGACAAAACCGTACTGTATATATTTGATACAAACTATGTTCAGTGAAGATATTCACATTTCAACTCCAACAGCTGCTACATTAAATGGGATATTCATTAGATGTAATTTTGGGCTTTGAAATGCATGCTTCATACGTTTAATGATAATGACTGTAATTATAAATCCCTTAATACACAGTTTAGCAGTCTAAAAATTAATTACTACTTAAACCTCATTAGATATTATCAGCTAATTCAAGCATCTTTTACCAAAATTATCAATATTCCAAAATGTATGCATCACAAAATGTATATACTTTGTTTATACATGCATATACATTTTGTCCAAAACACTTGGAGAACTTGCATGAGCTTCATTTAAACAAGTTTTGATAAAAAGTATTTCCACCTTTTTTTTTTTTTTTTTTTTTATTTTACATTCATTNATTTACGCAGGTTCAAAAAAGAAAATGAAGTGTTATTAAGAAACTAATTTTTTGTTTAATTTATTCACATACTGAAAACCTAAACAGAGAGGCCAAGATAATTATTCTCAAATCTTTGGTCAGGTGAAAGCACCTTTCCAGCTCTGTCAGAAATAACTGATGTGCAGAAAAAGAGAAATTTAAAGAAAAACAATGTTTTAATGCTATCAAAAAAGAAACAAACAAAAAGAAATAAAAAAAATATAATCAAACATGCATTACTCTGTAAGGTCATTTTTGAACTTTCAAAAATCAAAATAAAATCAATATTCTGGAGTTCACAAAACTGTGGTTCTAGTTGACGCCAAATTATAAAACTGTATAATGAAATAGTATACATAACATACAATTCTTTTTGATCACAAAACCATTCAAGCTCAAAATGCAATTAAAGTATGTGCCATAAAGGAATACTTACTAATTTCATCCTTGTTAAAAGTGTTTAAACCATACTCTTCAGACAGAGATCTACACCTCACTACTCGAAGAAAAGCTGAGTTGCTGCCTAAGCAGAAGATGCAGAAAGAAAAGCATTACCTACTTGAATGTGTCATCAATTACTAAATCCATTAGTCTGTACCTCTGATCTGTAAAACATCAAAGACTAAAACTCATCATTGTGTTGTTTAATGCTTTTCTGTTTCTTCTTGTAGCTCAGTGATAAGATTTATTAGGCTACATTTAGGTCTATGTATTTACAGAAACACTTTGTGCTTATTTGCTTCCAGATTCTAAACATAACTGTTGTGTTACATAACAGCTATGTGCAACAGCTCACAACGCATGCATCTCTTTTACAGCAATTCATCAATTGCAGCCATCAGCTTCATGTTTTCCTCTTCAATGCTGCAAATGAACATAGGTTCTCCATCTTCGACCATATCTACCACTATCACACATACTCTCAATTAATATTTCAACAGTACAGCTATGAGCAGAAAAAGGTTCTTCTCCAGTATTACTGCAATGAACCAACCCAACGTGTAGCTACTACCTGGCACTCAAAAAAAAATGAGTAACTTTATGAGATTCTTAAAAACTCCAGCAAGTAATATGTCAATGCAGCATGTTCTTGGCTATGTGCTTAGAGGAAGATTTTCCAGTTGTGAGGAGACTTAGGTTGCTGTATGGACACATATACATATCCAGAACAGATAACCTAAACTGCCATAAGCAGTACTACTCCCTGCATCACTGTTTTACCTTTTCAGACTACAGGAAGTTTACAGAGCCTACACTCTGAAGTCTGTATCACAGAATGCATAACAATGATTAGATACTAATCACAGAAACTAGAGGATATCTACTACCTGCTGTTTGGACCTGAAAAAATATTGTATCTTTTCTAAAGCCAGCCTTTACAGACTCACTTTTGAAAGATGCTGAACATGTTGCCCCCACTGAAGATACGGAATGTAACTGCTAAGCACATAGCTGAAAAATTCAACTACTAAGCTATCAATTAATAACTACATTATCAACCAGATTTTTTTTTTTTTTTTAAATATTTCACATCTGCAAAACAACACAACAGAATCCAAGCATACTCACAAAGCAATTTCAATTCTCTCTCTGAAATTGACTCAGGTGCCTAGAACAGAGAATACACTAGTTCCAGTACATATAAGAAGCAGACAATTCACATTTTCAGAGGTATTCATACATTCATTGTGATATTAACTATTCATTCTTGTAAAAAAGGGCATCTTAGAATTGTAAATAATACAGTCCTTTATGCATTTGGCTTTTATTTTATATGACCAAACCAAAAGTGATGAATACAACAGACCACAGATATTAAACCTCATTAGAACTTAAGTATTTTAAAGGGAATGAGATAATTGCACTTGCTCTTTTCTTATCTGTCTCTTTTGACTTATTTCTGTATAGAATGTCAATAAAAAGTATTTCTGCCCTGTCAGAAATGTCGTACATTTGTAATTACCTTGCCAAGGGACTGTAACAATTTAGCAGCATGGTTGCCCACAGCAGCAATATCCTTTTTTGCTTTTTCACGGTACCTGTCAATAATAAAATAGTCTTAGTTACAGCATAAAGCTATCATTTTAGTCTTCACAGGGAAGACCATTTCTTCCTGTTTTATATTATAAAGACAAGATATATGCACCATGAACAGAAGCGAGCTACCTCAAGATCATGAATACACTTACTACCTCCTTGTATCAGCAGGGCTGAGCTGTTCACTAAACACGTGGCTTACAAACTACATGTATAAATATTCCAGAAACCAGTTAGTATAAAAAAACAGTATTACAAACAGTTGGAAAAAGAATATTAAGTAAAGTTGCAGAACAGCAGCTATAGGCCCTTTATTAGGCTCCTAGTATTTTAGAAGTTTCTGAAGATACAGTACAATGTAAAAAAGTCTTTTTGGTTCAATAATTTGCATAATAACCAGGATGTACAGGAATAGTAAGCTTATGTTGAGGATACATGCATTCAAACATGGCCTCCCTAAAATCTCGATCCATGCTGATGCTACTTAGCATTTATAGTTAAAGTTCATTCGCAAAGTCTTTGCCCTTGCTTATCTACTGAGTGATGCTTTCAAATACGATTTATTAGAATTACATATTTAGAATTAATTATCTAGGAAACTAGAATTTCTGTAACCAGGCTGACAATCATATCAAGGAAAAAAGAAGCTGTGTTTAATCAATCATTTACTTTAAGCAAAGGTTCTGGACTGCAGTAGCTGGGCTATGGGATCTACTATCTGTAGGAAGGTCTTTAGTAGATCTGAAACTAAGAAAACTGATCAGTTACTACCTAACCTCAGGAAACTGGGACATATGGACGACTCAGGCCCTGGTTCCAGACAGCAGACAGCATCTGCTGTAGCTAGGAGCAGACAGGCCCAGGCTGCAGGGCTTTCCCTGCCCCTCTTCACCCTGACTCACTTCTTTACCGGTCTCAAGTCATCACCATTTAGTATCATTAGTTGCTATTAAAGGAAAAAAAAAAATGGATACTTACACATTTTGCAATCTGATAAATTTATTGGAGTCTGCTATCATATCAGGAATAGTGCCCCGGACAGGTAAGCTTCCTTGCCCCTCATTTGCCACAAATTCCTTTACAGCTCGAACCAAAACCCAGAAGGAGGGTGACTGCAAATGCACAAGAAAGTTATGTATATACCATGTTATTTAATAATGCTTTTTCTACATTTAACTCTTACCTTTAATTACTCATTACCTGCTCTGTGAGATTTATGCAGCAATCATCATTAAAAATCTCTTCAATACATCTTGGAATCTATGAAAAAAATAAATTGGGTTTATATCCCACTTACTTGACTTTACTCCTTGAATTACCTCAACACTCGTTACATTGGAGATCCAACTCCAAGCGACCTCAGAGTATGGTTACAAAATCTTTTCTGAACCTTTGGTAGTCAGTGCTTCTCAGACACATTCCAAATATCACTGCCTGAGAACAAGACATACTTCCAATCAAGATGAATATTACAAACATTTTTTCCTTATTTATACCTTCTACATGGAAGAGTTTAAAAAAAAAAAAAACTGGTAGCAGCATCAGCACAAGGTATTACCAGTTCCAGCTGCCCGTCCTACCTGCCAGAGGCAGAGCAGCAAAAAGGATTAGGAAGTGAAGAGAAGGGCTGCAAAAGTGAGAGTGACTCCATAACTGCTGCAGTTCAGAGTATGGCACAAACTGAAATAAATCGGTAATATCCTGGAATGTGGACTACAGTAGCTCAGATGCCAGCACAAAGTTTTACCTGCTGCCTTCCTGGGAGACTTGAATGTCCAAACAAGTATCAGCACAGTTGAAATAAAAATGGAATGTAATCTATGAAGACTGACAGAACGTGATTTTACTCCACAGAGCTTTTGCAGCTTATCATCGATAATAGATTAAAGTAAATTTTAAACTATGAGTTACTACTGCAGTATTATAAAAAGGCAACAACGAAAACCTCACTTTTAATGTTTTTAGGCTTGATCAGCATGTGAAAGGAATATCATAATATTATTTCCCTAAGAACAAAGTAATGAATTTGCCGAGTCAGAAGTCCCTTGCAGCCCTTCACTCCTATATGCAACAAATACTGTAGCACACAGCTTCAATATAGCCTAATTTCAACAAACTTTCTCCTAGCAATGTATTTAAATCAGATATGATCCTCACTCATGATTGCTAATTCTATATAATTATACCAAACCACCTATTACAGTTTAATTTGTGAAGGAAAATCCAAAAGTTTAAGACAGGAATACACTACTAATGAACTCTGGTTGCTGACTCATTCTATACTTAAATTCAATTCATCGAGAAGGAAATGTAGCTTCCTTGCATGAGCAAGCAAAATCAAGAGTTTTCATAAGCTACAGTGCCACCTAGTCTAGGTCTATTTTACTGCACATTATTTCAATTTTCAAGTTGCACTAATCCCATTTTACTTAAATATCAATGTTGCAAACAGAATTTCTGTCCTAAAAGTGAATGTGTTCTGAAAAAATAAGGTACTTGAAATTTCTTCAAATTTATCATATAAATGTTTATTTCACCTTTGTAGTACTTAATGCCGAGTTCACATTTTTTATAGCTTCTTCAAAGTTTTCCTCATCTTCTGGGATCCCATTTTCATTCTTTAAGATACCTTATTGGAAAAAAAAAAAAAAAAAAAAAAGACATCACAATTCCCTGAATTACATCTCATCATTTAGGTCTTTCGAGAAGAGCAGATTGGTTTTGGGTGTATCTGTGGCATAATGACACATCAGCAAAAAAATGAATTATCAGCAAAACATACTGATAAACACTAACTGAAGAGCAACTCAACTCTACTTCCCACTCCCAGTCTTTTGGGTCTGCGTGCGTCTGTGTGTGCTTAGGAACCCGTACAGCAATTGCGATCAAGAAAAGCATTCTACCAGAAATTTAACCAAAAGCAATCGCTACTTTTCATACAGATCAGTTCCCTAACCTAATCTAGGGATGAAGGTGACAGAACTACTCTTAGCAGCAACTTGCACATAGGTCATCTTTAAATAATGAGGAAATACAAAAAACTCAGTTCATGTTTCCGATTATACGATCATTTAAGGCAATGGATTTCTAGATCTCAAAAACGTCTCAATAATTTTAGCAGCTGCTAGAGGTATTAGATTGAACCATTTGAATAAATGAAGTCTGTTCACAGACTACAGTATATTTAGTAGCTACACGATCTCTCTCTCTTGACTAGTCAGTTAAGACTGCAATGATTACCAACAATTTGGTGGGCTGACTGACCAACTAGTTCCAGTTAGTAAATCAGTGTCAAAAGCCACTTACTTTCCTCTTTATCACATTTTCAACAAGATTTTCTCAATGCCTCTCCTCCCACCCAAATCAAAACATACTCTTTATCTTAAACAGTGAACAGTAAGACACACTGCCAAGATGTATTTATAAGCAAATTAGGAATCTTCAGATCCATCTGTATAAAACAATCATTTAGCAGAAGGATCACACTGTATATGTTAGCAGATTTTTGTAAGTTAACCTTCAGAGAACTTCTGATTATTTTTCAAATATTGCCTTATGTACTTCTGCCAATATGAAAAAGTGACTCCTAGCACATATTACCTTGCCGAATCAGTTGTCTGAAGGCTTCCTTTTCTTTGTAACTCTTAGGCAACTGATCGCTTTTCTAAATTTAAAAACACAAGAAGAGTTTGTCTTAAAAATATCTACTACTAACCTCATTGTGTTCAGACCGCTAAACTCTAGGGGTCTGTCAAGGTTCACAAACATTCATTTCTATTTCAATTAGTAATATTTTTATGATTCCATCTTGTTTTATTTGCTACATATGGCCAAAATAATTATCTAGTTTAGAAAAGACAACTCTGTAGTAGTAGTAATAATAACAATAGACTGATAACTTATACAGTTTTGCAATATACCTCGTTGAGCCATTTTGTTAGATACTTGGCTACAATCACAATCCATGGAGTGTGGCTATGGTCCTGTAATTGAACAGCAGAAAAATTGTCAAGTTTAGAAGAGATAAAAACAGGAAAAAAATTAAGAACTTATTTTCAATGTAAACCTGTAACATTCCTCCTACTATTTTACAACACAGGACATGTTCCAGATTTTGATTCTGGAATAACATCCTTTAAATACTATAAAACACATTATTATTCCTTTACTTTAAGGAAGTGTGGCCGAGCCAAGTTATCCCATATTTTTCTGAAGCCAGACTTAACGTTATGCACAAATACCCACACCACAAAGATCTGCGGCAGTAAAGAATCATAAAAAAGTTGAGTGAGGGAGATACGGGGAGAAATCAGTCTAATGACAAATTGTCCATGAATATTCCTTACTTCCTAAGACCTTCCCCTTGCTTAATATTTAAATACAGACTGTAACATTTGGGCCAGAAGCCAAAAGTAGTACCTCATGACTCATTCTACTTGTGCCTCTGTTCAGACGAGACTCATCAACAAAATAGTCATCTGCTAAGAGACATTTTCAAAGAATCCCTGTTCTGTGCCTGCATCTGTCTTAGAAACCATAGTGCAAACCACATACCAACCTTTTTGTCCATGTGATCCAAGTCATAAGACTGAATGTGTTCCCTCAGTTCTGGAAATGGCTTGTCCAGTCTCAGATCTTCTAATGCATTGTCAGGATGAGATTCAACAACTGTGAAAAGTTACACAATACATTTCAAGGTTTTATGCCCAGCCCTCAAAACACAGCTATACATCAAATGCAGTGCATCACTTGCTTGTTTAACTGCTTGATGTTCAAAGTAAGTGTTTTGTGTAGGTTACGTTTAATGTCAGAGGATAATCTCCAATACTATCTGTTGCAGTCCACAGTTTCTACGCATTTTTCAAAGAATACTGGTGAGGAACTGCAAACTATGGAGGACTTAGCAAATACTAAATACCTCACAAGATAAAGTTGCAATAAGTGACATTACATACAGAAGCTTTACATTTTTTAGAAAAATCTTTATCTCAAAAAAATCTAACCTGGATGTTCTTTGATGATGACTCGCATGTAACCAACCAGTCCATAAGTCCTACAGACCAGCAGGGGAACATTAGAATTCCAGAGAAGTTCAGCTAAACGTAGCAATGTACTGCAAGGAAAAACACATTTTTTTTTCAGATATACAAGAGACCAACAATAGCTAACCACAGAGTTAACTCTTGTACAAGTTACTTGTGTAAGAAGTTTTCTATGAGAGAATTCCACTACCATTATTATGATTCTAAGCACATGTAATTAATCTTCTTATGGAGAGTAATTTTATACATGAATTTATCATAGGCTCATCATATATTTCTCCATTGTCTCACTTATATTTAACTCTATTGTCCCAAATGCTCTGAATATCAATTAAGCAAAGAAAAATTTCAATGAGTTGTGAAGGAAGAAAACAAATTAGATCTGTCTGGGCAGCTTGTCTACATAAACAAATGCACGTTCTTCTCCCCCAGGCTTCTTGATGTTACAAGAGTTGTCAGTTTTCAGTTGTACTGTTTATGGAAGGCAGCATGGCCACAGGTTAAAAAAATTAAAGAACTTCAGGGACTGATGAAGTTTATATAGGCAACATAATTACATATATAGGTAAAATGGAGTGAGCAATGTGATAAAATCTAAATGATAAAATACATTTGCAAAAATCCAAAGGTATCACAGTTCCTGCCATCTGTTGGGTTTTACATAAGACTAATACTTGTTATAGCAACTTTGGACCAGAAACAACTTTCACTACATAAGTGCACCTGACACAGACAGGAAACAGCACCTAAGAGTCAGTCACGGAGCTGAATGAGATTTTAAACTATGTATTAAGATATAAAAAGGTCCACCGAAAAATGCAATCATTTATTATAACTTTCTTTCACAATGGAAGAGTTTTGTTTTGCACAGATTTTCCTGCAAGAATTTCCTGCAAGATTTTCCTGTAGTTGAAACCTGCTTTTACAACTGAATGAAGACAAAAGGAACGATTTGACATGATTCTTTACCTTTCTGGTAGTTGTGTTGCAACCACTAAGTTAAACCGATTGAAAAAGGAAGGGTCATTGTCTAGAAGGTTTTCTGGACTCTGAATAGTAGAGAAAAATATGTCAGGAAACATTATGAAAATTTCTGATAACACAAAGTCTTTTCAACATTGAATGTAAAACATTCAGTGAAAGCTACAATATTATGGTGAAATTACAAAATAATGCTTAAAATAGATAAATTGACTTTTTGCAAATAACTTAAGATCTTCTTCCTCAAATGCCTTTTTACCATGAAGCTACTTAAGCTGCAATACTACAAACACAACACATAGTTGTTATTTCACAATGTCATCACACTGTGTAGTAAAAAAAAAAAAAAAAATCTACAAATACTTTAGGAAAACAGACCTCTTCCACAAAGTTTCCAGAAACATCATTGTTCAACTCCTGCAAAAGTTCAGTGGCACTCTGGGCGCGACTCTGTTTCAGAACAATCAAAACAATGTTTAACTTCTTGAAATGCAATGTATATAGTGTATCAGTACTACATATGCTACATGGTAAACAGACTTCTTCACAAGCTAAGATACTCCATACCTTGTCTATCTAAAGACAAAAAAAAAATCCCATAATAGCAGACATTTGTTTGAGACTATTTTTAGTAATATTTTAAAAACAAAAATTATGCGATAGCTATTTATTAATTTCCAGATATGTTGGAGAACTTTTAGGATTACTCATGCCTTCTGCATTCTCCTGTTCCTGTGGTCTCCCCCCACCCCCTGCCCATTCACCCCTCTGCTCTGAGCCTTACTCCTTCAACTACAATTCTCTTCCACCTCATACTTCCAAGGATATTCTTAACCAGATCCTGTTATTTTTTTCCCCGTTCAATCTTTCCAAAATTGGACTTATCTTCCCACTTATGAAGAAGTGAAAAGTAATCTCTTTATTAAAGAATAAAGAGATTTTAACCTATACATATGATTTTTGGCATTACTCATGACACTACATTTGAGTATTTACTCAATACATTCATTCTTTCAATATACCTAGAGTGACATTTATTACATCCTTACCTGACCGATATGGCTTTTTTGTAGAAAAAAACTGAAAAGGAGACAAGAAAAAAAACACTACATGTGTATTTTTATTTTGAAAAAAATAAAAATGTAAGCTACTTTCTGTAGTGCAGACCATGTTATTGATTCTCCCATACAAAAGAAATGTTCCCCTTTAAATCTGCTTTTCTCCTCCCTGCCTTTGCTGTATTTTCCTCATGATCAGTTTCTTAAGGAAAATTTTCACGACCTGAGACACCAATCTGAAAAATAAGACATGCCAAACTCCTCTAGAAGCCAGGATCACACTACAGATTCATTTTCACTAAGCTCATTAAAGAGCCATTAGTACTCATTTCTTAATGTAACAGAATATCCTTACCCCACATATAACCCTGTAAGCAGACAGATATTTTGGGGTATGTACCTGAACTGTAAGAGTTAATCAGAATTAATAGAATTAATAAACAAATTACTTTTGATAGGAACAATCTGTAACAAGTTTCTCATCTTATCCCCAGCTGCACACCTTTCAAAGTTATGAAAGCTAATAAAGGAATATCACAGTTTCACAATGGTAGACTAATAAAAGTAACATTTTGTCACCAAAACTATTACGCCACTAAGGAAAATAACTTTAACCATGCTGAAATGCAAGCAAATCTTATTCGTGTCTCAATGACAGCAAACAAGTTATTAAAAAATATTTTTATACTGTGCAGACCATTGCCTTTATAAACTGGATGTAAAAAGAGCAACTAAAGAAAAAGATAAAACTTAGCAGCTAACATCAAATTGCTGATCATGTTTGCTGTATGTGTCACAAACACCAAAAAAAAACAAAGACGACTTGGAGCTAAATATGGAGGCATAACATTATGAAGAATTTTATGCAACTTAAAAAGTATAGAGATGGAACTACTTATGAAATCGTGTTGTTTAGGAAGCCAGTAACAAACCTACTTATTTCCAACATCTTCTCCAGAGACCCGATTCCCATCCACAATTGTAAATGAACCAATTCCTTGGAGGAAAAAAAAAATATATTGTAAATAACAAGGCATTATGAACTTATTATCAGCTGTATTACAAAGCAAATGCAGAACTGATATTTACATACCTGGAAGCACTAAGTTTTTGAGTATTTCAGTTCCTGTGGCCGTTGCATTTATCACACAAACATGGGCAGATTCTAAAGCTTCCTGTCCGTGATCACCCCACAATCTATATTGGGATAAAAACAGAAGCATTTGTTTCATTTTCAATAGTAAAGCGAATATAAAAAAAGAAAAAATTGAATGATCACAAATGGAGGCTAGCATACTACTTTCCCTTTGCTGTTGAGAAGGGCTAACTAGCACCAACTAAAATAAGCTTTCCTTTGGAAAATTTACAATGACAAACCTGGAAGTTTCTAAAGAACAAACCTATTTTACTAGCATTTCATTTTCTCCATCCTTATACTCTACACCAGACAAACACCCACATCTTCTTCTATTGTAACATACTTAACTTTTTAAAAAACAGGATGGGTCAAAACACTCCTTATGCAAAATTTGTCCTTGGGAAAAAATATTAACACTGAATGCTTTTTTGTAAGTTTCACTTTAAGTGATACGCTTTTATAACTTGAGATGGTACAAGACACGGAAATGAACAAGCAGCTTCACAAATAGTCTTGATGAGTTGCTTGGTTAGATAATACACTTAAAACATCAATAATATTCAGGCCGAAATCGTGGCCCCACTGTACTGACTCCCAGATGCCCCAGTGACTTCACGCGGGCTGTGATTTTACTCTCTTCAGATGCAAAAAGTCAGTGAAGAGACACAGGAATGTATCAAAACTACCAATAAGACCCTCAAATAGATGGAAGCACATGAGAATCAAACCCAACCCAACCACGCCACGCCCCAGACATGGGCTGGCTCCAGCTCCAGCCGGCCTTTCCTCCTTTAACTCCGCTCTTTTCCGCCTTTTTGCCCCACGCCGGGGCGAAGGCTGGCGCAGCTGCACGGCGGCCAGACGAGCACCAGCCCCGAGCCCAAGCCCCTGCTCACGA
>VXAA01000243.1:6098924-6120716 GCA_013399115.1 Anseranas semipalmata
AGGGCAGGGCCGCACGCCGCGGCAGCCCGCTGCCGGCCCGGCCGGGATGACGGAGGGCCGCGCGGAGCCCGGCCGGCCGTAACACGCAGCAGGGCCCGCCGCGCTACCTCAGCTGCCGGTCGTATCTCTGCTCCTTGAGGCTGGCCCTGCCCGGCTGCGCCATGGCGGTACCTTCCCCCGCGGCAGGCGCTGCGCAGGCGCGGCGAGGCGGGGCGGAGGGGGTGCGCCCCGGTGTGGCGCCGGGCCTGACAGGGCCTCCCCGCCCCGAGGTGTGGAGGCGGCAGAGCCCGTGTGGGCAGGGGGATCCTGCCTCGTCCCGGCGGGGCCTGGCGAGCCGCCGTCCTCCTCCGATGGCGTTCGAGGCGGCAGCGTGCAACACAAGGCAAATAAAATGTGGGCTCCGCTGTGCCGGTGTGCTTCTGTCATGAAAATCTTTGCACGTAGGTTCAATACAGGTCATACCAAAAAGACCGAACTTTCACATCTTTAAACCTTGCAACCAACGTTTCTGCCAGTAAGTTCCAACAAGAGAGGCCCTAAAGTGTGCATCGTTGCAGTAAGCTCACAGGGGCTGTTATGTCACCCTTTTGTTCTGCTTCTCCAGTAAATTCAGTTTGCTATCTATCCACTGCAATAAAATATACAACAGTGCGATTACAACCTAGGGTTATATACTTTGTCGATGACATTGTGATACGCTAGCACTTCCTCTTTTTTTTTTCCCATGCACAGTACCTCCTCCAAACTTCATTTTTCTCAGGCTTTGTGTTTGCTCTGTCACTGTAAATCCTTCCTTCTGTTGAAATTTCAGTGACTGTTGGAATATTTAGTAGGAATGTTCTGTTTACCAAAATCAAAAGTTGGCTCATTCTGTTCTTGCTAACTGCTACAATCACGGTTTCAACTGGTCAAGCCATAAATTATAAGAATTACTCTTTCAGACTCAGTTCCAAAATGCAGTCCCCAGCTCTGGATCTGTGTGTGTATAGCTTTACAAGTCAAAGCCAAGACCTAAAAAAAAATGGCATGTGAAGGCTGGGAAACTCCTAGGGAGCCAGGTACCCAGTTCCTCTTTTTCTGCCCCACTTTGCCCTGTGTGCCAAAGATAATCCTTCTTTCCTCTTGGCCCTCTTTTCTCTGTTCTTTTCCATATTTTATTCAAGCTTTTTCTCTTGCAAAATTCTCTGTCAGTTTTATCTGTGTCCTGTTCTTCTCAACCCCCCCCCCCACACACACACATACACTTTTTTTTTCCTTATTCCTTACACCAGGAAGAGATTCACAGTAAAAAATGTTGAGTCCTTTCCCTTCAAAATCTCATGAAGCTGACAATATAGCTGTGGGAGAAGGATTACCACTTTTCTCTACAGTCATTATCATGGTTTTGTGTTTGCAAAGAAAAATTTGAGAATATAAATTTTGAAATTTATATTGTCAATCAACAACCATAGGCAGTCACCTTTTTAATGAAGTACCAAAAATGAAAAAAAAAAATCCAAAATGATTCTGCGTTGTGGTGTTTAATGTTGAAGTACCCCCTCCTGTTTATATTTACATTGTAAAGTATTTGTGTGCAGCTTTTGAATTCATTATAAATTATTTTAATTCTCACATAAAGAACAGATATCATCACAGTACAACTCCGATTTGGAAAGTGGCAGCATTAGTAATGGCAATGTAAGAGGAGAGATGAGCTGTCCAGACGAACCAGATACTCTCAAGAACCTGAGGTGTAGGCAAGCTCTGGGCTGATGAATGTTTTAACACTTCATCTGCTCCTATCTATTGTACTCCAAAGGCTCTAGGGTGAGCAGCCTGTATCCAAACGGACTGTATTTCTGCCATATTTTGTTAATAGGCAATGACACATTATATGCATTCATATGTATTAAGTAAAGAAGGCACAAATGTGTGCTGCCATCATTAGAGGTAGCCAATTATGACCAGACATCAGGATTACAGAATAATCTGGTATCTGTATATGCAGCAGTACCACCCTAGCTTTAAGGAAAACTTATCTTTAACCTCAAAAAGCAAAACAGATGGGGGAGCACATTATCTGCTGTGTATATAATTAACCACATATTTGATATAGCTATCATTCATAGCTAACATTTTATTCAAGCTGTTTTTATCTTTCAGGTATTGTCACTCCTCTTTTTCACCTTTTCTAAAGCCAACTATTTAAACCTCCGTTATGTGGAGTCCACTTCTGTCATGTCGCCACCATGTTTTCTCTTTTCTCGTCATTTTTCTTTTGAAATACACATATTTAGCCATCTATGTGTTTTTGAATGCGAGGAGATGAAGGTGAAGTGTTGAATGGTATCAAACGCACACAGACATTAGGCCACTTCAATGGCACCGTGCCCTGAGAGCAGGATCTGAGCCTCAGTTTTCAAGTTTCTCTTGAAAACGGTCACTCAGTATTCTCTGTCTTGAATACAATCTTCCCCAAACCTCTTCTCTGCTTTGTTGAGATGCAAAATTTCTCTTCCATTTCTTTTCACTGTCAAGTTGATTTTTGTTTGTTTGTTTGTTTTCCCCCACAGTCTAGAACAGCTTTCCTGACTATTTGCATCCGACTGCTCCTGCCTACGTCTCGTCACTGCGTTTGCCTACAAACGCACCACGGAGCCACACCAGAATAAGGAGAAGCATCACAGCTTCTCACAGCTAACTTGTCCTTCTGAGCAGCAGAGTATTTTAACCCTGTGCCAATGCAGCAGGACCTGCGTGTGCAGATTCAGCCACACGGACACACCTGCAGGATTGGTGCCTGGCGTGTGTCAGGTGTACTCAGCGACCTCAGCGGATCACACTCCTTTAACAGAGGTAAATGGAGAAGTGGATCTGAGTAAGTCATTGTAAAACTGCTCTGTGGACACCTTTACAGCAGTTTACATCCCTTGCTGAGTGATTTAGTTTGCATCAGTAAATCTCAAAGGTTTTAAATCTGACTCTTATGGAAAGGTCCTGAAAAAGGAAATGATTTCTTACAAGGCCGTACAACAATAGAAAAATGACTTAAAATACTTTCATTGATTTTTTTCTTCAATTTTCTTGATTGCATAATAGAAGGATCCTTCTCTGTATGCTACTGTCTTTATGAAAATCAATGATACGTTTACAAAATGTGGCTTTTACAGATGGTGTTCCCTTAGATCTAATAAAATTACTACCAAGAAGCTATTTTTCTTGCCACAAAGATGTCCTAAGAGCTTTTATAGTGCAGACTGGGTATCTCATTGTAGCTTCTTCATGGGTTTAGCTGGATGCAGGCAACTACTGGGTTATAGCACATCACTGAGGCTTCACAGAGAGGCTCCTGTCTCTAGAGTCTGCCATGTTCTGTTCCCCAATTTACGTACACTTGTATTTTTGTCTTTTAAAAAGTTTCTTTAGAGTTACCAAGAAAAAAAAAAAAAAAAACAGATTGCTAATTCATCTTTAATTGGTGTGACCCTACCTCATTGAAAGGTAGCACAAAACACTTTTCCTGAGATGAGAATGCTCTCCATCTCATCTAAGCAATGCTTCTGAAGTTTTAGTTACAAATCTGCTGGTAACGTCAGTCCTTTTTGCAGCTAAAGAGAATAAGAAAAGAGAGGCAGTAACCAGGTGATGTTTCTCCCTGCAGAACACACAAGAGGGAAGGGCAGTTCCCATTACAGCCTGCACAGGCTACTGTGCCCTGGTGCTCAGAGCAGGTTACGGATATTGCTTCCTTGTGCAGAATGAGAAAACACTACTACTTTTCCCTCAATTTGATCTCCATGTACAAAAATTTAGCTAGTTGTCACCTGGACAATCTTGTTTCCTCTCTAAGTCCTGGGACTTCAGTTACTCGAGTTTTATGCTTTCCTTTTCCTGTGCTGTGTCAGCAAATAGAGTGAGCAGAGCAGCAGCAGCAGCAGCAGCAGCAGCAGCTGCAGCTGCAGCAAACTTAGGAGCAGCAGGAACTCAGATGCTTTCCCCGTCCTGCGGGAGCTGCTTCGGTTGCTCTGTATCTTTAAGGGGCTGACCCTATCCCACGGTGAGCCGTTATAAAGGCAGGTAAGCAGCAATACCCCGATCAAAGAGCTGAGAGCAAAGCAGGGTGCAGCTGCCCTATAATGACTGGCCACCACAGTTGGGGATATGGGCAGGATGACGGTAGGTTATAGCGTTTCCATGCTGCATCTCTCTGTCTTCCCCCATTTATTTTCTTTCTAGAACTGTTGCCTGAGCCCTGCAGAGCTGCCTGCGTTTCCATGTCTGCAAGAATCAAGTGTATACAGCAGTTAATTAATTACTTTATTGATGATAAATAGCACACAGAAAGTGGCACCAAAAGATGCCCAAACTTACGCCTGCTGCCTTTTGTTGTTGCAATCACTGCTCCTCAATTGAGGGAAGCAGTGCTAAGTGTTTTCTTCCTCGGGCTGCAGATATTACAGATGGGTCCTTTTCCAAAAAGCTGCTATGAAAATGATGAACTATTTGTCTCTCCAAAAGCAATTTCTTTAAGTAAATAAGACTTATTAGAGCAGTAGTAGATCTTCTGATCCTGTGCAGCTATTGAAATGTGATATCTAGACTTCCAAAGAAATGAATAAGATGAGGTATAGGTTATATATTTCTGGAACATCAGTAAATTGTACAGATCAGTATCAGAGCATTCTTATTGAACAAATCATGCTTTCTGATTTGACAGTCTTTAATTTAGTCATCCTCCTTCACTTCCCACCTTCAAGACTGTGTCAGTGAGAGGATGTGTGAAACTACTGAAAGATTCCTACAACAATGTTTTATACCACCTGTACCCTTTGCAGAGAATGATGGATGAATGACTGATGTTGTCCAATAAGACAGTCTTTTGCATAACCTTCAGGAGCTAGTCTCTTCCTCTGTCTTGTGACAGCTGTTATTTTACAGTTGCTGAATCCAAAAGCAACTTCACTTGAACGCTAAGTGAAGCTGGTTAGTGCTACTAGATGGTGTTGTTTGGGCGTCTGGGTAGTATTAATAAAGCCATGTATGTTAACACAAAGCCTATAAGAGACAAATGATATTGCCTAAGCTTGTGTAACAACCTTTAAACCCCAAATCTGCTTTACAGGCAGGCTGAGAAAATATACTATTTTATAAGCTTAGCTTTTCAGAAAATGCCAAAGATAAGACAACAATAGATCACTTTTTTTTGTTAAAACTCGAGGGTAAATACCTGTGCTTTGGAAAAAAAAAAATCATTTGTGAAAGTATGTGAGAAAGCTACCATTAAAAATGTGCTAATTGGGAATCTTAAAGTAAAATTGTTACTGTTTATATTTTCTGAACATGAGCAGTTAGGACTGAACTGCTGCTTGCACTACCAAAGTGGAAAAAGAAGGGGTAAGAGTAAGTAATTCTGATACATATAAGGCTTTGTTATCTCAAACCGCATGAGTGTTCCAGATCTGGCAGCAGAGAGCAATGTTATTAAATTGGTCTTTCACCCCACTCTACTGGGTTCAGGAAGTCCAGAAATGTTAATTATCACACTGTACCTCTCTTTCAGGGCAGAAAGATACCATAATGGGCAGGAGTGAGGAATGAAGCTGCTTCAAAGATTTACTGCAGTCCTAAAATGGTTTTAAAAATAACTGCACAGTCAGTAGCTAAGAGATTGAGTCATCTGCATCTCATTTGAATCATTGGAGCTTTTACATTCTTTCCTAGGAAGAATTAAATGCTGTTCCTTTGAAGGAGAATGTGTGCATGCAAGTGTGCTTACACCTGCATACACCTTGGAAGGGCTACAGATACCTTAAAAATGTATTTACCAACTCCACAGAAAATTAGTGGCACAAATGAAGATGCAGCAGTCTGATGTGTTGTGGCTTCCCCAGTATGTTTTGTACAAGATGCTTCAGTCCCCCATCTACTTGCAGACTGTGCTAATAAAAACACACAAAGCTTAGAATATAAATGAACTTGTCAGATGCCAAACTTTCAAGTCACTCCTGCTAAGTGAGCTTTACTTCAAGCCTTATGAAATTCTGTAACAATTTTGTGCGTAGTAGGAAGAAAATAATAATGGTGCTTTCCTTTCTCTGGTTTTGAAGGACCTTTGGAGTGGCACAAATCTTATCCTATTGCCCAAGGGAACCGTCAGTCGCCTATTGATATAATTTCTGCAAAAGCAGTCTATGACCCTAAGCTGATGCCGCTTGTTATTTCCTATGAATCCTGTACATCTCTCAACATCTCCAACAATGGCCACTCAGTTATGGTTGAGTTTGAAGATACTGATGACAAGACAGGTGAGACTAACACACTGCCTATTACCTTGGAATAACATTTTGTGTCTTAGGGCAACAATTAAGTACATCCTGTATAGTATATTTTATACAACGTATAATTTCAGTCTAGAAAAAGAGTATGCAACCAGAGCCCTTTACACTTAGTGTATGAATGAATCTGAGCCTTACATTTCTTGTCTTCACTTGAGTCTCTCTAGCAATATTTCATATCACACAGCTGAATAGCTTCTGCATTAGGAAAAGCACTTGTGTCAGGAAACTCAGAAGTTTGTAGCCTTTCCTTTTAAATGGAGATTGTCAGTTTTCTAGAGAGGGAATCCATGCAGCTCTCCAGCACTCCCAGACCACAGCCAGCATGCAGAGCAGGTATGTACGCTCCTCAATGCCCTGCTTCCATGGTCATCTCAATCAGAGATGCTAGCTCGGTCTGGCTCACACCCCGGCTTCCATCCACAGGGGAAGGGAAGAGGACTATCAGAGACCGGGTCATACAGCATAGTCATCATAACTGTAGTGCACTGAACCTATTTTTATCTGGACAGTCAATGTTATCTTGCATTTTCTTCTTTCCTCACTGCCTCGAGTACAACTTCAGAAATGATCAAGTCTTTCTGATTTGTTAGCAATTTGTGGATGTTGCACTATCTGCAATTGTATATTCCTTGGCAGAAAATTTAAATGCTTTATATGATTACTTCTATTAAGGTCTGCCATGGAAGTAGAATTGTTTTTACAGCAGGGAAGGAAGGACAGTGGCAAATACAGCATCAAAATGGAGACAACAAAGTAGCTGATAAATGGAGAGGAGTGCATCTAAAAATACTCTGAACAATTTTAAACTTGACAATTGATTTCATTTTCCATTTGGTTGTGTTTATCGATCTCAGTTGAATAGGATATCCTAGGTACTCAAAACAAGTTACTTTCTGTGAAGTGATTTGTCTGTGCTGGTAACCCTTTGAAATAGAGCCTGCGGGTCAAAATTCCTGCCACCTGATTCTAAATTTTCTCATCTTGAATTAACCTAAAAAACTGCCCAAATTAATAGTCAGGTCTTCAGGTATAATTTCTGAATTTGAAATGAAGAGTAGATGTTCATTTTCCAAAAGCTTACTGCATAGAAATCCATTAAGCATGTAATCCTACAAAGAACTTTTAAAATGTATCTGGAAATATTATCTTAGTTTGCTAACTAGTTTTATGCAATTCTAAGCTGAACTATAGCTACATAACAGTGAACTTTATCCAGCTTTAGAAGCTCAACTTAAGAGCATCATGCATCACTTTGCAGATAGAGAAACTTGGAGCACACAGGAATGAAGACATCTGCCCTTTCTACACTATGCATGTGCCCTGTTTCAGTAACACTTACAAGCAAGAAGATTGATAGGAGCACAAACATGGTTCCAAGTGTTTTTAGTTCTGTTGAAATAGATCTAGTGACTCACAGCTTTGCATAAATAGTACAACAGAATTCTGACAGTAATCCATCGTAGCTAGATTTCTTAAAATATTGGGACAGGTGATGCATTCTATTAAGTTCAGCAAAGCATACTAGAAGATACTTAATAATTAATACTAAGAACACCACTTTGGCAAGGCCAGCTTCCTGCATGAAGGTCAGCTAGAACTATGTACATGTGAGGGTGTGCACAATGCTACAACTTCAAATTTTTGAATAAAATGTTATAGACTGCACTGAGGATAAGTGCTTTACAGATACTGAATGCACTTTAATTTTCTTAAGGTAAGACTTTGATCAGTCTTTTATGTCAGCTGAGCAAAACTTCATTGGTTTACTGCCATATAAAAGTACAAGGGAATTACAGATGCTGTTAGAGTTTCTTCTATAGTCGGTGTCTTAAACATTCATCTGTTCTTAAGTGTTATTTCTGAATGATGTATAAAGTTTCTCTGTATCACTTTCTCATCTTTATAAGGTGGTTTGAGATTCTGAATGGTGTTGTGTAAAGTACAAGCTATTATATTACCTCTTTTATGGGATCAAGTATTTAAAGGAAGCAGAACATAGAGATCCTCCACTGGAAAGAACACTATAGAGGAAATACTTAGCTGAATTGTCTACCTGATGCTCAAGGTATTTACCTTTTGCACAAAATCCCAACTAGCATTGTCAAAAATATTTTAGGTATTCAACTTAGGTTTTGTGTTAAACAGGAAAGGCCTAACTATTACAAAGCTACTAAATCTTCATATGTCAAATGTATTCTTTCAAAAAAAAGTTAGAAAATTCTGTATAAGTAGCCACTTGATATTCTTTCAAATTTATTTTGTACCAATTTATTAAATTAAATTTGTGCCAAATTTAGGTGTTTTCCATTAATAAATCTATCCCTTATAGATATCTGTATGATGCGTCCCTTTCATACTGGAAACTGAGATGCACAGTAGTAGAAAATAGCAGCTAACAGTTGTTTTACTAACAGGAAGCTAAAAAGCCAGAATGCTTTATTTTTTTTCTTTCTTTCTGCCTAGCGATCAGTGGTGGTCCCTTTGAAAATCCCTTTCGGCTAAAGCAGTTCCACTTTCACTGGGGGGCAAAGCACAGCCAGGGATCAGAGCATACAATTGATGGCAAACCTTTTCCCTGTGAGGTAACTGTTTTTACAGATGGGGTTAATTCATGCAAATGCTGTTGACAAATGACTTTGTAGTGGGGTCTGGATGTTCCTTAGGATTTGGATGGTTCAGTGTGTTTATTTATCTATTGATCTGTTGTTTATCTGATTGCCCTGTATTTGGAGTGCAAACCTGCCCCCAGTGCAGCCATTTCTCCAAGATCCTCTGCCATCTTATGCTCAGGACACAGCTTGCTCCACAGCTCAGCTGTGTTGCTCACACGGGAAGGATGTACAGGCAAACATGGTGTTGAGAAGCGGTGTATAGCTCTACTAGCTGGCATGGTTAGCCTAGACTACAGCTGAGGATCACACCCTGTGAAATGACCATGCTGGTGCCATCCATAGCTTAGAAATGGCTGCAACTGGAGGCTCTTGAAAATTTTCTGCAAAGCTGGGACAAGGCTCGGGCCTTTCTCACAACAATCTTTTGCAAATCCTACAGCAGGGTAGCATCCTGGAGTCCACCAGTGAGGAGCAGAGCACAGTGCTTCATGGAATGAAGTCCTGTATCAGGGAAGTTAAGTCACAGAATCATTTGATAATGCCTGATTTGCTTCAAATTAAGGTTAACAGAAACTTAGCGTCTGTCCATGGTTATGGCCAGGTCCAACTTATGGACTTGCTCATCTTCCCAAAGATGCCTTTGGAACCTATATTCCATTATGAACGAGCATTACTGCCTGGTAAACATGAGACAACCTACGTTGACAGCTTCTATCACTAATTTGTTCAATTCTTATTTGTTATTTTCCTTTAAAGCTTCACTTAGTTCACTGGAATGCCAGAAAATATGCAACATTTGGAGAAGCAGCAGCAGCTCCAGATGGCTTGGCAGTAGTTGGTGTTTTCTTGGAGGTAAGAATCACAAAAATAGCATGTTTACATGATGAAAAGCATTATACTGTCAAATGTTTGAGAACCAAGCTATGTATTTAAGAGGTGCTTAGGGAAAACAGATGACTTATTGGAAGCAGTAACTCACTGCAAATTGCTGTTAAACCTTCCTTAGTAGGAATGTAGAGATTCAGATAAGAAAACTATGCTACCTATTCAAAGTATAATTAGTCATTCTTATTTAACCTGTCTATTCCATTACTATTTTAGATTGGGAAAGAACATGCCAATATGAACAGACTCACTGACGCTTTGTACATGGTAAAATTTAAAGTAAGTTTTAAGTTCTTTAAATTTTCTTGTTTCTGGGACATCCCTTAAAATAAAATCACATACATATTTAAGATAAACAAAAATGGAAAATCAACCACCAGAAATCCTCCCATCATCAGAACATTACTGTAGTTTGATTCTTCCTGTCCAATACCTCTGATCTCTTACCCTCTAAACTTCAGTATATTTGCCTAATCTCAGGTGCCTCCCAAGGCTATGCTGACCCCACTGGTCATTCAGCGGTTTTGCTGTTCCTGAAGTTTTTAAAATCAAAAGCTCCATGACCCTTCAGGCTCAGCTCTTAAGCTCAGCAAAATAATCCATCAAGCCTAGCCTTGAACAAGTTGAAGCTGGTTGTCCAGCTTATTTCTGCTGCAAAATTCTGTGAGGGGACAATCTTCACGGGGTCCTAAGCTAAGTCTATTCTCAGCAATACCTGAAGGTGGTCTTTCACCAGATGTGTCCAAGAGCTTTGAAGGCTGATGCCTGCTGCACTTTCTCAAGTGCAGACCAATTACACCAGCATGAATATTATCCTTTCTAGATTTACGTGGGCTTAATGCACTCCGTAAAATGCCTAAGTTCTAATACACAAAATAAACTGTACCGAATACTTGAGTAGGCATATTTCTAGTTCCTTTGCATATGCTTGTGAAAGATGGGAAACGAAGGCAGTTATACAGCAATAGGTAGGTTGTAGATACATTAAGTGATACTTTGATGTTTAATAAGTGATTCCCTCCACTTATAGGAAAATGTTATCCCTCAGTTGTAGTGATGGAAGGTCTGCAGGCTTGCCACCAGGGATAAGCTGCTCAGTTTGCTCTTTATGAGCAGCTTTAGACTGTTGGACAGTGCTTTCTGTGACTACCTTTCAGATACTTCTGAATACAACTACAGGCTGAAAAATCTTGCCCTAGACTGTGGTAGTCAAGGCAATTGCTACCTTAGACCCAGCACCTCCTTCTACTGGTCTTTCAGTTGATCCACCTTGCTCTACTTTTAGAGCATTTGATTTTTAAAAACTATTTGTCGCAGCAGACAATGATGGTTTTAGGCCAAGTTTTCCACAGTTTCAGATTTTCTACTGAAATAGATGCATGGCATAGAAAATAGCCAGTAACAAGATAAGGAATTTTTCTGTGATATTATCTGTAGCTCACACTGAACATTAAACACAGAATATACTTCCTACACCATTTTTGGACTTTTTATCACAAGATCTGAACTTCAGTAGAGGTCATGTGGCAAGAATACACTTCCTGCACTATTTTTAGATCTTTTGTGACAAGAGCTGAACTTTGGTAGAGGCCATGGGGCAAAAATGCCAAGTCCAATCAATTAGCAACAGAGGTCACAGTTGACATGCAACAGTATGTAATATTTTCCTGATTCTGTCTTCATGCTACTCTTAGATAACAGTTGTTAAGAGGCAGCCAAGCCATTACAGACTCTTCTTCTCCTGTTTCCCATTCTTTAGTATCACTCTATCATTTTTCTTTCAAAAAGACTTTAATCTGCGCTTAAAAGTAAAAAGAGAAATAACAAGTATCAATTGTCTTCCAGGGGACAAAAGCTCAATTTAGAAGTTTCAACCCCAAATGTCTCCTGCCTTTGAGTCTAGATTATTGGACGTACCTTGGATCTTTGACAACACCACCCCTTAATGAGAGTGTAACATGGATAGTGCTCAAAGAACCCATCAGTATTTCTGAGAAACAGGTAAACTTTTAATACTCTCCCAAATCTTTTAAGATTCAACACTGGATATACAGGCTATGACTCTTTTGCTCTGCAGTGGGGCAAAGACCATTAGCCTGTGAATAATCAGCCTGTTCAATAATCAGGGCTTCTGTTTTTTCTATTAATACTACCTAGTATCTTTGAACTTGTTCTAACAACTGGCTGCAATGTACTGAATACTTCCCTTTGGTCCTTTTTCAAAATCATGAATATCAATTGCCTCTTTGAAAACTAAATTATCTCACGTGAATTTACAGCTCGAGAAGTTCCGCATGCTGCTCTTCACCAGTGAGGAAGACCAGAGGATCCAAATGGTGAATAATTTCCGCCCCCCTCAGCCACTTAAGGGGAGAGTAGTTCGAGCTTCCTTCAATGCCTGAACAAAACTGATAATGGCCCTGAAATATCCAAGAGCTTCCACATGAGAGACCATAAATCTGGTTTTTAGATCATTCATGGAGCATGCAAGATAGCCGTTTCCCTGAACACGTTGTACTTGGAGGGGGACAACAATTTCCTGATTTTATAACTTATTTGAATCTCACTCTTTTTAACTTAATCTTTCATCTTTTTAACTAGAACTCTTTTTGGTATAAGGGATAGTCAAGTAATTGGGAGTGCTGTCCTGGATCTGAAACTAAAAATTAATATAAAATGGGAAATGATGTGGTGATCTATTAGTGCTGATGCCCACATCTTCTAATTCTCTAACTTAATACAGGGTGAAACAATAGTCAAGAAATTTGGATAAACCGGACTTAATTTTTTCATATAGATCTTGCTTGTTAGCATTTGCTGAGCTCCCTTTGAAAGATTTTCACTGTATTTTAGCTGTCTGACACAAAGTGCACAAGTACTACAAGAAAACTGTTCTTTGCTCACCTCAAGTAGGCACCAATATGAAAACTACATATATATATATAATTTTAAAAAATTAGTGTTCTAAGAGGCTATCTTGTAACTGATTTAAAATACAATACATAATATGTAAATGCTCTGTGTTTAAAAACAGGCCATATTATTGCACAGTATTGTTTATACATTAATTCTTTTAGCTCATGCAGCATACATAATTATAATGCCCTCATTAATTTTGTTGAGAAGGACATCTGTAGCAATTCAGGTATGTATTTTCTGGCTATCTCAATTGTTCAAATTCTACCTCAGTTAGGTGATTTGCTTTGCAATATGACCTCTTTCAGTGTCTGCCCTAAAGAATGTAGATGGTTTATTTTACTCTAGGGACCTAATTTGGGTAGACCTTGACTCCACTGAATGTACATTGCTGCACAAATCATCCCCTAGCTACGGCAGCCTGTCAGGGATATTCCCCGCAAATGTGAGGTTTCCTCAGTCCTGAGTACTTTTACCTCCTCAGAATAGTTGCTTTAGAAAAGTTATGCTTTAGTATTGCTGCTTCTGCAGCTTAGTGACAAAATTCTTCAGACCTCTGTGTCCAGTAGTAAATACAGTGATGTTATCTGTAACTATCCTCAGTCTATTTTCAGTTATTTTAATTCTGGGCTTCAAATGTCTTACTTAATCTGTATACTTCACACAAATTGTTGATGATTATCAGTTTTCACCTTAAATGAAGAAATTGCTCAAAGCTGTATACCTTTTTTTTTAAAAAAAAAAAAAAAAAAAAAGGCAAGGCCGGGGGGGAGAACACCACCTACCATGGGCTGTTCTCCCTTTTCAGAAAAGGGAGAAAGATGCTGGGTGTGAAGCACAGTACAATTAATGGAAGACCAGAATTCTAGACTTAACTCTTGTACAGCTTTTCTGGTACACTGACCTAAAACATTCTGTTCCTTAGTTTCTTCATATATAAAATGAGGGTAACACTGTATGACTGACCTACCTCACAGGAATGTTGTGAGGGCTAATTCAGCCTTGTTTTGAATTTGAGACTCTTATACAGAATACACTAGAGGAAATAAAACAATTATAAAATGCAATCTTTTTAACTATTATGAATGTAACTTTGCTAGTAATGCAAACTGGTATTGCAAAAAAAAATCTATTTATGTATCTTAATTTCTTTAACTAAATAAATGAGACTTAAATCAAGTATGCATCTCGTCCTCTATTTTGAACAGGTCTACCTTTCTGTACATACTGCACTGCTTTTTTTGTTTTCTTGGACTCTTTGACAGAGAAACACTTATCTTCAACTGATGCATCCATTTCAGATCAAGGAATGATCTGATTGCTCACCTTCAGGTATAGGAACCCTGATTATGCTATAGTAGAACAATATAAATACAGATAAGAGATCTCTCAAGGTGTTTTTTGGAAGTTCTAGAAAGTTTATCTGTTTAAAAACTGTTTTTGGTCTGTGCCACAATTCTTCCCATCCTCTGGAACTAAGTTTCTATTGCAGTTTATTCTTTTGGCCAAGAATTTTTGACATCTTGTACGTCTTTAATGACTTGCCCAGTGTCAGAGTTAAGCTTTTTGTTGTTATGAATGTTATTTCCCTGTTAAAATTATAACTAACATGAAACACCTTTTAAAATATAAAACGTCTTCCAGAAGAACCTTACAGATTCGACAGCCCAATTGTTTTATGAAGGTTAAATTCTCCTGATTGAAATTTAACCTGTATCGCTTATTACATACAGCTTAAACTACCAAAGTACTGCTGCATTAGTACATGCTTTGACAGAGTAGGTTACTGATCAATATTTTCAGCATTTTTTCATTCTAAGCATGTAAGACCTCTCACAAAGTGTTAATAGGGCTTCTTTATCAAAACTTTGTTCAGCTTTTCCCAATTATAACCACTTGGTCTAATAAAAGAAAAAGCTTACTTATCTACAGAATGTGTCCATGCTGTGACCTTGAACATAGTACTTAAGCTTCTTTAAGGGTGGTTTACTCATGCACAACAGAAGGGTAATATTTAGCTCACAAGGTTATTGTAAAAGCTTAGCTATTGTAAAGAGCTTTAAATGTTGAGTCCCACAAGGTGTTCAGTTTCTGGGAGATGTTTACTACACCTTGCTTTAGAAATAAAACTATCTTAGTTACAGCTTTTCTTACTTGTTGGATTACAAAACATACTTTATTTTTTTCTTTTACTATGGTGAAACAAAATATACTGATAATAGGAAACACCTTTTGTAGTCATTTCTTCCTGGAACCCTGGGGGTCCAATAAAAAACACAAATATTTTTTGTATGGCTTAAAGCTATAAACTACGTTCTACAATTTAACACATTTCAAGTATTTAGAGATGATAAAAGGAGCAGACCGCAAGAAGAAATATCAAATATTATGATACTGAATTTTATTGTATACTGAATGAATAATGCAATCAGTGTGACAAAGGTACAGTATTCAGTTAGATTAAGCTTCACTATACTGTTTTTTTTCCCCTGTAAGTGAAAATATAGTCCGCCAGGAAAAACATAGCAAAAATAATAATAAAATTATTCCCCACCAAAAGACTAAAAATTACTAGTCCAAGATATTTTTCAAAAGAGGTAAGACCAAATGCTTCACTGATAATTTATCTTCATTTAGCAAAGTTCTCCTAGTAACTATGTTCTGGGGTACAAGGGACCATATTAATGGGCATTTCATATACAAATTCTTGACTTGTTAATATATTGGTTGAAATATAATTAACATGAGAGCCTTATAGCAAGAACTCTTATTCCTTTTACTGACATTATTTTATCCTATTATCTATGGGATGAGGAAAAGGAAATCCAGAGACTGTGTACTAATATTTATAATATGCTGTGAGACCCTCAGAGGATAGTAACTGTGTCAGTACAAACTGCTATTATTTAATAATTCCAGTTTTGTTCTGAGCTAAGTTTTGCTGCCTGCACCTACAGATATGACCATCAATTTACAGATGTGCTGTATTTTGTAAGACCATAGGAATCAAGCCACTACCTATCTGCTTGTCTGAACTCCTAACTGTATTTTAGCCAATGCCTCTAGCACACATGTGCCCCTTAAAGGCTATTCATAGGGCTGAATAACTTTGCTATGCACCAGTACTTTCTGAAGATTAGCAGAAACTTCATTTTCTCTGCTTTCTTTCTGACTACCTTGTTCTGCACACACCTTCTTCTAAACCTTACTCAGGAAAGTTTCTCCTCCACAGTCATTCAAATTCTAGAACATGTGCTACCCTTGCCTATACCAGCTCCATTGAAAGACAAGTACCAGCTGAATCTAACTACTCCAGCAAGACTTGGCTTAATTTGTGATACGATCATAGTTGTCATGACTGAGGGAACACACTGCCTTACATTTAGGAGAGTGACAGAAATTGAGCAGCTGTAAAAGCTAGACTCCAAATGCCACCTAGTGGCTACCTATTTCCGTTCTTTACCGTTTCTTACACTTAAAATGCTTAAAACAATTTTTTAAGGATACTTAGTCAAAATACAACAGATGGGAGAAACTGTAACTTTGACAATAATTATTTTTTAAAGGTACTATAGGAGCAAAGGACTATAGGACTATAATTGAAATCCCTGTGCTGGCTCTACACATGCAGTCCTTGAAACTTCTTTATCAGATAAAAAATCAATCTTACAAAAGAAACTCAATAGATCAGTTATGTCAGCTACAATTTTTACTTCACTGGTAGGCTAGAGATGTCCTCTGCCTGGTAAGCTGCACGCTCCATTAAATTTAACTCTTTGACTTTAATAGTTCTAGTTAAGGTTCAACTTATTTTTTTATTACCCTCTGCAAACAGGAAGATTTTTAGGCAGTTTCAGTGATATAGTTGATGTAATCTAGTAGTGATTTATGATGATGTTTCATCATTAACCCAAATATAAGCATCAGTGGAAAAGTGTTGCAAGGCACCTTGTCACAAGACAGTGCTTTTGGTGGTGTTCAGAGGCCAGAAAGATAGAAAAATGATTATTTCAGGAAAAAAAACAGAGATAAGCCTGAAAAAAAAGATGTTACCTTGTACCTCAGATTAGCTGTTTTCCTCTCTGAATTCCTTCTGCAAGCAAAGATGACCATTTAGCGCAGACACTGAGTATCAGAAGCACATTGCTGTATGCTGCCTGTATTGCTGAGGGTCTCAAGTTTTTTCTAGCTATCCCAAGGAAACTGTGATGTATTGATGAAACCTGATTGACTTTACCAGAACTATTCCCAGTCTGCATGACTGTAAGGCAGAAAATATTTATGCCTCTGATGTTCCCTCTTTAATAGTACTTGCATTACCTTCAAATTTTAGTAAAAAATTCAGCACCTTACTCCAGGTTGTGAACAGCAGCATAGTAATGCAAACCATCATTGATTTCATTTCACATTAATATAGTGAGTTTTCTACATGTGGGCACTTCAAACCAAGCCAGAAGACTTTCCTGCACTTGTAAGTTATCCTCAAGAAATTTAAACTCACATTTACTGTGGTACAGAACCTTAATTGAACATGCATTTCAGTATAACAGTGCTTTTCAGTTTAACTTGAACCAGTTTGCAAGCAACATTGGGTAAAAATGATGTATGTGGAGTTAAGATCCAGTCACAGCAAGTATGTAGTCCTTTGTACCAGTCCAATCACTTTAACTTAAATTGGATCGTTAGTTTAGCCCCTGCAACTTCATGTATAGACACACAGCTTAGTCTCTGCTGTAACAGCAGGGGTTAAGTGAAGTTGGAGAGTTGGAATGACATTTTTCCTACAGTTGTTCATTGTGTTTACCTCTGTTCATTGACATTTCTTGCAGCTTGTTTGCTTTCGTAGCATTCAAGTATTTGTTTTAGATTATATAGGAAGATCAAAGACTGGATTTTATTTGTAACCAAACTAGGAGGAAAACGCAGTTGCTTTAGTAGACCTTGAGGAAACTTACTTTTCCCAGTCTCATTCATGATTTTTTGCTTGTAAGAGATCTCTCCATGTAAGGTGCTAATTTACCTTTTGTGAATATTCAAAATAGGACATACAGCAAAGGAAATGTATGTCACTATTCGCAGGGCAAAACACATATAGCAAATAGCTGGCATCTTTAAAGGCTCTGAGCAGGAATGAATCCAAGTGTTTTGTGGACTGAAGTTGTATTTGTTCCCTTTCAAAAAGACAGTTAGGTGCACTGTTGTGCTTTTTGTGAAAAGGCGAGTTCCGACTCTATCTGTATTCTCCTAGACAGACCAGAGTCAAGTCATTCACAGGACCTGTCTTCCTTTGCATGATGGTCATTCTGGGCTTGTTTCTTGACTTCAGCTAAAGACTTTATTATGCAAATCTATCAGAGCTATACCAAGTATACTTTCATAAGTCATTTCTGAGTGATGCATAAGTTTGGCATCTTTTTCCTCCTAAGATTTTTGGTTCTTCTACACAGTGTTGGATTTTCAGAGAGAAAGGGTGATATAGTGTGTTGTGGAAACAACATTATCTGAACTGTAGTCAGCTACAGTTCTCTCAGCAGCTTAGATGTTCCAAGAGTTGAGATGGCTGCGGCTCTTTTCAAAGCAGAACACTGAGCGCTAAAACCCTTGAGCAAAGTTTAAGATTGGTTGAAAACTACCTCCCCCCCCCCTTCCAAGAAGTCAGTTTTTCGTATCAGTTTTGCAGAAATCTGCCTCCAGTTCTGTGTCTGAAAATCGTCACTGTGCAAATATTCTGTTACCACTGAATAATTCAGGTAGCTCTATATTAACTTACTTGAGTTACTCCAGGTATATGACTGTGCTTCTTTTATTAAACTTCATTATTTTTTTGGTGCAAATGTTTACAAGTTCAGACTGCTCAAATATGTCTGCTTTGCAAAGGCTGCACAAAAACATTTACTTTTGTCATTGTAAACAGATTTTGGGAAACAATGAATAGAACAAATGTAACTGTTTCTGTGATGGTGTCAGCATCTTCATCCAGCATATTATAATTTAGCTTGAGCTAGTTATTCTCCTCAGATCATTCTTAATGCTTTGCTAAGAAACTTGATATAGCTAGGATCATGAACAATAACAGTAATTTTTGCCTTAAGATCACCATATACTTTAAAATTATATTAAGGCATAAAAGATCACAAAACAGTAAACCAAAGTCTATTTCAAGTCCTTATATACAATGGAAGGCATGCAATACAAGTAGAAGTAAGATAATTTATTAACATTTTGATATCTCCCAAAGAGCTTACCAAAATACATCACCCCTTCCTTCAGTCTTAGAATACTAATTCTCCAATAGGCATCCAGTAAGTGATAACATAACTCCAAAAATTTGCTAAGATATACCACCAGAGAAGAGGGAAGCTCTATCTTTCCCATCATTTGTACCCCATATCCAGAAGCATACAGCCTAAGAATACAGTTTCAAGTATCACTCACCCAAATTAACTGAGGGACAATGCCAGAAGCAGCAGTACCCCTCTTCAGTCTGCATTTTTCCCCTTTCTCTACATTTGATCTCATGATCACATTACCACATAGGAACCTGTATCCCTCCCAAAAAATTATCATGTTCTCAGATCTGATAACAGCGTCACTTGCTCTAAGGTCATACGATAGCTAAATCTGCCTCAACAGGTGGGTTCTGGGAGAGACTAGGACTAGAGCTCTAAACAGCATCCAGTAATTATATCAAATTCAGTGTCTCTCATAGTTTTGCACTTCTCTGTTCATATAAACATACGAGTTGGCTGACCTAACTTAAGCAATGTATTCCTGTCTCAAATACATGGCATGATTTATCTGCTTAGAAATTCCTGAGGTAGTAACTTCAGGTCAGAAGTAAAGATGTCATGTGCCTGAGTGGCCTGACTGCAACCTGTTTCATGCAATGAGATTTCTGAGAATGACCTTTTAGGCTCAAATAAACATTTCACTTTATCTGAAACCTGCTGAAACTGGCACTGACTTTAATGGGCGCTGGATCATGGCCTAAACACGCAACATAGAAATGAGCACAAAAATATATTTGCAAAGAAAAACAGAGTTACTGCCCGTACAAGATAAAATTATACCCTGAAAAAATCTAAATATAGCATTTGTTACATTTTAACCTACCATTGCACCTTAATACAATGCCCCTGAAATTGCATTAATTTGCTTATAAATGCTAGTAAGAACTCTTTCCTGGCACAGGACATTTGATATTGAACTTTTGCTCACCTATAAACAATGAAGTCAAAATTAAAGCTTAGTTTTATTTAAAGAAACTTGAGTTATATTTTTTTCAATGCAAATTAGTAAGATAGAGTGCCATGGCAACCAAGCCACTGTTGCCACAGAAATTTACCATTCTAATTAGATATTCCTGAGGGCAAAAATACTGCAAGCCTGAGCAATACTGTTTCTTTCCTCAAATCACACCAGAGAGTAGCATTTCTACTTTTTGACTTTAATTATATATCACTCTGGTTCATCAGCATAACCAAACGCTCCAAAGCAGAATCTGAATCTCAGTTCAGCTTAATATCCAGTCCTGTCAAGTAGTGACACTGAAAACTTTTAAGTTTCTTATATGCCTTCATACAGTATTCCTTTTTGTACTTGGATTATATGGAACAAAAGCAACACCTGCAGGATTGTTAATAGTTTCACCTTAATGTACATGTTTCCTAAATCACTTCAGCTTATGCATATGAGTTTATGAAATTACTGCATGAATATGTGAGCAGTAAGTACTAGCTTTCAGCTGAAGAGAAGCATTTAAACATGCCTTCAGCACGGGAAACTCAGAGCAGTCAAGTTAGTTTTCAGGCTGCCAGATGAGGTTTTATCACTGTTGTAAATGGCACAAAAGCTGAAAAAACTGGTAGGTCAGAATGAAGACTGCCAAGGAACTACTGCCAGTGTACCCAAGCAGTGGAGCAAAGCAGAGAGATACAGGTATGGGCTGCTGCGGATTACCTCTTTCAGTTCAGCAGATTTTTCAGATAAATAATAATAAAAAAATGCGTCAAATTTAGGATGTTTCCACATATGCTAGAATAATGTCCTGATTTTTATCTCTAAGGTGACCTTCCATTTTTTTCTTGGTTTGGTCTTCCAGTTGATATGAAACTGTTTCACTGTTTTAATTTAAAACAAACAAAAACACAGAAACAAATGAAAGTTCAGACTCACAAAGATGATCACACATCCATCCAGTGCAGATAATCTGGGAACACATTTATCTCATGTAGGAAACCTGCAACACATTATGTAAATGAAAAATGCTTCAATACAGGAAGACAGCAAAATAAAAAATGAACTGATCCTATCAAAGGCTCTTGTGACTCGTGAGTGTCTGTTTTCGAGAATCACCACTACACATGGAGGCAAGGACTACTCGGTATCCACTATATAATAAGCAATAACTACTTATTAACCACCATGCACTTTGGGCCCATTCCTCGTCTCCTTACATGTTACAAAACAACTCAACAGAAATTTTAACCAAGACAAGCACACTGGAAACTAGAAAGTAGGCACTGAAAATGGGGAGCCAGCTATATGTACCTTTAATTGTTCTTAACTTACAGGGCCTATCATTTTCAAAAGGGCTTTGTGATTTTGAGCCTTATCAGCTGGTGGCCCCAGCACTGATGGATGTAGAATTGTATTCAACACTCGTTGAAGTTTACTAATGGAACTTATCTAAAGCATTTTATCTGCTTGCTTTTATTGCTCACGTTATTCTGGCTAGAGACAAGCAGGAAGGCGCGGGCTGCAGGGCCGAGGCCGCCCGGCTCTCCCTCAGCACTGCGCCGACACCACGCGGCTGTGCGTCAGCCGGGGCACGGCTCCGCTGAGCGGGCGGGGGCAGCTGAGGCTCCGGGAGGCTCCGGGGCACGGCACGGGTCGGGTCGGGCCGCGGCTCCGCGGGGGCTCTCCTCACCGCGGGGCCCGGCGGCAGCACCGGAGCCAACTTTACCTCGGCCCTCCGCGGCCGTGCCCGAGCTCGCCAGCGGAGGAGGCGCTGAGAGGAACATGGCGGAGGGGCGGGAGGGGGCCGGATGCGTCCCCACACC
>VXAA01000244.1:0-14219 GCA_013399115.1 Anseranas semipalmata
CTCCCAAGGGACTCTGCCAACAAATGAACAAATGAAATTCTATGTCAGTAGAAATAATGAAACAAAAGGAAAGAAAAACTCAAAAAAGGAAGTAATAACAATAATAATAATAATAAAAATGAAACCACAACTACAATACCATACCTGATATGTACAGTAGCTATTTAACAGTAAAGAGAGAGGCAGCAGAGAGAGTCTTACGGAACAGCTTACTTCTTGTTCAACAGAGGTCAGCAAGTCAAATAGAATGTTTGAAAGAAAATAGAGAACAAAACACAAAACCAGTATCATGTTATGGTATAAATTCATGATGACTACCTATGAGAAATACTTTGGGGTCCTGATCTCCCCGTCTCAGAAAAGGTATACAGAAATATAAAGTACATAGGTGACAGGGAAGAGCTAAGAAATGAAATAGCTTCTTTACAAGAAGAATTGAATTGATAATAACTCTGCTACTCAGAAGAGAGATGCCTGGTGGGAGATAAATTATTATGAAATCATGAAAGGCATACAAAAGGAATGGCTACTCTCCATTTTTCACAATGCAAGAACTAAAAAAAAAAAAGGGGGGGGAGGGGGGGCAGGGAGAGAAGGTCTATGAATTATCAGGCAACAGTTTCCAAAAGGAAAAGAATGTAAATTTTCATCCAACATGCAGCTAAAGTGTAGAACTGCACTACCACATGAACTACCACACAAACGGTGGAAAAGCTGTAAATACTGTCTCTGCTTCACAGGACAGCTTACTGCTGGAAGCAAGAAGGATACTCTAGGGGACTCAGCTTGGTCAGTTCATGGACTTACTGCTTATGCTGCTAGTCAGCAGCAAAAAGAGGATATGGGCCAGATCTACTATTTTTACAGTTTTATATTACACAAACTTATTGGCATAACGCACAAATATATTTCACTCTCAACACTGAACCTCCTCTGTAGTAAAACAATTAAGATGAACTCAGCGAGGAGAGATTTCAGGAGCAATTAGAAAGATTGTAAAAAGCAGTTCATAAAATAGTTATTTTCTTTTGGTGATCCCATCTACATTGTTTTGATTCAATTCATTCTGTCCTCAAGTCAAACTATCAAAAGTACTCCATGGCATAAATGAACACAAATGCCAGCATAGTCAGATGACACTATTGATAATTTACAGTACGTAGCCAGACAAGTAGTTCTTAGATGACTGAGTTCATGGCTGAAGAATGGGTGGCTAGGGCAGTATCGTGAAAAATTCCGGATCTCTTTCAGATTCAATTTCTGGAAAGCACAGGAAAGTATTTGAAACAATTTATAATAGATGTTTCTTTGAGGAAAATATGCACCTCCAGCTGGTCAGTTCAGTTTTCAGTTAGCTAGTGTCCTGGTTTCATCTGGGATGGAGTTAATTTTCTTCCTAGTAGCTGGTATGGTGCTGTGCTTTGGACTTAGGATGAGAATAATGCTGATAACACACTGATATTTTAGCTGTTGCTGAGTAGCGCTTACACTAAGTCAAGAACTTTTTGGCTTCTCATGCTGCCCTGCTAGTGAGGAGGCTGGGGGTGCACAAGATGCTGGGAGGGGACACAGCCAGGACAGCTGACCCAAACTGGCCAAAGGGATGTCCCATACCATATGACGTCATGCTCAGCAATAAAACTGGTGGGATTTACCCAGGGTGGGGGGCTGCCGTTGCTCGGAAACTGGCTGGGTATCATTCAGCCAGTGGTAAGCAATTGCATTGTGCATCACTTTCTTTGTTTATTCTTTGTTGTTCTCCTTTCTTTCTTCTTTTTTTTTTTTTTATTCTTCCTTATTAAACTGTTCTTATCTCAACCCATGAGTTCTTGCATTTTTTCATTTCAGTTCTCTCCCCCATCCCACTGTGGTGGGGTGGGGGAAGAAAGTGAGCAAACAGCTGTGGGGTGTTTAACTGCCTGCAGGGTCAAACTACAACTGATAGTTAGTTAGTCAATTAGTTAGGCCAACAGTTCAGCTGTTAGTTTTATAGATTGCTAATAACTATTGTGATAATGCTTTCTAACAGTTTAAATATACGTGTGATTTCCATCCAATAGGTCAGGCAGGATTGCCACAACGCACCTCATCTAGAAGTCTGCAGCACTTAAGAAATGTCTATAAAGTAAAAATACCAAATTACTTCACATGCTTGATCCTTTTGTTTGGGATTTTCTAGGGCTTGGATGGATGATGTTTCCTAAAACTTTTCTAAAGTTCTGGAGGGAAGCTGATGTTTCTTGTCTTTGGCCAGCAGAATTTTGAATTCTCTACGTGTGGTTCACAAGGCTCACAACTCAGACCTGTGAAAAATAATTTTCCCCAATAGCTAAAACCATTGCAAAACTTGGCAACAATACAAGCATTTGATCCTGACCTTATTTTCTCCCAAAGCAGTACAAAGCATTATGTGTGCTAAACAGTAGCATAGCTGCAATACCAACAGCAGTGTAAAATATGCCTCCTGCCATACAGTTTTTCCTTGTAAAAAAAAAAAAAAAAATAATAATAATAATAAAAGAAACAGGCAGCATATTAAAATGTTGTCCACAAGTTCAATGAAACACCTGAGGATAGATGGTCAGATGTTACAGTGACAAATGCAGTACAGTATCCTATGTAAAAAAGAATCAACCTTTTTTTTCATACCATAATCACCATATGATTCAAAAAGTATAAAAAAGTAATCAGGTTATAGAATGTCTTATTTGGTTCCACTTTATAGCAAAATCCATTATGTTAGACTACAAGAAAATGTAAGGCCTTTCTTTACTCAAGTCGATGGCCAAGAAAATCATTATCAAACTCTGTTATAAAATAGATTTTCTGCTGTTAGGTATTTAAGCTTCTCAGAGGACCATGACTTCATTAATCTATTTGACTTTACTTATGTCTTATGGAATACCTTATGAAATAATTGTAGACTTGAAGGATGCCTTTCTTAGCAAATTACAGTTACAATTTCAACAGAGATGTTCAGATTTATCTTGCAGGAAATTATAGACAATGCAATACTGTATTTTCACCTTTCAAGCTGTCAGAATAAATACCGTGTTAGAGAAATCTAAACATTACACTTGGCAAGCATGCAAATTCCTTGCCTAGAAGATCCATTTATTATTCTCTTTATTATACACAGAGTTTTATGCCAAATCATGAATTTAAATACATTTGGATAGGTTTGTAATGGGTTAAGGTGCTATTCATTAGCAAGGCCAGTTGCAACAGAGGTAATACTAAGAATGTTTGAAGACTGTTATACCTGTTTATTATTTAAAGATATGCTTCTTTGAAGATAATAAATACAGGAAAGCTCAGATCCCATTTTCCTCTTTTCTTGTTATAATATTCTTATTCCCTTTCCATATTATCTCACATCAGAAAACTAATAGGCTATCATCCCTGAATGCTGTTTCTCATCCATTTTAGTCTCACTTCATATTTATTATTCTTATGTTGCTTCTCAACCACCAATCCTCCTAAAACAATTATTTCCAAGTTTTCTCCCATTTTTTTACCTGGCCTAGTGTGTCATATGTTTTCAAGAAGCCCATTTGTCTGGTGACAGCTAAGCAGAGACAGTCTTTCCCAGACCTGAAGCTCGCTCACTCAATAACTGCCCTCCTTCTGCCTCAGAACCTCACGATCACAGCTAAGAATTCATATACCCCACTTCCTGTCCTCCAAGTCCTCTGCTCTAGTCTACTTCAGCCAGATTTTGTAAATAGGCACCACCATCCACCAGCCTTTGCAGCCGTCCCTCAACTAGCAGATGTAAGAAACTTAGATGTAATAAGTATTTTCCAAAATTGTGCCCAGATAGGAATAAGAAAAAGAAGTGAGAGCTTCCCAAACAAATAATGATGCCTAATTTATTTATTTATTTGTTTGCAATTTGCAGTGTGTTATATATATATATTTTTATATAATATTATATTTAATTTTAAAAGAGGACATCCAGTTTGTTTTGCTGTATGTGATTATGTCCATTTGGGAGCACCATCTGGTGTTCAAAAAGAGGCAGTAGAGATATCCATAAATATCAAAGAGTATCCAAAACACAGACAACCTGCAATGTAAGTAGAAAAAACGTGAAATTATTAGCACAGGCAGGGAGCAGTCATTGCCAAGTTACATAAGCAATAGAAAGAAGGAGACTGATCGAATGGTTTGAAAGCAGACTGCCAAGAGCTTGTTGCAACACAGAGAACTGATAAAGGTCAGTTTACCACTAGCAAGCTGGAAGAAAAGGACTTATCCTACAGAGTAATAGGGGGCACATAAAGATTTGTTTGTAAACTTTTTCTTTTTTCTTTTTTTTTTAAGCCTAATAGTGGCTTTTCTTTTTCAGCTTCTCTTTGTCAACGTGGTTCGGCTGTGACTCCTGTGTTAAAAGAGGGCCTGCCTGTAATCATGACATGGTAATTTGTTTCTTTTCATTATGATTCCTTTTTTTTTTTTTTTTCCACAGCTTGTTGGGGAAGATATCAACTTACAATGAGATGGAAGGTTGGTCTTTTATGTCTGTCTTGTACTAGAAACCACTTAGACGTCACAGGTCAATAACAGGACCTCAAAGAAAAATATGCTCATCTCTCTTCTGGCATGCTAGTGAATGGCAAAAAGTACTGTATCGAACATATGGGAGAGGCACTTTGTAGAAAAACATTCCTTGTATTTCTTAGTCATGTGAGTTAGCAAGTCAAGTTGCATACTTAAGGAATTATAGCACTTTCCATTGAAAAGAAAGCAATAAGTGCCCTATCTGACCCTTCTGATTTGATACCTTTCATAGATTTCCAGGACTAGGAAAGAAGGTGCTGAAGTCCTTATTAGCAAAATCTCTTCTGCCTTCAAAGATCATTTACACAGCGTAGTAGCTTCCTTTTGTTTTAAAGAAAAATGAAATGGAAAATACTGATTCTTGTAGGAGAACTCTTGGGGGAATAGAAACAAGTAGAATATAATGATAGTATTTAGAAAATATAAGAGCTTTCAAAAAGCACCTGAAGTGGCTCATGCATTTTTTAGATAACATTTCCAAAGGAAGAAGCCCTAAGGTAAAATCTTAACCCTAAGTCAAGTCAGAGAAAATTATTATCGCTAACTTAAACCAGATCAACATTTCATTCCATATGAGAAGATGAGATCAAACAACTATGTTCCATCTAGTTTAGACCACACAGCATGTGCAAACTTGTATGGAAACAAATATGCTTACTAAAAATAAAGTTTTATAGTTGCAGTAACAATTACTGATAAAGAAGGCCACTTCAGACACTCTTCCTTGAAGGAAATAATGGGTGGGATTCACCTCATCAATAAAGAAAGAAAATTCCAGTGTATTTCCAAAGTCTAAGAAACAATATTTATAAATTTCACAATAGTTTAAATATTTACAATAATCTAAATGCAAGCATATCTGATAAAAGAAAAGATGCAAGCATATCTGATAAAGGAAAAGACTACTTCTTATTGGCAATTTGTTGTGAGAATCTATTACAAATACTAAAATAAGCATGTCTTTGTTTCATTTCTTTATTAGAGGATCACCGAATCACAAAACCACAGGATCTCTTCAGACGATCTAGTCCAACACCACTGCTCAAGCAGGGCCAGCTACAGCAGGTTGCCCAGGACTGTGTCCATTTGGGTTTTGAATATATCCAAGAAGCAAGACTCCACCACCTCTCTTGGAAACCTGTCCCAGTGTTTGATTACCTTCACAGTAAAAAAAGTGTTCTCTTGTATTCAGATGGAATTTCATGTGTTTTAATGTGTGCCCATTGCCTTCTGTCCTGTCACTGGGCACTACTGAGACTCTGACTCCTTTAGTTTCATTCCCTCATATCGGGTATTAATGCACACTGATCAGATCCCCTCTGGCCTCCTCTTCTCCAGGCCAAACAACCCCAGCCCTCTCAGCCTCTCCTTATATGAAGTATGCTCCAGTCCCGTAATCATCTTTGTGACCCTTCACTGGACTCAGTCCAGTATGTCCATGTCTTGCTTGTACTGGGGAGCCCAGAACTGTACTCAGGAATCCAAGCATCGCCTCACCAGTGCTGAGTAGAGGGGAAGGATCACCTCCCTCAACCTGCTGGTAATGCTCTGCCTAATGAAGCCCAGGATGGTGTTGGCCTTCTTACCTGCAAGGTTTCACTGCTGGCTCATGGTCAGCTTGTTGTCCACCAACACCTGCAAGGCAATCTTTGTCAATCTGCCGATGATGTCATAGGAGACAGTGCTTTACTACACTTGTAGTACTGTTGAGGTAAACAACATCCACTGCTCTCCCCTTATCCACCAAGCTCATCACATTGTTGTAGAAGGTTGTCAGGTTGGTCAAGCATGACTTCCCCTTTGTTAACACATGCTTAGTACTCCCAGTCACCTTCTTGCCCTTCATGTATCCGGAAATGGTTCCATGGAGGATTTCCTCTATCACCTTCACAGGAATTGATGTGAGGATGACTGGCCTGTACTTCCCTGGATCTTTTTCTTGCCCTTGTTGAAGATAGGATTGATACTTGCTCTCTTTGGGTCTTCAGGAACCTCTTCCAGTTGCCATGACTGGTCAAAGGTAATTGAGAGTGGCTTCACAGTGACATCAGCCAGCTCCCTCAGCACTTGTGGATACAACCTGTTAGGCGTCATTGGTTTATATATGTTCATTTCTTTAAGAGCTCCCTAACCTGGTCCTCCTCCACTGTGGGTAAGTTTTCCTTGCTGTAGACATTCCCTCTGTTCTCAGGACCTGGGACTCCTGAAGGCCAGTTTCACTGTTAAAGACTGAAGAAAAAAAGGCATTGAGATCCTCAGTATTTTCCATGTCTTTTGTTGCTAGTTCCCCTGCCCCATTCATCAATGGGACCATGTTTTCTCTAGTCTTCCTTTTACTGTTTATGTACTTGTAGAATACTTTCCTGTTGCCTTTCACATCCCTTGCTGGATTCCTATCCCTATCCCTGCAGGATCAGACAGCAACCCTATAATCTGCCTGGGTCACCTGCCCCACCTTCCACCTCTTGTATACCTTCTTTTTATGTCTGAACTCAGTTTGGAGCTCCCTGCATTCTATGCAGGCCCCCTACTTCATCTCCTTGATTTCCTGCTTGTTGAGATGGACCTTTCTTGAAGTTGGAGGAGGTGATCCTTGAGTACTAGCTAGCTCTTATTGAGCTATCCCACCACATCTCTGTAATCCCAGTAAGGTCATAGCTGAGTCGCACACAGACTTCTAACTCCTCCTGTTTATTCCCCATATTGTGTGCATTAGTGCAGAGACACTTCAGAGAGGCATTTCAGAAGAGAAAGGCCTAAGCTGTTGTGAAAGAGAAAGTGGATTTGTGTTTATTTTTTTAGGTTCTTTTGCCTAAGCAATATTGCTTATTTTAAGGCAAAGTAACAGAAAGATGTTGATGTCAAAGAAGAGTCAAAACTAGAATCTATGATTAAAATAGCAAGTTAATTTAATTTAAAAAGCCATTTCAAACTTTTTATGACATAAGCCATGTGTTTTCTATGAGATTTATGAAAAAGATTCTTAGACTTTGTTTGGATAACAGGGAATTTGATTTCTTCCTACGGCATTTCTGTATAGTTGGAATACGAGACTAGACAGACATGAGTGTAATTAGCTATGATGGCTCCCTGTATTATTAAAACATCATCCTGTATTGTTGAATAAAACAGAACTCATCTCGTAGATAGAACTCACCCCCTAACTGCTACTTTCTGATAAAACCTTACTACAATGATATTATGAAGCTCTAAAAGAAACAGCAAACTAGAAGAATTAAAAATAATAATGAAAGATGAGCATGCATTTAGCACAAAATGCAGTACAAAAATAATGAAGCCACCAGTTAGCATTGACAGAAAATATCTTCTAACTACTTATATACCAATGCTACGATTTCAGGTTATAATGGGACCTGAGAAACCATTTTCCAACCAATGTCTTCTTTGATTGGAAAAAAAACATTTTGATGAAACAGGGACTGTTTTGTTGAAACCTTGTCATTTCTTTTGACAATTCATTTTAAGAAGAAACAAAAATACATGTCACACTTACTAGAATATCAGAACATTTTGTTCTTTCTGAAATATATATATATATTTTAATTTTTCATTTTTAAGTTTATAAGATATAATTTTTTTCAAATTTGATTTGAAACATAGTATTTTGACTTGTAAACTTTAATTGATAGGAAAAAAAAATGATTTGAAAATACTGATTAAGAAATAAAGAAGGATGTATAATTGATGTCCTTTTGATTTGTGCAAAATACCTCATCATACTAGTTTTACAAATCTCTAATGATATTTCTTGTTTTGGTACCAAGTCACATGGCACTTGACTTGTAATCTTGATATTTTGATTCAGGAATCAAAATTATTGCTAAATACTAAATTAGACAAGGCAATTACATCAAATATATTCACATTAGATACAGTCAGAAAAGTTTTCAGGGATCTCTAGAAATTATTAATTTTTAAACCTATAGCTTTTAGCTTAAAATAAATAGATAAGGATCTAAAATAAATTGTCACTGCTGTTAGTCCACTGGTAGCCAAAGAATTATCTAGTCTGGTCACCAGCAGAGTAGCAGTAAAGACTGTTTCATCTTAGATAGCAAAAAGAAAAGCAACCTTAATAGTTTGGCAACCCAGAATGTAATTCTAGATGGGTTAGCTATTAGTACAGTATGAAAAGGGGTTTAATGTTACATTGGATCACAGTCTCTGAACAAAAGTTAACAACATCACTTTGTTGTGATAAAAAGAAAATGCAATTCTGGGCTTTATATGCAAGAGCGCTGCATTAAAAACATCGAAAATGCATTTCCTAGTCAACTCAATACTGTTAAAACTTCTGCTGGCCTTTTATTTTTTTGCATATTGGAGGACTACAATTCAGGAAGGATATGGAATAATTGGAGACAGTCCAAAGGAGAGCAATGAAAATGATCATGGGTATACATAGCTTGACCTAAAACAGATATGATAAATCTTTAGGAATGTAAGAGAAGGTGATAAAGAAGAGAATTCTTCGTGTACTCTGAAGACAAAATACACAGCAATGAGCTGAAATTTGAGAAGAGGAGATTTAAGTTAAAAATCATGAAAATCTATTTAAGAGTGAGTACAGTGAAGCATTAGAACAGGTTGCTTAGGAAGCCTGTGCAATCTTTTAGAGGAAAATTTTGACAACCATCCCTTAAGAATGACAGGATTATAGTGTATACTGTCTTCACACAAGAAATGTATGCAAAGACTAGATCACATCTTGCAGTCTTATTTATAACTTCAGTGATCAAAGATATCTGTAAGGATACCCTTGCAGGATGTGAGCCTTTTTCATGGAAGGAAATGCCAGTGGAAAAAAAAAAAAAAAAAAAGCTTTAAGTGTCTAGTGTCTAATGTGTCTAGTTCTTATGCCTACAGTTCACACTAGGCATAAGCAAAGAAGATTCAAGGAAGATTCATGAGAATGACCAAAGCCTTGAAAGCGTATCTTCTAGAGATATGGATTTAATTTGACCTATAATAGGGAAGAACAAAGAGTGACTGTCTCTCTACCTCCACAAGGACAGAAATTTCAAAAATAAGGGGATCTTCAAAGCATCAGGCTAGGATAGAATAAAATACAATGGGTAATGAATATAGAAAACAAGTTTTTAACAATTAACCATCAAAGTAATTTACTAAGGAATGTGATAGGACATATACATTTATAGAAACAGATCTGAAAATGATGCTCTAATTTAACTATAAATTTAGACTCAGCACAAGAATTTTGCATTGACCCACTGAAATTTGAATTTTCATTCAATGACACAGATGCAACAGCAGCAGGCAGGAGGGTGTTCGTAGCACCTGGTGAACTTTGAGTTCAGAAAGAAACATGTCACAATATCTAGCTATCTTTGGTTTATGCAGAAACTGAACCTGGATTTTCAGAATTACATAAATATCCATGCCACCGCTGGAAGGGGAACTGAAGCTCTGGAGTTCCATGTAAAATGTAGGAAGCAGGAGGAAAACAATGTGTGTGGAATTCAGTTACCTGAACTTACGCATCCAGTGTTTTTTTTATATTATTCAAGGTATCTCCTCAGAAGGCTGTACCAGAAGGGCAAGGTCTCCTGTAGTTCCAGCTCCAAAAGGATTTTTTTTTTTAATGATAACCTAGTTCACCTTTGATGGCACTCAGTGTTTTTGTTTAAGTATCTAAATGCAGTCCTTGAGCCTTTGGTGACCTCAAAAAGCAGTGATTCCATAATTACTTATTTTTTTTGTGCCTCTTCAGGAAGGAATAACATTTTAGTGCATCACACTGGATTCCTACTGCCTCCTTCTGGTAAAACAGCAATGCTTCATGATTCTGAGTGAGAGATTTCATGACAAGAGGTCACAAGGACGTGTGCTAATAATTTATTTTAAAAATTTTTGAGTGATATTTTTGTCAAAATCCATAGCTGTAGTGGATATTAGCTAAAACACTGTCTAAAACCAGAATGGCCAGGGGCTTGAAAGTAATATTTTCTGCTTCAGGCTAAAAAGATGAGTAATGAGAGGAAACACTTATGAAAAAAACAAAGTTCGTACAACACATTATTTTTATTTCAGTAGCCTGTACTGGCTACAGTCAAGGACTAAACTCTTTTTATTCTACCTAGTTTGCACGTGTAAAAATGCATTTTTACTCCCTAGTATTTTAGCACTTACAGTCCATCAGGCTTCTCTGACAATGCGTTATAAGTTAAGAAATGGAAGGGCTTTTTCTTTGGGTCTTCTTTGGTTCCCAGCATATTCTCAACCACTCATAAAGAACATGATGTACAGAATGTGCATTTGACCTCTGATTCCAATAGGTAAACAAAGAAATACTACCTATAAAATACATAATGTATCATATGTAAACTCTTTACATCTTTTTATTCTTTCAGAATCAACTGGAGAATAGGTCTCTTCAGATCCCAGTAAGAAAAGCAAATTTGGCGATCTCTCATTTGTCTCTCTTTTCCTCCCCCATCTTTCCTATGATGCTTAGGTAAACAATTGTTCTAGGCATCTGTTGCTTTTAATCACAATTTAACACAACAAGAAGTCTACAGAATCTCAAGGTTTATTTTTAGAAAGTAGCAACTGAAATGTATCAGTGCTAACATTATACTGTTCCTTTTATCTCCCTCTTTGTGCCCCATTGTTTCTATTTTGCATGATATTTTGCAAGACTGATTACAGATTATTCTCTTTCATTTTATAAATTTGTACTACTTAAATGAACATTTTCTTCTTTTAAGCATTTACTAAAACATCCTTGGAAGAAGACTAATCCACATACATACCGTGATGCTGTTTGGCTCTGCTTAACAAGTGATCTGCTCCACAGTATACCTTCAAGATACCAGGATTCAATCACCTCTGCGGGTCTCATACTACCAGATCATTTAAAGCAATGCCCTTGAACCAAAAGAAGAGGCTGAAAGGTGCCTAAAGCTGAGAAGCTTACTTGAACTTACCTTTGTGTTAACTTTCCACAGCACACCTGACCCTCTGATGACTCCTGTAGATAAAATGGTTTTTTAAATGGTTTCTTCCTTAACAAAATGGAAAGCATAATTTCTCATAATCTTCTTTTCGTTTGTATGAAAATTGTAAAAATTATGAAATGTACTGAATGGTTTTTAACTAAGGCACATGATTAGTCCCCAAGATGTGCTTGTGTTATCCCCAGTGACTTCCTGAAAGGAATTCAGCCCTGCGTCAAAGCTGCAATCAACCCCCATATCCCCTGCAGCGTACTATATCATTAGGCAGGACTAACAATCTTTACAATAGAAAATCAGTAACTATAAAATGATTTTCAAATCATCATCTTTGCTATGAACTGTATTTTGATTAACTTCCTGGCTCACATTAGGTAATTTTTAAGACATGGGTGGAAAGTGAGTCATACAATAACTCTTAAGACTGGGGACAAGACTGAGCAGTATTTATAGATGTTGTATAACAGATACTAGAGAAAGGTATTCTTCCCCAAAGGACACTCTATTCCTAGAAAAATCAAGTCATCTGCATATTTCTAAGTAAGCACTAACTGCCAGGTTACTCCTTGACAATATTGCTTAAAAAAAAAAAAAGGACAAAATCTGTGCTCCCAATTGGCATTTTGCTACCAGCTTCTACACTCATCTATGCAATTGTCCATACTTTGCAATATTCTACATATTTTTATCCTCCTGAGCTGATCTGCAGTGTCACCAAAACCCGCCTTAAGACCTATTTATTTTGTAGATCTTACAAGAGCCTAGCCAATTAAATCCTAGTTTTGATTCCACTATTTCTAATACCAATCTCATAATAACAGTAAGACAAGACAGTTGTTAACAGTCTACGACTACCTCTCCCTTCCAACTCTACATTGAATCATGCTTGAGAAGTTTGTAAGCTCTCAGGATAGGTAATATCTCTTTTAATCTATTTTGAGAAGAACTTTCATCCAATTGGGGGCTAGAAGAAATAAATTATTATTGTTATTATTATATAGGCACTGACCAATGGAGAGTCATGCTCTGTCAATAATCTAATGTCAAAAATTGTTAGTGATTGTAATAATGAAAGCTGCAGTGCTTGACCATTTGCCAGCTCAGTGAGGTTTCCTTTTCCCTTTGTGATAAATCAGCTGCCAAGTCTGCCTACAGTCTCGAGTGCAACAATAACTGCATGCCGTTCATCCCTCTCTCATCACGTAAAACAGTAAGTTCTTTGAATTAATGAGATGCCTTCATGATGCAGATGGTTTTAACTGCATAATTACGGAAATTACTGCACTCACTTGGCGACCTTCCAGGCACTAATGCTTGGCTATACAATACATACAGATATTCTTGTGAACTACTGTGTCACCTTCTTGCTGCATCCTGGTCTGCATGATCTTGCTTTGCTTCTCGCAATTCTAACGACATTCCAAGATGAGACCCCCAGTGCAGGAAAAGTATACTGTTGGTAGAAGAGCTCTTCAGGTGTAGTTTGTGTAGAGAATAGCTGAAAGAACAATGGGGATTCTATTTTGGTAACTGCACCAAACATTTTCTGAATCTCAGTCACATCCACACATATACAGACAGAAACAATGCTGTTTTATAGAACAGCACTGTAATAAAAATGCTAGTATGCCTCCCATTCTAGGCTTATGAGCTCAAACTAACTGGGACAGAAAGCAGGAAAACTTTAAACACAAATACATCTTATTCATTATTTTTTTTTTATGAAGAAAATCTGTGCTTCAAAGTGCTTCCACTATTGGAAGTGCTTATTTCGTAGTCTGACTTAACATATTACCTCCATTCCCTTGTAACTCCTTCAGTGCCAGCACCTTTCAAAGTGAAGAATGGTTTGGCAGTATATACATTTCTCTGTAGCCTTTTGTCATCACAGCTGCACTACTGTTACAAGGCCATGCAGTACATTAGAATCACAGAATCATAGAATCGTGGAATCATGGAATCACAGAATGGTTTGGGTTGGAAGGGACCTTAGAGATCATCCAGTTCCAACTCCCCTGTCATGGGCAGGGACACCTCTCACTAGACCAGGTTGCCCAAAGCCCCATCCAACCTGGCCTTCAACAATTCCAGGGATGGGGCAGCCACAGCTTCTCAGGGCAACCTGTTCCAGTGCCTCACCACCCTCAGAGTAAAGAAGTTCTTCTTTACATCTAATCTAAATCTACCCACTTTTATTTTAAAACCATTACTTCTCATCCTACCACTACACTCCCTGACAAAAAGTCCCTCTCCGGCTTTCCTGTAGCCCCCCTTTAGGTACTGGAAGGCCACTATAAGGTGTCCCTGCAGCCTTCTCTTCTCCAGGCTGAACAACCCCAACTCTCTCAGCCTGTCTTCATAAGAGACATGCTCCAGCCCTTTGATCATCCTTGTGGCCTCCTCTGGACTCGCTCTAGTAGGTCCATGTCCTTCTAGTGCTGGGGGCCCCAGAGCTGAACGCAGTACTCTAGGTGGGAGAGAAGAGGAGAGGGGGAGAATCACCTCCCTCGACCTGCTGGCCACACTTCTTTTGATGTTTCCTTTGATATGGTTGGCTTCTCGTCAAGCAACTCCTCCCCGTCCTTCTCCTCAGAGCTGCTCTGAATCTATTCTCTACCCACTATGTATTTGTGCATGGGATAGTCCCTGCCTAGGTGTAGG
>VXAA01000244.1:20683-56674 GCA_013399115.1 Anseranas semipalmata
GGTCGCCGAGCCTCCCTCCCGCAGCACACGGGCAGCCTCCGGTGCTTGCCCCGGGGCTCCGGCGCTCCGCTCGGTGTTGGAGAGAAGTGTGAACGCTCCTCTTTCCGACTCCGAGCTGTAGAAACAGGTGAAGGCGGCCCGTAGGTAGCTCCAGACGAGGAACCGGGCTGAAGGTTGCTGCCTTTGCGTGGTCCGCGGCTGGTCAAAGTTCGGTGTGTATTTCAGCCTCTTTTCAAAGCAAGGCAATGCTGGCCTTTCGAAATCCACTGCTCTAACATATTAATATAAGATACTGCTAAAGGCTGCCTTAGCACGTTTAAAATAAAGAAAATACAGCAGGGCTGGTTTTTGTCCTTGCTGCTATCTCTTTGGAATTCAAAGCAGATTAGCAAAATATAATTATCTGTTTTCTGAATGTTATACAATGATTGAGGTTAGAATACTCACATGTCAAATACCTATTTTTAAGTTGAGTGGATCAAAAAGAAACCTTATGTTTTTGGAAGTGCTTAAAAATGCATATAAGTATATATGTATATTAATATTTAAGCACAGTTATAAAATGCTTACCATATATAATGTCTTCTCTCATCTTTAATGATTAAAAAAAAAAAAAAAAAGCCTTTTCTAAAGACTTTTCCTGTCCAGACGCTATTGGAAAGATTTCCCAGTTTCTGTAATAGTAGAAACGCTCCTAAGGCTCTTAAAATGAAGATCACACAGGTCAGCCTCTCTTGCTTTTACTATATTATTTGTGTTTTTCAGACCTGAATGTGCTGTGTGAATGTGGTTTGGACCAACTGTTAACCAACCCCCAGGGAAGCTTATTAAAATCTCACCTGGTCAGTCACTTGGGAACCAAAGTAGTGTTTCCAGGTGCATATTTGCACTGTAGTCCCAGAATGCAGCACAGGATCAAGGATAGCCTGTTTGCAAAACATTGAAGTCATTGAAGACCTAAGCTTCGGCTCTGTTTAGAGCTGATCTGTCACTTCAGAGTTTTCAGGGTCCTCCATCTGGGAAATCTTAGCAGAAGCTAAGCTTAGAAAACTTAGCTAAGAAGCTCTGATACTTGCCGTGGGCTACCAACCTCAGAGACTTTTGGATGACCTTACCTACCCCTACCTCTCACTGAATCAAGACAGTCAGATTTTCCAACCCCCTTCTGTGTTGCACTTTCATTTGTTACATTTAAGTAGGATCAGAACAAAGAAATCTATAGTATTTGGTGTTTTTTACTAAAGTAGATACACTGTTTTATCTGAAAATACTTTCCTTGCATTGCGTGTTTCTCTTTTGGGTCAATGAAACTGGCAGGAGAAACGAACAAACATAGGTCTGGTTATAAAATCTTGAGCTATCAAAGGACCAAACTGATCTAGAGTAATTAAACCCCTTCTTTTCTATGAGTAAAGAAACATCCTTATTTTGGGAAAAATGATGGAGAGTGAGGGGGAAAGCTGGGTACCATCTGTCAGTCTATAACCTTTTTCTTCATACAGGGGAAGGGACAAACAGTAAAAGTTAAAGCTATCCTGCAGAATAGCTTAAGGGCTTAAAAGGTTAGGTGAGAAAAAAACACATCACTGTCAAATGTGAGCTAGAATGGGAGAAGTTATCCTCAAGACAGGCTCGTTGTTAAGAGTGGGGAACAGTTCAGAGAATGCTTTAACTTTTGTCATAGAGCTATTAGTTCTTATTAGGAGGTATAAGGTCTCCCCACAGCCTTGTCTCCTCCAGGCTGAACAACCCCAAATCCCTCAGCCTCTCTTCACAGGAGAGGTGCTCCAGCCCTCTGATTATCCTCGTGGCCCTCCTCTGGACTCACTCCAACAGGTCCATGTCCTTCTTATGCTGGGGGCCCCAGAGCCGAATGCAGTGCTCCAAACTGGGGCTTTGCAAGGGCAGAGTAGAGGGGGAGAATCACCTCCTTCGACCTGATGGCCATGCTTCTTTTGATGTGGCCTACTATCACTCTGATAAGTTTCATACTGTTCATTCCCGTATAAGAAACAAATTAATTTGGGACAGAAATAGTCATTGAGGGATAAATGCACTTTTGTGTTTTTAAGTCTATATATTAGCTTAGAAAATAAAAGTAAAATAATTGTCAAGATTTTTTTTAGAGAAAGTGAGTGAATGCTATGGAAGTATAAGCTCGACCCTTTTGTGTTAAAACTTTATATTTTTTTCTGATATGTAATGAAGGAAACTGTTGTGTCTGTAACTGTAAAAGTAGAAACCAAAAGGCATCAGTGAATTTAATGTGCTTTCAGGCTGGACCTGAAGGTAATAATTCATGATCTGGAAAAACATACAGGGTGGTGAAGACTACATTGAGCAAGTTTCCTGAAGATTCTGACTTTTTCAGAGATGTTTCAGAGGAAAATTTGCCAAAGGACGTTGCTCCATACTTTCCAAAGTATAGAGGGAATGAATGATTTTGTGTGTGTGTGTGTGTACTTGAAATTAATTTTGGAAAGATGTAGTATAATGCACAGAGGGAGGAAAACAAATCTAATTTTACGGTAATGAATGCTGAGCTCGTTTTTACAACACAGGAAGTAGATTTAGGGGTGGTAATAATTCTGTAGTCAGACTGTGTTCATTAGCTGTCAGCTGAATTGATAGGATGCAGAAGTTTTTGGGAAGGGGATAGAGAGCAAAGTAAAAAGCAACATTTTGTCCAGGATGCATGTTGAATGCTGAACTGTATTCAAATGTGTTCCATTAATCTCAGAAAGGAAGGATGTGATGTACGTAGACCTGAAACAGTTTAGGGAGAAAAGAAAAAACAACAAAAACAAGCAAACAAACAACAACAACAACAAAAAAAAACAAGAATGTTTAAATGTATCTTCGTTATAGAGAAACAGTTTAAAGAAGGAAGTTTCTCTAAAGGAAAAACTGAGAGAACTTGATAGGAGCAGTTAAATTATTAGTGATGTAGAAAATGTATATGATAATGAATGTAACCAAGTGCTTGCTTACCCTCCTAGTTTGAGAACTAGGGACATTGAATTAAACAAGTAGATGAGTTTCTAAACTGCAGGTATTTTTTTTCATACTGGGCAAAGAAGTGACTTTTGGTCTAAGAATTCTCTGATCCACAGATGGAGATGCATAAATATTTTGATAAAACATTGCTATGTATTGGACCTGTTCTGGGTCTGCAGGCAGAGACTGGTGATCTAAGGTAATTCACTCTTCTTTCTGACCTGTTACAGAGAGGTTTTTTGTTCTTTTAAAATGAGTTCCCTAGCCAACAGTAGGAGCTTGAACTACTTTCATCTGTTTTCTGGCTGTTGTGCCAATGTGGTTCAACAAACTTGGGTTGGAATCCAAAAGTTAACAAAGTTAGCTAGTTAACAAGTGGTCATACGAGTCGGAGTGTATGAGATCTTAACCTGCATACAGCTGAAGTTATTCAGGCTTACTTTTTCCTGCTGAGGAGGGGAATTGCTGTTGGATCCCACAGTCAAAGGCAAGGTACTTCATAGGTGTATACAAAGGACCTATGTGTACATCAGTAAATTGAAGTCTGTTCTAAAATTTGAATGTCGATGACAGAGATAGCATAGCCGTGATTTTGTATGTTTAATGGCTTTTGAATCAGAAATGTACTCTAAGACTTTGCAGTTCCAAGGACAAACAACATCACTTCAGATAGCTGTTTCACGTGGCATATGTGCTTAGCCTGTTTCCCTGATATTACTGTTCTGCTGTGGCACTAGTGTGGATGAGCATAATTTGCATATCACTGTCTCTAAAGAGTCGCTCAGAACAAGATTAAATGATGTAGTGCAAACACTGCCAACCTGCAGCTCTAGAATGCAGCTCTTACACTATAGGTATTTATGCCAGGGCTGAACTATGTCATCGAGACTGTGTTGGCACACAAAACACAAGCCATTAGCATAGGTATCATGTACTTGTTTTAGAAATATTGCACTTCAGTGTTGAGCCTCTGTATAAGTATATTAGAGGTTCATAACATGCCATGGTAGACCAGCGTCTGTCCTGATGCTAGTCAAATTTTTATCTGTGTAATCAAAAGCTTCCAATGAAAGTAGAATTAGTATGTATGGTGCACACTTTTTAATATACTTTAAAGATAAATATTTCATTGGAAGAATATTTGCTTAAATAACATTGTGGAGCACTAAGATCAATTCCTGATATTTCAGGAAAAAACACTTTATGATAATGAAATCTTGGTGCAACAGAGGAGGAATTTGATAGCTGATATGTCAAGCAAAGAATAAAAAGTAAATTTCTTCAATAGAGAACAGGGCAGCCCTAATAAAAGACCTTAAAACATTCTAATTACAGACCATAATCTCTAGTGTCGTGAAATTTCTTTACAGAAGAGATGAGATAAAATAATAATTGTAAAAGTAATTTGTTACTGGCAAACCTATATTTTGTTTGCTGAAGATCATTAGCGCCTGGCTTAAAATGAAGAAAACTAAAATGCATTAATACATTTAATCAGGTAAATGACATTGTTTCCTCTGGGGGAGGCAGGCAACAACAACAACAATCCCTGATCCTTTAGAAAACTTTGATCTCAAAGTTGAGTTAAATGCCTGGGAGGTAGCCATGATAGACTAGAAAGAAGACTGAAAAGGTCAGGAAAAAATAGTGGTGGTTTGAATGTCTTTTAATTTCTAACTACGAGAAAATTGTTCAGGATTCCAAATAATCTCTGTGACAGAATTCTAAGGTCTTGGGATGGCTGTGAGCTGTATGAAAAGAGCTCGGTAATTTGATGTAAAGTGATATGAAATCCATTAAATGAAAAGTCTTAAATAAAGTGCAGTACTATAAGTGTATATGCTGTAAAATCATTTTCCCTGGCAGTAACCAAGGGTATGGTTTCACAGTCCAGTTGTTCAAAATGAGCTACTTCATTTTGCTTTTCTTCCCTTCCTCCATCTGTGCTGTTAACTCATTTGTTGGCTTTAGTGCTGTCATAGTTACTCAGCTGAGTCAGTTCTCTAACAAAGTAAAAGGTCATAGGTTTTGTTGTCTATTTTTGAGATGTTAACAGGATTTTGCTCTTTGAGCATATGAGCGACTGTACTATGTAAACCAGATGAATAGCAGGGGTAACAAAAGGTAGGCAACAGGATGAGTGGGATAAGGTTGGAAATGGAAGCAGAACTTCCCATTTTGGCAGTGTGGTAGTGCTAATCTGACTCAAACTGTGTTGTTAAAGAGCATATTCTAAAATTCCTTATCTAAACTTATCACTGTCATAGCAATGACAAGTGTGGTGGTGTGGCAATTGAAGCTGTATGTTAATGCACTTTAACAGTAGTTAAGCACGTTGGTAGGAAACTATGGTGAGATACTTTATAGGTATGTAAAAATGGCCTGTGTATACCTCAGTAATTTAAAGTCAGATTCTAAAATGTGGATGTCAGTGACAGAAATACGAAATCAAAGCTATGATATGACTAACAGCTGTTGAATCAGAAATTTGTTCTAAGATTTTCCATTTTCATGCATAATCTTGTTCCAGACAATTTTGTGGTGACCTAAATTTCATTTATCCCTTTCTTTGGCTTTCTTGTGTTTAATGTTGTACAGGAGTTAAAGTTATAAATAAAGTAATCAAGGATTTCACTATACCAGTTTTCTTCTCCCTCCTTCTGGTGCTCAGATTTTACTGTGTGCTATTGGCCTTGCTTTGAGCTTAGTCCTGGAACTGTACATGAAGTGTCATGTGGCTGTGATACTGTACTAGCAGGCTGCCAGCAGCTAACTTGTAGGCTTTCTGGTTGAAGTGCATCTTTAATGCTATGCTGATTTTTGTTTATGTAAATCAGCAAATTTGAATTTTAGATAGGAAAAGTTGGAAAGCATTAGAGTTTAAAGTTTAAGAGGCCAAACATTTTTAGGCAATGAATTGCATAACTAAACAAGAGGTGGTGGATCCAGTAAGTGTTTAGTAATAACAAACTCATATTCTGAACATGAACTGTACTTCTGTCACTATCTCATTTTTTTTCTTTATTCTTATTCTTTTACGTTATTCTCCTTTCATGGTTTCTGTTTTTTTTCTTCTAATTATTTTCTGTGCTATTTCTGTCAGACTTGTCAAAATATAATACTTCCGAAACAGTGTAACCAAGATTTCCATTTCATGGGATTTAATTGGGTTAGGAAAACAGCAAAGTTCAAAAGTAAGATGTTTAATAATATCTGTGATTCCTCAGTGGTAGAACTTTAGTCATTGACACACGTTCTCAAATGCAGAAATGTTTTTGTTCCTTTCCCCCCTTTTAATCCTTTGCAAAGAGCTGTCATTTATGAAATGTATAAAAGTCACATAATTGTCTTCATATGATTTCTATTATGTAGAAACTTTATGAAGAAATGTATACTATTAAATTAGGTAATAAGAAATCTGACTTTAAAATATTTGTCTTTTGATCAGTTGCTGCCAAAATCCTTCTGTTTGGATTCTGAACTATGACATCATGGCAAGATTTCGCAGAAGAACATGCATCATTTTGTTGCTTTTTATTTTGTTTATTTGCTCCATAATGATGGCTTTGAAGACTCTGAGACCTGACAGAGCTGGTTTTGGGGACCCATTTGGACTTGGTTTGTTGCCCGAGCTTCAACAACGGACAGAGCTCTTAGACAATAAACAGAATTCACTGAATAGGGTTCATGGAGATACTATAACGCAAATCAGTAATATGCATGCTCTTGCAGTCAATACTATGAAAGCATCTATGCCTCCTGTAAGCAAGTTGGAAGAAGAGCTGTCTTCTCCTAATTATAACTTTCATGTATTCTATTATAGTTGGTTTGGGAATCCGCAGTTTGATGGTAAATATATTCACTGGAACCATCCATTGTTGCCACATTGGGATCCCAAAATCGCAAACAATTATCCAAAGGGAAGGCATAATCCTCCTGAGGACATTGGGGCTAACTTTTATCCTGAACTCGGATCTTACAGTTCCAAAGACCCTTCTGTCATAGAAGCGCACATGAAACAAATGCTTTCAGCTTCAATTGGTAATGAATGTTAATGTTTCAGCACATTGTTCATTTATCCAGCCTTAAATATTTGAATGAACATGACTGACCGATTTTCCAATTTTTCTGTGTAGTTCTGGAAATGTTTGAAGTTACTAAATGTCTTTGTATGTCCAAGTTTTAACACCTAACCCGAAACCTAGATCTTCAAAGCTGTGTCTGAGTGTAACAGCGCAGAAACTGAGAACTATATTTGTAATCCTTTAGGTGCATGTGTTTCATGACTTACTGTTACGCACTGATAACATATGTAGAGAATACAGAAACCGTTGTTAGAATATATTGCCTGTCTGTGTATTTTATTTTTGGAGATTAATACTTAAGTTTTAATAACAGGTTTCAGCAAATCATGTTAACATGGTTATGGAGCAATTTTTCCAAGTACTTGTTGCGTAACAACAACTATATTAATTATATCAGAAAACATGTAGGATTAGAGCTTTTATATAATTTATATTTTATGCAATGTGTTTCTAGGTGTTCTCATTAGTTATAGAAGTGTCTAATCCTGAACTCCATGAACTCAAGTAAGATAGTTTCAGTATAGCTAATAATGGTTTATTTCTTCGTCCAAAAATACCTTGTTTCCAATATAAATTTCTTAAATAGATGGAATATCTAAATAAGAATATTTAATACATTTTTGCTCTCATTCTTTGTTGTTGTGTTTTATGCCCTTTTTTATGTTTATTATCTCTAAAATAAGCAGTCATACAGTCTAATGTTAAACTCTGAACAGCTTCTATAAATGTAGTTGGAGCAACATGACCAGAGCTTATAGAATCATTCAGAGTGCTAAATCACCTTAAAATGAATCACTTTCGTTCACTTAGACACTAAGGATTGATGTAATTATTATATACCAATTAGTAGTGTTTACTTCTGTAATGTTTAATTCTTGGTTATTTTTTTCTTCCTTTTTTTTTTAACCTAACCTGTATTTTTAACAAGGATTAATACAAAAGTAGGAGTTTTCTTACTATTTTCAGTAATAGGATAACTCCATTAGCAACAGGAACACCAGCAACAGTGGGAAAACTGCTGAAGAGAAATCTCAGGTATTATTGGCCAGTAAGCACTTTTCTAGTCTTACTTAAATCAGAAAATAATGCATGGTAGCGTGATGAAACATGCAGCTTTAGAAGAATCTGTGACATCTCTCATCCTCTTAATACAAATGTCTGATAAAGCTGAACTGGTAGTAGAAAAAATGCAAAAGATGAGGAAAAAATGATTTGCGAAGTAAGGGTTTTCTTAGGACTTTAAGTTAGTTTTCCAGTTAATCTCAGCAGTATGGTAGTACACGCTTCCTGTAGCGTACTGTTTGTGTTTATTACTGGTATTTGTCAAATGTTAATTTTTTTTCTGTTGTCATTCTGACTTTTGGATTTAAGTACATTTGAAATTTTCTTCAATTTAGATTTGACCATAACTTACATTTTTTCTCAGGTCATTACTTCAAATATTGCATCTTTTTTGTGAGATTAATACTGTGTTCATTTTTGTGTACTGTAGAGTTGACTGTTTATAGTTTCTCTTTGTATTTTAGCTGATTTCTAATCCTAATCTAATGCATTTTACGTTATATCAAATAATAATTTTTCTTCTAGCCTTTTTTGAAAGGCTTTGTCAAGGATCTTTCAAAAGGAGAAAAATGTAAGTGGTTCTTTCAGCCGATATTGTGTAATGATCAAAGGCATGTAAGAGATTGGAGCAGCAGGAGTCTCTTGCAGTGCTTCCTTGTGTTATTCTTACATTTTACAATTTTTTTCCTTATTTAATTTCCTAATTTCAAAATCTGTTGTATTCATCTGTTTTTCCTCAGATTGCTTGGTGAAACTTACTTTTTGCACCACCCTATTTTTGTGGTAGTGCAGTTCGAAGTCCTTCATTTGTCTTGAATGACTATACTCTGTTTTAAAACATGTTACACTGCTCTTTTTGTCACCAAATCAATCCCTTTTTAGTCTCCTGAAGCAGTCCATTACTCTTATATTTTCTTTGCTGTGACTTAAATAAAAAATTAAAAGGTATTAGTCTTTTCAGGGAAAGAGTAATGTAAATGTGGGTTAGGTTCCTTGAACAGTTTTGTCTCCTGAACTTTCCCGTTTCCTAACGGTATAGAAGAGGGCCTTGACAGATGTATTCAGGATACCTTGAAGAATGTAACCTGATTGTGTTGCTGTTTTTCTGTTTGTCCTTAACATCTTAATCATTTGAATTTTGTCCTTTCCTCTTGTGCTAAATAAAAGATAGGGTGATAAAAATGCAGTAAACTGTTGCATTTTTCTTGTCCTTGAGCAGGCTGTCTCTTGGGATAGTCAGTTGAATGATTCTCGTTTTGAAAAAATGTTGACAGAATTTGCTGTGGGTAGTTGAACTAACCTCTGCTATATATAGTGAAATGAAATGTCTGCTTTTGACATTAGAAGATGGTTGTGTATTCATCCTAATTCTTTCTAATTATTTCTTTTGAATAATATGGGGTTTACTTATTTGGAAATTGTTAGTCAGAAAAGTTATAATATTAGTAAAGTGGAAGGAATTTAGAGCATATACTTCCCTATCTCTGTGACCTAATTTGTGTACTTAAATCTTTACCTAGTTAAAAAAAAAACACACTGAGTTATTGGTCCATGTGTTTGAAATAGTATTGTTAGGAAAATATTCCTACATCAGTATTTTCTATATTTCTTTCTGTCTTACCTTCTTCCTGATATATTACATTATTTCCAGCTATACACCTAAGTGGTCTCACTTGTTTATCTGACAGCATTTTATTTTAGAAGGAGAGATTTTAGCCCTTCTGAAGAGGTATGTCGTCTTTTGCTTTCATGGAGAGCATTAAGAAAACTTATAGTGTAGGGGCGTTGTATTTATTGTTTTCTTTTTTGTCAGGCATAATAACTTCCTTAAATTTTTGACAGTTACTCAAGCATGTTTTAGGTAATAAATTTAAAAACTAATTTCACCTAGTTGGAAGGGTGAATTACAGCTTAGGGACTGCTTTTGACTGTAAGGAAGGGTGTAGGATTATGGGCACTGCTTCTAGTATGAAATGGTTGTTTTGTAATAGAGCCTGAGTTATAATGCAGAAATACAGCGTGGAATAAATTTTCATAAAATAAGAATCTCTTTGATCACAGGCATAGGTCTCACCTCTGGAGTGTTCTTTAGCCCCTTGTATCTTGGTATTCTCTACCTGTACTGTGGCATAGCTATAGTGCCTTGGGAGCATTCTCCACCTCCCCTCATTAACACCTGGAGATTATGATGCTCTGATGAAAGGTGGAAGGCAATTAAGTGGTAGGCTTGGGACACTGGGCACAAATCTGTCATCTGTCAAGAGCCCTTGACAGATGCTCTTACCACCAGTTTCTTTGAAAAGGGAAAAAGAAGGAGAAACTAAAATCTACCCTGAGAATACTGAGATTTCACAATTGATTAAAATGTAATTTTAAATTCTAATTTACATTATATAAATTTTATATCAAACAATAATTACATCTCATGACAAACTAGCTATGTTATATTTTCACGTACATAATTTGAAAGTGGTGTTTTGTATTTTCAGGTGTAATAGCTCTTTCATGGTACCCACCAGGTATGGCTGATGAAAATGGAGAACCAACTGATGATTTGGTGCCTGTTATTTTGGATTATGCACACAAATACAATCTAAAGGTAAAGTATTTTTAAGACAGATAAAATAGGACTGGGTAGGAAAGAAGTAAACCACAGTAAAAGTTTTCTACATTTGACCTATGATGTACAGCAGGGAGACTTCTGATGTAATTTTGACTTCTGTGTCTGTCTCCTATTATGCTACAGTTTTGGGGGCTTCCAGAAGTAGGTATATGTGTTCTTGCACTACACTAAATTTTGGTGAGACCTAAGCAATATTGCCTTATAACTAGAATAAATATCATTTATTCTGCTTTTTTTCTGTTTCAGTTTAGAGCTACAGCTTGCAGAATCTAAGATTTATTTTTGTTTTCTTTTTAGGAAACAGTTATTAAAATCATGCAATTTTTTTTTAATGAGTCTTTGGAGTTGAGGGAAGTATTACATGTTTCAAAATGTTGTGGAATACAATGATCTATAAACTAAGTAACTTTGAAAAAGAGGAAAGGAGTAATGTAATTTTTCTTATTACCACATAACTTGCTGGTACTCAAGGTCAGGTGCAAGCATCTATCAACAATAAAGAGGAATTTAGAATTTCTAGTTTGTATGAATGTCTTTATTCTGAAAGGTATGAGGAAAACTTGCTTTGGACAATAAGGTTGGAAAGGAGCTGCTCTGACTTTAGGTTACTCCAGGGCATGACAGGATAGGAAGGCTAAATTACCTGCTTCCTGACATAGCTGAAATACCAAATCAATTAAGGATGACATCTAATCTAACATCGGGTTTTGGTTCTGTTTATTTTTAGAGTGAAACTTGTATTTTACCTTGAGTGGTTAAGGCGGGGCAAGAGTGAAGGGAATAAAGAAAATGTGTTTCCTTTTATTTTTGCCAAATAATAAGGTTGACTTTTTGAATGATCTAAGTAGCTGTATGCATTTCATGTCTGGAGGGTATTGTCTGTATTGGGCGCTAAAGAAATGTCCTGTTCATCTGCTCTGGTTTTAGGTGGTCAGGATTACAGAGAAATTTTCTATCATTAGTAGCAGCTGTAGATTCTTTGAAAAGCAGGAGGAAAGTAGTAAGATTAAATCAGATGCAGAAGTAATTTGCAAACTTGCAAATGTTACGTGAATTACGTTGTCACACGTTGCAGTCTTTTTTTTTTCTTTTTTAATAAGTTACTATTAAAGAAGTTTTATCCTTCCACCAAATTTTCTTGCTTTCACCTAAAAGAACTTGTTAACATTCAAGTCTCTCAAAAGAGCCAGGCAAAACTGAAATAAGCTACAAAGGGAAAAAGTTTGTAATATTATCGTAATAATTGGAATGTGGAAGGAGCTGCTGCTATAGTTTGGAATAATTACTGGAATACAGATATTAAGTAAAGATACTACCAGGGAATGCTACCTTCACTATGTGTTTTAAACGTTCTTGTAAATGATTACAGTTGAGTGGTAGGAATGTCAGTAGACCAAAAACAGCACAGAAAATACATTTCTATTTTATCAAAATAAAAAATACACATCTGCTAAAAAATACAACTCTGCTAAAAGTTATGTCCTTTTGATTTGCCTGGTTTTGATAGATGGAAATGAAATATGAAATTATAATACTCTTCAACCTGTCAGTCCTAGTGATTTAGTGTAACACTATATTTTTATGTAGTTTGCATCTAATAGAGACATTGGCTTTACAATGAAATTTGCTACTGTTGAAGACTAGTTGAACACTTTATTAAATTCATTTTACTCTAAACTTGGTTCTGAAAAGCTAGTTGCTTTGATTGATGTAATATACTTCTCCCTTTAATTGTATAGTTGAAAACAACAAGATTTTTATGATGACATAACTTCACATGTGTGGGATAAATAACTCCATAAACCCCCAGCTTGAATTCAGAGCAGTAGGAATACATCACGTTAGATTTAGTTACAAGGATTTGTTGCTGTTGGTAACTCCATAAAATTTTAAATTAAAATTTTCATATAACATATCTTAAAATCTAGTCTGACAGTGAACACTCTCCTTGGAGAATTATTATCAATAGCAACTTTAATACATTATTAAATTAAATAGTAAAATATTTCATTAGTTAATCAGTTCTTTGATGTTCGAATAGATAATCTTTTATTCAATTCAATCTCTTATTTCAATTTTTAGTTTCTGCTGTAGTTTTTAAGTTTTTTGAGACATGCTTACTAATCACTGTAGCCTAGGAAAAACAAAAGCAGTGTTTTTTATTAATGAAAAAAATATTTACTTTATTGCCGAACTTTCTTGGTTCTCAAGCTACTAATCTTAAGAGTTGAATTAGGTTTGGATTATTCTCAAAACATTAACAAAAATTTTGATGCTCTGTAGAGAAGAACTGTTTTTAATGTGACTGGTACTTGCTTCATATAATACACGATGTCCAAATATTTACTAATATTTTATGTTTGTGTTGCTTTACTACATTTTCATTTTTCAGGTCACTTTTCATATTGAGCCCTACAAAGATAGAGATGATCGCAGTATGTACCACAATGTTAAATACATCATTGACAAGTGAGTGCTTTCAAAATGTTTCTTTTGGGTTTTGTTACATATTCATTCAGAGAACTTCTGTATATTATCTAGAGCTTGGAAGAATATATTAAGAATGTGTTTTGAGATTGAAGAAAAGTTTAAGAAACTGTTCATATTTCAGTGGTACTGAAACTCAAAGTCTGTTTTCTAAACATTGAAGTATGAACTTTGTGTAGACACTCAAATGTACATTGCTTTCAACATTCATGAAAGCTGTTAAAGAATTAGGTATATGATATTAGGCATACATTTTATAGTGACAAATGAGCAGCAAGCCATAACGTGTTGACCTGTCATCATTTTAATTCAGCTTGACAAATTTTGTGCAGCTACTAGTTGATTTGTTCATCGGTGCTAGTTACACTGTCTTGTTGCTTACTGAATTAAAGAATTGCCTTTCAGAGAAAACTAATACCTGTAGCACAGTTCTACACTAAATTACTGATTAGTAGCAATTTAAAAGATCTTTGCAGATTCATTATTCAATACTTAGCAGACACTAGATTGAAAATGGATATGGATTGCTATGTTTTGAAGAACTTCTTAAATTATTTTTTAGAAAAAAATCTTTGGATTGTAAATCAGCGTTTTCCAAATGGCAAATTTTGTTTTAATGATACTTCTTTGCTTTATAGATATGGAGCCCATCCAGCCTTTTACAGGCATAAGACCAGCACAGGCAGATTTCTTCCCATGTTTTATGTTTATGATTCTTATGTAACAATTCCTGAAATATGGGCAAATCTGTTAACTGTATCTGGATCACAAACTATTCGAAATACTCCGTATGATGCATTATTCATTGCTCTTCTTGTAGAAGAAAGACATAAGCATGATATTCAAAGAAGTGGCTTTGATGGAATGTACACGTACTTTGCCACCAATGGCTTCTCTTATGGCTCATCTCATCATAATTGGGCAAGTTTAAAAGCCTTTTGTGATAGTAACAACTTAATGTTTATTCCAAGTGTGGGACCAGGGTATATTGACACCAGTATCCGACCATGGAACAACCACAATACCCGTAATCGTGTCAATGGAAAATATTATGAGACTGCCTTTAGTGCAGCCCTTTTGGTGCGACCAGAAATTATTTCCATTACATCATTTAATGAATGGCATGAGGGTACTCAGATTGAAAAAGCTGTCCCCAAACGGACTGGACAAGTAGTTTACCTTGATTATAAGCCCCATAAACCGAATGTTTACCTGGAGCTCACTCAGAAGTGGTCTGAGAAGTATAGAAAAGAAAAAGAGCAGTGGCTTATGTGAGCTATTGCTGCTGCAGTTGTTTCTTAACACATTAAATGCAATGAGAAAGAAATCGAGAGCTGAAGGATCTGTTATAAAATGTCTTTATGTTCAAACTGTTATGTCACATGAATGTATATGCACTACTACTGAAATTGAATTGTAGAGTAAAATAATGATGACAATATTGGCATCTCTATCGTTGGATATTGTAGTCCAGAAAGCTGTTTTTAATTACTAATTTGCATGCTGAACTTCAAGAACGTCTGCATGGGATAACTACATGACTGAAGTAGAACAAAAATTTGACAGTTATATTTACATACTTATTCATGTAGTTGTGTTTCTAATCAAAGTGATACTTTAAGCTGAATTTTATCTTGATAGCTTGCTTCTTGCAGGATGCACACCCGTAGCTTGTGGAGTAATCTACATCTACTGTTTTTATGCTTTGCACATTGCGATTTCTTGATTATATGATTAATTTGTGGTAAAAACACTGAAGACGTATGTGTGATGCCACATTGGTAGGTTTTGTTTTGTTTTTTTAAAAAAATATATTTGAAAGATTGAGTTCCAAAGAACTGCTGAAAGATTTCTAGTTTATTTCTATTTGTTCTGTTCAGTACATGGTGCAGACTTTTGCAGATTACTGGATACTGACCAATTACATAGTTTTTCTATGTTAGTTTGAATTAAAAAAAAAAAATCTGAAAAGATTTTTTGTGGGGGAAAATCCCTAAAAATGAAAAAAAAAAAATATTATGTTGTTAGTTAATTGACTGCAGACACAGTTTTAGTTTGTTTTTAAAAATGATTAAAGATTCTAAAGCTAATATTTTACTAGTCCTACAATAAATATAATTTTAGGTTTTGCTTTTTCATTTATAATTTAGGAGCAGTGTAGTTTGGTAGCAGTGACAGCAACTACCCATTACTTTTGTTTGAAATCTGAGATTTCTATTTTTTAAGGAGTTCATTGGGTAGTTCCAGGATAAGTAGATACTAAAGTCTTGTTATTGTTCAAATAAGCTCCCCACCAACACTACGTTTAACAATGTGGTATGCCTGGAAATAAGTATTTTTTAGACCGAAGAGTCTGACCTTTCAAATGTAGAAAATGATTATTAACTGTTTTTCTTACTGAAACTTGAAAAGTTCAAGTCATGTATGTCTCCTCAGGAGCCCTTTTTTTGGGGGGAGGGGGAAGGGGGGAAGCATTTTCATACAATTTTATAGGAAAACAGTAGACATTGGAATAGTAGACATTGATTGCAGTATCTTGTTTATTTGCAGGAAGTGTTTAATCCGTAGCAAAGTGGCTTTTTAAAAAAAAAAAAAAACTTTTTATACAAGGTGCTGATCCTGTGTTGTAGTTGGTATGCTGGAACCGTTGCGACCACTAGAAAAATATCAATTTCATCAGGACCCACTGTAATTACTCGCACTTTTTACTCACTCACGGTGCTCTGTCCATGAAGTTGTAAAGTGTATGTGGGGACTTGGGGTTGAAAAAGAAAACAAACCAAAAAAGAAAACTTTTTTTTTTCCAGAAACCTGTGTCATTCCAAATAAACATAAATAAGTTGCTACTAATATTTTCTAGCGTCCTTCTGGTATGAAGAAGGTTTGTTTATGTATCTTCCACTTATTTGCAATTTAATTCTCTTGTCACTTCTCTGCAATTATTAAAAAGATGAGGTGTCACACGATGCCTTCAGCTGCTTGAAAAAAGGCAGAAATTGGGTTACAGATATATAACCTGACAGGCTGAAGTGCACCTCTAGAGTTATTGCAGTCTTACTAGTATTTCTTAATTTTTTGCATTTTCCTACTGCATCTGTGCAAACTCAAAAGTGCTTCTAACAAAAATGTTTACTAAGGCTTATTTTGTTTTACTTGCACTCAAGTGGATAAACTGAAGAAAGATATAGGTATGACCACAGTCGCAAAATAGTGTTTGAGACATATGGAGCACTTGTTAGACTTTTACCACTTACAAGTTAACCACTCTCTCCATTTATTAAGGAAAATGATTTATACATTATTACTATAACTCACTTGAATAGCTATACATAATTTGTTTTTATAATTTGGTACGTGGTTAAGTTTCTACAGTCCAAAGAGCCCATATATTTATTTTAAGTATAAAGAAATGATTAACTTCTTTGCATATCTATATTGCATATATTAAAAATTCTTCTGAATTCAAGCCTTTTTAAAGGACAAATCTCTTCTTCTCTGCTTAAACTTTTGTCATCCTCCATTCTTCTCCCACTGTAGTTGTCTGAACTGTTTACCAGTCTTGACAACCGTGCCCTCAGCTTTCAGCTCCTCGCTTTCTCCCAGTGGCAGTTTATTTTCTCTGTGACTGTAAAAGTTGCTTCTTTTGTTGCTGTTTATAGAAACATTTACAATTTTTGTGCAGTATTGTACAACTGAAGTGATCTGTTGTTGTTTAAAATATAATTTATGGTAACAGCATAATGGATCTTCCTTTCTTAGAAAGACTGTAATTGCTGTAAAGGTATCATTTAGCCCTTGCTGTGAAGTGGTATGGGTTTGTGACACAGGTGTCTAATGGGATCTTTAGAAGAATGTACGGAATTTCTGGAAAAATAAAAAAAAAAGTACCTAGAAACTCATCACCATTGAGCACTTACTGTATTTTTATGTGCTTAATATGTTTTAAAGTCTAAATATACAACCTGCACCAAAAAAAAAAAAAATCAGTGTAGAATTTGAGATCTGATAGAACAGCAGAACTACCCCACCTGCCTACCCAATACTTTCTCTATACTTGGAGCATATATTAGTGCAAGTATTAGAGCAAAAATTAGACCTCTGTGCATGGATTGCTGCTGCAGTCATAATAGAAAAGTGGTTAAAATGTCTATGAGAAAATATTAGTACAAATGCAACGAAATAAGATTCTCTGTTATAAATGGTGAAAGTATTTAGAAGGTTGCTCCAAGCTTTGCAGTCACATTTAAAAAAAATAAAAAATGGAATGTGCAATCAAAATTGGGAGGGAAGGAAGGAAGGAAGACTATTCTAAGTTTCAGATCTTAAATGGAATGTAAGGCATCTCTAGATCCTATCTCACTTTGGCCCTTTTTTTTTTCCCCAAATGGAAAAAAATATTCTACTGATTACTTTTAATATTTTCACACTGATGAATTGCAGTTGACTCATCTTATTATAGTATGTTATAGTATTTAGAGTAAGTGATATACTAAGTTTATACAAATTAGGGAAGAAACACTGTGGGAGGATTAAATAGAGATCATACCATGCTATGCCTCTGCACATATAGAAATACCTGAAGTTGTTGATTACATACTACTGACTGAGTATCACTGGAGGGAGGGCAAATGATCTCTGAGATGAGTAGCAAGTCTTTGTGGTGAGAGGGAGCTTACTTTCAAAGGAAACTCTCTAGGTTCATTTCTGTTTCTGTCAGTTGTGATCAAGTAAGTTGTTTCAGTTCTGTGAGCTGTCTCACAAGTGAAGCTCAATACATCTTCTCTGAAATCGGGATTTATATTAAATCTTGCGTAGATCTATAAACTAGTACTGAATTTTAATTTAAGGGAAAGAGCGTGTGCATATGCTGTTACTGTTTCAGTGGCAAGCTATAGATTATGGTGAATGTAGTTTCCGTACAGTTTGTACAGAATGTAGTTTCGGGTATATCATGTGTGTCTAGAGCCTTTCTTTTGAGGTGTCAATGATTTGTCTCTTAACAGGTTGTTGAAACAGAAGGGTCTTTATTTTTATTATGAGACTTTCTATATATACACTGTACATAATTTGAATTTAACATTTCACACAGGGATGGAAAATGTTTTAGGAGTTAGTGTTTTCAGCACTGTGATGCTAGTAGGAGAATGTATCTCTGTGGGCATGGACAGGGGCCATGCTGTGTTTTTTTTTTTTTTTTTATAAACCTCATTTACCTAAATCCTATTGATCCTTACCATTCTACGTGTTTAAAATGTATCAATGTAGTATCAATGTTTCATTCCTTTTTTATCTGTTACTTCTGACCACTGTGTTAAATGTTGCATAAACTTCTGAAGTCATTCTATTTCTCAGACTTTGTAGTTGCAATATTCATTAAGAGAATCTACAAAAATATTAGCACTGCAGAAGAACCTGATATGAATTTCATATTGTATAGTTATGTGGGTTTTTTTTGTGAATGAATAGTGTATCTCCATTGTGTATTGAAATGGATAAATAAAATACATTTGTTTCTTTTAATACCTTACTTGATTGTGGCAGAGATCCATTTGCTTATATGAATATATAAAACAAATGTTTGTGTGTCTATTTATACATATTATACATATATATATACATATAATTGAAGTCATTATTTTTAAAGTACTATATCATTGTGTTAAATTATAGGCTAGATTTGGCTACTTCTAAGCAAGCAATGTTTTTAATTCCCTATGATGTTTACAAAAAAAAAAAAGTTGCTTATGTATGAATACTATCGTGCATAATAAACATATGCCCAAAAACGGTGGCTTAAATGGAGTGTTTGATAGCATTTTTGTGAATAGTATAAGTTTGGAAAGGGATTTTTTTTTTTCTATCACAATATGGGTGTAGAATTGAATTAGGCTTGAATTGAAATCAACAGGCTTATCACAGTGTTTTTAAACTCCTCGTGGAGTTTTTAGGCCTATTTGCATTACATCTTTTGAGGCTAAGTGAATTCTCTTGTGCGTGCGTAACGTGCAGGTATCTTTGAGTCCTGAGGTACTATTGTATTTCAGCAAAGTAAAACTGAAGTTTCTGGTTTAAACAGAAGTTTAAGATGGATAGGCACGCTAATTAGTCTCACAGCAGAATGGTTTACAACAGAACAGTAGAATGGGGTCTGAGAAGTTGTATTATTCTTATGGTATATTTTGCTGTTCGGGCATAAAAACTATCAAGAAGGTAAGGGTTGCCACCTTACTGTTAGCAACGGAAATAGGAAAATGCCTTCTCAGTATTTGAAAAATATAAATTGTTATTCCCAGTACTTGCTCAGTACTGCATGTTTCTATATATGAATCAAAGTATTTTAAAATGTTGAGTAATTTCACGTTTCCTTTGTCTGTCACATTGTTAGTGGCTCTGGACTGTAGTAAAAATAGTAGATTTAGCTCCACAAAACAAATTATTTCTTGAAAAGTTCATGTCTCGGGAAATGCAAGAATCAACCAACAAAGTATACTTGAAATCTGAACTTCTGCATGGACTTGGTTATGGTTATGGATATGGTTTAGTGTGGGCCTTGTTAGAGTTAGGTCAGAGGTTGGACTAGGTGATCTTGGAGGTCTCTTCCAACCTGAACAATTCTGTGATTCTGTGATTCTGTGACTTGTAATTGACACTCTAGCAGGGGGCTGTGAAGTACTTGTCCATTTTAGTAGATAAAGTATCTCCTAGGGTATTTCATGTCACTGCATGTGAATTTAGTAGTAAGAAGAATTAGAGGTAACAAATGGTTTTTATTGCCTTTTTGTTTATCTAATCTGATCACTTTCTATACAGTATATGGAATGCAAGTTCAATTTTTTTTGTGTGTGTGTAAAAGATAAGGAAGAAAGACTACCTTCATGTAATTTTTTTTCCCCTAATCTGGGCAGTGTAGATAGAGAAGACAGTGATACAGTAAAAAGTTGCCTGTATCTTTCATTTCTTAAACTTCAGTTTAGTTCCATTTAAGGAAAATACTGTGAGAATAATAGAATATCCAGAAATGTAACAATAAAAATTTGAAAAATGAATTCCTTGACCCACATTACTGGTAGATTTGGAGTAAAAATATCTCAAGACTATTATGATTGTGTCTGTATTTTACAAATAAAAAGGTACAGTCTGTTAAAGTGGAATAAAGAAAGAAGGTATTTATATTATTGTACAGTATGATGTTCTTATTGTAAATGATGGGAACTCTTATGCATATTCCACTATTGCTACTCTTCAAAGCACATTCAAAAACAGTAACATTTTTTAAAATGAATTCTGAGCTTAGGATATATGTGTGTAAGTGTATGCACACACAGAAATGATTCTTTTCCATTTCTGCATGAAAAATATAACTGTCCTTGTATGGCAGAGGGGATCTAGTGCAATTTTCAGCTGTTCACAGATCTTTGCCTGTCAAGTGTTCATGGATTGATCCAAAATGGCTCTCTTCTTAACCCTAGCAGTTAAGCAGTGTGGATAATCAGAAGCTGAGTTTACTTCCAACCATCTATTATCTAAAGATACAGTTTTACTGAATTTTTCATAGAGAATAGAGAATTTTGATGATAATGATTAAATGGAAATTATTTCAACATAGGTCTTTAATGTAACAAAAGTGTAGGATGATTGCCTGAAAATCCATGTTAGAGAAAACTAAACCTACTATATTTGTAAAATGTTGATCTCTGCTATTGCACTCAGAGATGACTTACCACTTTTGGAAATTGTTGTAAAAATTCTAATCTCTGCTTAGAATATGTAAAAGGGATTTTTTTTTTTTTTCTTGAATAGATATATTAAACTTTGAAGAGAAGTTTTGCTAGTTCTGCACAGAGATAACACTTCAACAGATGTGGATTTGTTTGTTTGTTTGTTTGTTTGTTTTTAATACATTGAAATGAGCATTATGAAGGACCTGGCCTTCAGAGTTGGTTTTGTAACTTGGAGTCATTGCTATGGAAACACAGCATGATGTCTCAAGACTGGTTTCTCAAACTGCAGTGCAATTCAACAAATAAAGAACAGACCAGAACTCCAGTTGTTTTTAGAACACTAGTGAAAAATTAGATGGACAGCCTGTGATTTTAGCAGAAATCTCTTGGAAAAGTCTCATATATTGTGATAGAAAATACTTTCATAATAGAGCCAAGATTCTTTACTCATTAAGACCAGATATATCTGGTTTGATAGGTATGAATTTATATATTACTGCATTGTTGAAATATATACATTGTATCTCATAATGTCACTACCACTAATCAAAATAATTAATAACATTGAATACTTACATTTAAAAGAAGTCAAAACACACAGGCTCAAAAGAAGTTGATAACCTCAGAAAGCAAGCTGAATTTATTCTGAGATTTTTTAGGGGAGAAGGAAGTAGCCAGCTATTTACTTTGCGAGAAGCTCAGCAGTCTTTATATTGACTCCTGTACTCTTCTTGGTGATTACACAAACTTTATTTCAGATAAATGAGTAAAGAATCTACTTTAAAGAAAGCAATTTGAAAGCACAAATGGAAATCAGCAGTAGGCCTGCTGTTAGGACACTAAATACATCTGCTTTCCTACCTAAGTCCAGCCTTTGGCAAGCTTCCTCATCCACTGCATTGATTACATTGTTACATTGATTCATTCATTTTTTTTTTTTTTTAATGAAACCATTTGAAAACAAACAGAAAGCAAAAAATAATAATAATAAAAACATGGCAGTAACATGACATTGAAAAGGTAAGCACCATAAAAGTGAGGAAAACAGTTCACAGTTAAATGAGTTGTCAAAATGAAGGTTATGTAGAGGCAATATACCATAAGCGTGTTCAGATTACTACACCAATCAAGAAGATTTTTAAGAGGACTAGAAGAAATTGAGGCAGTTAAAGAACAGAATAAAGAAAACAGAAATAAGACATCTTTCAAATTAAGATTCTGTCTAAGCTGAGTGTTTTGTATCTATTGCAGAAGATGTTAGAGAGGTTTCCATGCTGGATCTGTTCTTCATTGGTGACTAATTTGAAGAAATATCCCGAACTGAAATGTCACACAAGTAATTTTTGAATGGGTTGTTAAAATCAGCAGAAATAAATCAACTAATCTCAATAAAACTCACTCTTGAGTTCTCAAGGAACTCAAATATGAAATTGTTAATCTGTTAAAAATATTGTATAATCAGTTTTTGGTTTTTTTTTTTGTTTTAGTCAGTGGTAGTCCCATGAATGAAATTGGACAAGTGTGGTATTAACTTTTTAAAAAGACTTACAGCAGGGATGCTGGGGACTTTAAACTGGTCTGAAGTTTTTCTTGGAGCTTTGCAAAGAGACTGTGGAGTTAGGGACCCTTTGAGTACAGATTATAAAGGTAAGCAAGGGGATAACTGGAGCTTTAATTGTAAAACTTCCAGGGGATCCAGCATACAAATTGTAATTTTATATGGTTACAATGTAGTTTAGTTTATAAACCCCAAAATTTCTGATTAGCAATAGGGAAGGTCAGTAACAGTGTGCAAGTTTTTGTACAAGTTTACTTTGTACAAGTTTATAGTTATTTTTTTTCCTTGGTGTATCCATTTATGTTTCTGTGTTTAATTTCATCTTCAATTTTATTTCCTAGCTAAGTCTCACAAAGTCTTTTTGTGCAGTTCTGCAAATAGGCCTGTGACTAATCATGGCCCATCATAAAAAAGTATTTAGTTATAATGGCCAGATAATTGACTTCAGGAATCTTTGAACTGCTGACTGCTCCTTATCACTTGTTACAAAGCTTGATAAGTGACTGTGAGACCAATTCTAGGATATTTTACTGTAAAATAAAACATATGGCTTATACCATCTTCAACCACATCTGAGGTGAGAAACTGGATTAAATTAATTCAGTGAGGGTGGAAATATGATAGGTCTTTGCTTGAACACAACTTTACAGGAGCAATATTCTCTTTTATGACATGAAGTAGCAAATTCTTTGTAAATTTGAGATTTTTTTCATCCAGTTCTCTGATTCATTCAAAGGCTTTCTGAATGATTAGGACACCAACTTTATCAAGTAATTCTCAGATTTAGAAATAATTTTCATATTTATAAGGCTGAAAATAGGAAAGTAATAAACAGTTGGCTAGTTATATGAATGACAGTGCCATAATTAGCATGTAAAACTCAAATTAATTATTAATAGGTAAAACACTGAAGTTTAATGAGGAAAATTTCAGGTGACACAAAGTAAAAAATTAGATTACTTATGCAAACATCTCTTCCTAAATTTCAGGAATTGTGAGGGTCATAATGAATGGCATTTTCAGAGATTACTGAAATAAATTGTTCTAAGCAATCAGTATCAGAACCATGTGCTTATTAAGGATTTAGAAAATGGTATTGTTATTTCTTACTACAGCTGATCTATAAAGCTTTTCTATAGAGAATTAATTACTTCTTTGTTTTTGTTCTTATTTTCTCCTTTTTCATTTGAGCCTGATTCATGCGGAAAATGTCCATATACTTAGTTTTATGTACACAGCTCATTCTTCCCAGCCTCAAATGTACTCTCCTGAGCGTAAGTACTTCTTTGTTCGTTATAGGGATCTGTATTGGTTTCATGTTATTTGTACTGGGAAGGAGAGTGGGACTGTACATCCCATAGATGCAGCCTGAATATGTGTAATAAAGTGGTGGTGGGGGGGGGGGTCATCATTTGAGCAAATCAATTCGTACTTCTCTCTCTCTCTGAAAATGTAATGCATAGAAAAAATTTCTCTGCAATAATATGCTGCTAAATATGGTACAACCAAATGTATTCAGTGAACATGTAAACAGTGGTGATACTGATTAAATGTGCTTTTCCAATGATTTTCATTTTTCTCTGCATTCTTTGCCAAATGATAAAATACGTGTTCACAGGTACTTAGATCTCTTTTTGTAATTCAAATCTAAAATAATTTTCTGTACCAAGTCTGTATTGATCCAAAAATAGATAAGAATTTTAAATTGAGACTAATTGAAATACATAAAACCCCTCAGAACTAGCTTGCAAAATGTTCATACTTAATATAACAAAAGTTTTTTTTTTCTCTGCAAGTATTCAGCCTTTAGTTAAGAAAGCTCTGACGATAAAGTGAACGAGCAGTGAATGCAAAATACAGAGATTTTTGTGCCCTTGTTTTTCTGCCAGTGCTTGAAACATACAAAATAAAGCTGACATATGATAAAGAACTTGTATACTTAACCTTACAGCCCACAATCACTTCTTTAGTTGAGGTATTACAAAATGTTAACTTGTAGCTTGTACAAGTGCATTAGAATACTAGAGTCTAATTGTGATTCTGAGCTTTGCTTTGGGTCCTAAATAGATTTTCTAAAGTTTTCTAAAAAAGCAGAGAAGCTGACATATATCACAGAATCATTTAGGTGGGAAGAGACCTTCAAGATCACCTAGTCCAACCTGTGACCTAACACTAACAAGCCCTCCACTAAACCGTGTCACTAAGCCCTACATCTAAACGTCTTTTAAGTACATCCAGGGATGGTGATTCAACCACTTCCCTGGGCAGCCTGTTCCAATGCCTCACAACCCTTTCAGTAAAGAAATTTTTCCTAATATCCAGCCTAAACCTCCCTTGGCGCAACTTTAGCCCATTCCCCCTCGTCCTATCACCGGAAATGTGGGAGAAGAGACCAATCCCCAGCTTGCTACAGCCTCCTTTAAGGTACCTGTAGAGAGCGATATTGTTGCCCCTGAGCCTCCTCTTCTCCAGGCTAAACAACCCCAGCTCCCTCAGCCATTCCTCATAGGACTTGTTCTCCAGACCCCTCACCAGCTTCATTGCCCTTAATATATTATTAATAAATTAATATATTTGGGTGGTATGAATACTTAACATGCTATGTACATAAAAGGATGGCAGCAACAGCCAAAAAGCATTTTAAGTCAGAATAGGTAAAGAGAAGATAAATAAACTCTTATTTTGCTTCCTTAAACCATATTTTTAATGCTGGTAGTTTCTAGTGAGAAAAAGCTAGAGGTGACTAGATGCAGTGTTCATGTGTTCTAAACTGCAGTAAAATCTGAAATCCTAAAATCTCAGTTTATAAGCCCCTCTTCCATGTAATACAGCATGCTTAGCTTTTGTGCATTTACTGCTTGCTGATGACATAGGTATTAGGCAAGTCCCTGAGAAGATATAAATGAAGACAAACCACCTAGTAAAAATAACAGGTTCAAAGATGTTCAGCCCACAAATCCACATGACAGAGGAATGATATCTGCCTTACCTGAGCCAGCATCACTATAACAGCAGCATCAGCAGGGAAATGGGATACATCCAGATTATACACAGCATATAGTAAGTTCACTATTTTTAAAATCAAAGTTAGAAATCAACAGAACAAAACACAAATGTCATCATCATACTGCAAGCATTAACATTCCACTATAAACAAACCAGGCACGTTTTCCGTACATCTAATTTCCTGAGCAAGCTGCAGAGTGTTGGATTGAAAGATGTAGCCTGTGAGGAACAGCAGTGGTAAATCATCAACCTGTAGCTCACTTCCACAAGAAACAGGAGGAAAAGTCAAACGTATTTAGGGGCACATACTCTGGAAGCCAACACATGCCCACATGAAGTTTGTCACGTGGAAAACAGCCAAGGTGGGGAAAAGATGCTCCTCCAGAGGGAACCGGGAAAACTCTGTTAGCAAGGAGGGCAGAGCAGCCAATTTTGAGCTGATTGATCTGTAGAGCAGATGGGAACAGAAACAATTGATAGAGGGAAATGGAAGATGAGGCTCTGCCCTCTCTGCCAGAATTGACAGGGATAGAGTGCAATGTCAATATGTAGTGTGAATCTAGTACTACCAGAGATGCTTTAGTGTAAGATGTGTGAACTTCTGAGCTTAGTTCTGAAATGATGTTTTTTTTTCCCTGTTATTAATCTGAATTCATGAAATTATAGAGATATTATGCTATTCATAAATGTTTCCCATAAGACCTTCCCGCTCTCTCTCCATTTTTACTTTTACATATATTATAGTACCACAGATGTAGAAAAATAATTATGTAATGTCTCTTGGTGAGATTCTTAAAGGAAGGGTGATATTTTTATTATTATTATTTATTTGGATATTGCAATAGGATTCCATGTACAAGATTCAGTTCCCAGCTATGACAGAGAAACTCGCTGGCCTTAGGCAATTGCCTTAGTCCTCCATGTGTAAAACTGAAGTAATACTCCTTATCTATTATGATTTGGCCATCTGATTTATTCAGTTGTCAAAAGCATTTTTGCAAGCAAAGACATGTGATGATTTGTCTGCAGAGCACAATGGGTACCCTGTCACCCTGTCACTGTCACATGCTTATCTACATACTGCTAAAACATAAGCCATCTTCATAAGCCGAAAAATCTCCAACAGAACTTTTGTCTGGAGGTGCCTAATGTTTCTGCTATGGTATTTACAGCAGTTAAAACTCTGCTTTAGATGCAGGTGCACAAGAACAAAGGTCATCTGTCCAATACAGCTTGTTTTTTCCTAATTGTTTTTCCTAGAAAAAAAAATGATATTAGTACAAAAATTATTTTATTGGCAGATATTGTAATTATACAGACTGTGCTACTGAGATGTGTAAGAAGTAAATAGCGCGCAGTTTTCTTAGGCCAGAGAGAAATGAGGGGCCCAGAGAGCCTTGGCAAGTACTCTAAATTGCACGTGCTGATCATATGAGGAAAAGGTTGTCTTACAACAAAAATCTCTTCTCACAGAGCTGCAGCCACCGCTGGAGGTGACCGAAGAACTTCCCTGTTTCTTACTTTTCTGTTTCATGCCCTGTTCCCTTGGTCCACAGGGAGAGGGCTCACAACACCTTGCCTTTCTGCAGATCCTCTTTGTATCTCTGCTCCATATCACCTCCCACTCTTTCTGCCTCCTGCTCACTTACAAGTTACCCCATACTTAAGATTTTTTAAATTTTCTAAAAGCTAAGATTACTGTTTGAGAAGGGGAAGGGAGGGGCTGCTGGGGTGGAAGGGTAGGTATTTGAGAAAAACTCAAAGTAATAGCTTTCCCTTTTCTTAGATGGAGAAGGAGCATTTGGCAGCATATAAACCGAGGCGTGGCCTGTGGCATGGAAGGTAACCTCAGCACGGGACTGTAACGTGTTACCCACAAGAATTAGCCCATAGCTGTGCAGCTAAATCCTGCAGGTGCAGTGCATAAAGTAAAGGGCTGTGCTGCAGCACAAGAGTTTGTGCTGGCATGAAAAATCCAATTTCAAGCGTGAAATGACCCTGAACTGCCAATGGCTTAAAGTCAAAGTACAGTTCTTTGCTTTTTGAAAATTTCTGGTTAGATATTAGCCTGCCAGTCAGAGCAAAATTCTGAACATAGATCCTTCCCACATCCTCGGACAGCATTTAGTTCATGAACAAGACGAGCTCATAAGGTAGCAAACCAGATAAATACATTGTGGGCAAGCAATTGTGCAGTGAAATTCAGAAGCTCAGTCAGAGCATGGGTGGGGAGGATCTAAGGAAGCAGATTAAACGAAGTGGGATGAGGTTGAGGCAGGAGCTGTCAGAAAAATAAAAGAGCAGCAAGTACAGGGAGAAGTACTGCTGCACTCTAGCCAGTGTTCAGTTTGTGAAAATAGCAATGCTCTGGCAAATTATTGAATGCACACACTCAGGTGTGCTCAGAGTTAGCTGGGTTCAGCTGAGGCTTGTGTCGTAGAGAGAAGCAGCAATCACAAACCAAGCTGGTACTAGAAAATAAAAGAGAACTGAATTTTTGGGTTAGACAGAGCATGAGAAAAACTAGGAAAAGCTCCTTAAAAGTTTACAGTTGACAGAGTTCAGAAAGAGAGCACAATTTCATGTGACTAATTCCATTCCCTTTTGCACCTTCTTTGCTCAGATTGCTAAGTGGATGATTTTACAGTGGACTGCTTGTTGCTATTGGAACAATTGCACAAGAACAGGGGTGGTTTGTATCAAATGATGAACATTTAATTTGTATTTCCAAGTACATTTACTCCTTCCTAAGAGTAGGTTATGATGAACTGAATTATTTGGTAGTTGTGTGGTATGTCTTTAAATGTCTTTATCACGTTACTCTTTCTTACATACCATAAGAAGGCAATCATTTGTTGTATGTGTTAAGCATAATTGATTTTGTTTAGTAAGCTTTTAAATGAATGATTTTTTAAGATGTAAATTTAAAGTAACTTTATGCACACATAGATGCTAATTTGCCTATGCTTTTTATATAAATACAGACAGTCATTTAATTCTTTACATCTTTTACAGCCTTTATATCTTTTACAGCTTATAGTTATTGCCAAGTGCTTCAGTTTACTTCTTTGTGTTTTAAATGTGTTTAAATAATTCTTATGTTTTTACAAGAATTCTTATGTTTTTACAAGCTCTGTTGGTTTTGTTACTGAGCCCAGATGAAACTTAGTCTGGAGTTGTGGTTCGTATTGTAACTAAAGTGTTGAATTTGTTACTGCCAACTCATTGCTATTTATCATTGTTAGTAATCATGATATTTTAGGGCAGAAATGCCTAAGGATAAAGCAAGAGTGAAATCTCTGCAATTTTCTGTTTCAGAAACATTAATAGGCTTATCACCACATATTCTCGCAGAGGAGAGAGCTGCATAGCACAGCTCCTCCTGTCCTACATGATAAGTCTGCTGAGCATGCACAGAGCAGCCGCAGCTTTGTAGAAATACCACTGTTAATGGCACACGTTTGAAAGACTTACCTTGTACATGAGTGATAGATTGGCTACGTACTGGAAGCCAGTAGCACAAGTGCAGGACAGCTGTTCCAGTGAAGGAGCAAGAAAACTTGTGTATACCCTGGAAGCATCAAATGCAATGCACATGTGCAGGGCTGAACTGTTGCACATGCCCAGGGTGGCTGGTGCTCAGGGGCAGCCTTCAAATATATTCAAGTGTTCCGAAGCTCCCAGAACATGCCAGTTCTGCACTTGTCCAAGGGTGCCAGAGGGGAAGGCCCGAGAGCTCTCTGAGAGGGCAGCTGGGCACTGGCTGCTGTTGCATCTTCTTCCAGCACAGTTCCTGCAAGCGTCCTCAGACAAAATGGGGCCAGCACTAAGGTAAGCAACCCTGCCTTGTACAGAAGAGAATAGCTTTCCCACCTTCCTCCCCAGCCCCCCAGTGACTGTATGATGGGCATAGGCCAAAAAGGTACAGAAAGTGGAATGGAAACCCATTATAATACATAAGTACATGTAAACTGTAAGGCAAACCATGATCAAGAACAAATGCTTGTAACTGCCATTGCTAGTTTGATTACAGCAACATATTTATTCATTAATTAGTTCCTGCTAACTGACAATCAATTAACGCCTCAAACAATAGCCTATACAAATGCCAGCGATCTATTCAGGAGTTAACACAGATATATTGTATTAAATTGCTCTAGTTAAGTGGAATGTCAGCAACATTGACTCCAAAATTATGCAGTACCTACAGGGTTTCACATAATGTTTTGCTAACATTGCATTATTACATATTTTTCTCTCATAACTGCAAAAATACTTGGTGAATGATTTAAATTCCTTTTTTTCCTATTAATTTATATCTTAAGAAAAATAAACTTTTCATGTAACTTTTCATGCAAATAAGCAAGAATATCCATGATATAAATAACAGGAGCTATTTAGCAGTTCAGACAACACTTGGGCTATTAAAAATGTTTGGGCAGCTAGGCTAATGTAATACCACTGGCAAAATATACCATTTTTTTTCTCAAAAAACGTTGCCAGAGATCATTTAGTATTAATTATTCATATAGTATTCATATTAATATTCATTTTTCTTTAATAGAATACAGAAAAGGGAATATATTGAGTTTAGCAGAAACTTGCAAATGAATATGTCATTGCACATGATTAAAACTTGAAAATTAGCAAAAAAGCAAATAAACATTCAAAATACAGTTGTAGTCCAGTACAGAAATAAACTGTATTTATTTCTGTTTAAGTGCATCATCAACAATATTGAATTGTGCAGGACAATCAAACACAGAAAATCTGTACTGATGCAAACCTATACAATTTTTTCCCGAAGTAATGTACTTTGTGGGGGCAGGGGCTTGATTGTAGTGCCTTATTTGCATAATGCATGTACATAATACATACTACCTCATACCTTTGCCCTGAACTTTCTAATTGCTCAGCTGTATCCTCTGCATTCACAATGTTAAGGGATTTCCTGACCTTCCTCAACTAGAACACTCAAAATACTAGGCAAAGAGAAGAAAAATGTAATGACACATTGTTATATATGTTATCATATATGCATGTATGTATGTTTGTAGCCATACTTTTCAAAATGCTTATGTGCTTTTGAGAAAACAAAACTCATACAGACCTTTATGCCTCTCTACTAAGCAAGGTAACTATGATACTGCTTTGCTAGGAGAGGCTGTTAGCAGAGTACCTGAGGAATTAGCCTGATGATTTAGAGTCAAGGACCCTGTTCCTGACCTTGGCACAGGTCTTCCGCATGACTTCTGGAAAGCCATTTCCCCACTTCGTACCTCAGACTTTGGCCTGGCATATGAGACAAACATAATGGATTCTCCTTTATACGACTGTGTGAGATCTCAGATGACCAATGCTATCCGAAACAGTTTTCCTTTGTTGGCAGTATTTTGTCTTATTTGGAAATTCCAGCCTTTACGTGCCAGCTCAGCTGATAAATAATGAAGGAATATTCACATCATTTCCACTTTAGGTATCTAAAAATAGTGTTATGAAGAAACTCAACAATCTTGTTGCTTGGATTCTTTGCACAGTGACTGATGAAAGCAGGCAGTTTGAGGAGAAGGTTTGAAACAAAGTAGGTGACATGAGTATCCCATTCCAAATATATTACATTTTCCTGGGCCAGAAAGGTCTCAAGTGAAGCTGAGGAGCAGATAAATGTGAAGATAAATGTGAATGGAGTAAAGAGAGGGAAGGTAAGGGTAAATAAATGCAGAAAGCATGAAGAAAATAACATGAGAATAAAAGATTAAAAAAAGAAAAAAAATAGAATTACAATTCAAACTTTTATTTTTTTTTCTCCTAATCTGATGGATCATTTATTGCAAGTCTTTTTAATCTGTAATTTGAAATTGAATATTTAATAAAAATGATAGCTCGAGGTTGCATCTAGATAATTTACCAGTAATAATCATATCCTCCACTAATAACTGTGAAGCTTTTGGCCTCAGAGATTAACCTGAATATGATTTTTGTCTAACAAATAGGGAACTTCCTCAAGCTATCCTTATATTATTTATAAATCTTCAGACTATACTAATAACTGATCTGTTTTATTTAGCAAAAGGAATGAAATTGTAGTAATACAATACCTTACTTTAGACCCCGCTTTGTCAAGTCTTCACTCAGAGGTAGACGGCAATTGCTGGGAGAACCTTTGGTGAGTTTTGGTTTGTAAGCAGAGCACAAAAAGTGGAAGTTGATCATATGTGACATATCCTGAAAAGCAGAGACTGGCATGTGAAGATCTCAGTGTAATGAACTAAGGAAATAGAGGAGGAGGAGAAAAAAGGTACTAGCCTATTTAGTTTTGTCTCCTTTTAATGGAGATGCTCATGTAAATCTGATAGGTGAGATTTACTCAAATTCAGTTCTGTCAGACTGAAGTTTTGCAGAGGACAAAATAAAAGCAGATCCCTAGGCTTGCATGTAATCCTGTTCGTGGACTTTAGGAACATCTGGGTGACCAAGGAAAAACATTTCAAGGCCTTGTAAGAATGCATCAAGAAGTAGCCTCTGTATATAAAAGCATTTTTTTTTTCTTGGTGTTTGTTTCTATCCACTGAAGTTCAATATATTAGAAATTACTGTAATGCCAGTAGGTGTATGTTGCTGCTGAAGGACCAGAGTACTTCCCAGTATCAAGGTCTGAGTACACACTTCAGCTGCACAGTCTACACTGGAGGAAGACCTTGCTGTTTGTGGATTTTCACACAAGGAAAACCCAACCCAAACACAGGCTGCAGCACTGGGTAATTTCAGAACTGAACTGAAGGCTACATCACATAGCAGTAGATAGACAGCCACAATCTTGATCTCCAGTCTTTTATATTGTCTTTGTATAGAAACTGATCTGTAGCTTTCATCTTGAGACCTGTGTTTTGAAGGAATTTTGACTCAAAATGTCAGAGTTGTCTGTGTTAAGCTAACTATATATATACAGTTAATCATACCATCCACAAATTAATCATACCACCAGTGGCATGCACTGTTTAATTTTTGGCATGCTGCTTGTCACAGTTTTGATCCATGCCACCTAACATCCTTCTAGACAATATATAAGCATCATTCAAGGAGCGACCTGAACCAAAAACTGCTCACAGTAGTCAGTATGAATGAGACCTTGTTTTTGTGGTGGGGGGATATTGGATGCAACCTGTGCCACACTACTTAAAACACAGTAAATAAACAAACAAAAAACTATAAATGGTTACAAAACAAATAAAAGGAAAGAAAGGAAGGCATAGCCCCTCTCAGAGTGGTTAAATTTTTACTGTGTGCTTAGCTATATAGCTCAGCAACTTGTCTGTATGGGGAGAGCAGTGTCAAACTACTAGCTTTTCTCAGCAGAAATTATATAGAAAGCCAGGCCATGGCTAAGCTCGTTAGTCTAAGTGATCATAGGAACAAGGGACTCAATGCCCACTGCTAAGCAAACAATGGTCCAAGTTAACAGGAATGAATGATTACCTAAAGGCGCAATCCAGCACAATCTACTAGTGAGATAAAAATAGGAAGAGGAAAACATTTTGCTAATGGATTCTTTCTCACCATATATGCTGACCTGCAAATGTGATTTTCTAAAATCAAAATAAAATTCAGCTGATTCTTTATTTCTTAGGCTGTTTTAATTAAAATAGTTATTGATTTAAAATGTAAAATGAGTTAATAAATGCCTACTTTTTAAGTTCTGAACTTGAGCTTTAGCTAACTCGAAATGTTACATAATGTTGTAATTACACTTCTTTCCCAGGATTGATGATAATATTATTTAATTCAGAGTTTTGAATATTATTTGTATTGTTCCTGTTACAGCTTTGGAATGTTTTGTTTTCATGCTAATAAATTAATTTTCCCTGTAGACTAATGTAGAAAGTTTATTTTCAAGTGTGTGTATATAAAAACAAATTTCAGCCATAGTTTCTCAAAGTTTTCTCATGATTGCTGTTGTCTGAAAGTTTAGGTCTTCTAGGTTTCTCTCCTCTCCTCTCCTCTCCTCTCCTCTCCTCTCCTCTCTTTTTCTGTTAATCACTATGTCAGTAACATGCACAACCCATAATAATAATAATGTGTTTTTCTGTTTTCAGTGGCCTTGTATTTAAAGGTCATTCACTCAATTATTAACAAAATGCTCATAACTTACTTAACCATTAGCTAAAGATTTGTTGTCCCCACTGATCTTTCTGACAGATGTGAATGTCAAGACAAGGTGCTGAATCCATATTCATCTTGCGTTTCTCAACAGATGTCTGATTTTCTCTCACATATTGTAATGGATTGCATTTGCTTCTTCAAGACCTTTAAAAGATCTATTTACAATACAAATTTCGTAATGTCACAGGCCTTGCTTTGTTTGCATTCAGTTCACACCCACAATGATCATTTAGGAAATAGCCCTACACGGTGCTGAGTAAACTTGGAGAGATCCTGAGCAATGTCAATTCTCATAGAAGCCAGTGAAGTTAAGGCCAGTTTGCTACCCAAAGAGACCTTTAGCATTTCAGAATTAGTTAATCCATTTGTCTTGTAAAATAAATGGATAAGACTGGTGAGAAAAGCATCCTACCTGCGGCTCCCCTGAGGTATATCTGTACTGCAGTCACAGGACTGCAGGCTGTTTTTTTGGCACAAAGCTCTGCATAGGCTGCAAAACCTGTCCCAAAGAGAGAGCAGTGCCTGCCAGCAGGGTTGATAAGTTGGGCATATGACAGAGTTTTCAGAAAACATCTGCCAAATCCAATCACTGGTAGAAGATAGCTTCCGAATGTGACAAAGCGCAGTCATGAACTCCACGTGTGCTGCATGCCTGAGCCTGCAGGGACTTGGGCAACTCTGAGTATCTGCAGAAGTAAGAAATCTGCAGCCTGGGTCAGAAAAATTTCTTTGGTATTTAGTCTTAAGATCCCTTATATGCTCTGTAATGTCCCAGTCTGCTGCCCCAGTTCCAAGTAGAAAGCTAGGCCTGGATTCACAATTCCTAATCTTAGGCACTTTGCTAAAGCCTCATTTCCTTGCACCCTCTGGCCATGGACAGAAATTGAAATTTCCTATTTCCAAATAGCTCCCAGAGGCTATGCTGTATAAGGAAAAGAAATGAACAAGTTATGAAACGTTTCTAGGCACTGCAACTTGATTACCTGTGCTGTTCATGTCCTAGTACGGGCTCGACACACTTTGCCCAATGGTAATGACTGCCTCCTGATCCCTACCTCTTCCATGTCCCCAGAACTTCTGGGCATAGTTTGAGTATTGACAACAAGCGATAGATCATTTCCAAAAGGTAGTTTGGGGTTGACCCTGTTCTGGATGAAGAGCTTAGCAGTGTGGCTGCTAAGTGCAGGCCATTCTGTGTCAGCCACCGACAGCAACAGACAACGATGTTGAATATATTTTATTTACTAGTTGAGACACAGCTTTTTATTCCAACACAAAGCACAGGTGGCAGAAGTGACACTAGCTTTTACTTAAAGGTGTTGCACTTCCAGCATGCATACAGAAAGGGAGAGCCCTGGTGTCTAGCTTCTTTTGAGCATCTGGTTTCCAAAACAATTCTCATGTTTCCTAGAAGTCTCTTCTAATTGCCAGACTATTGACGTAGTTGGGTTGAGAGAAAAGCTATTTGTCATTTCACTTTAAACCAAGTCACACATAATTCAAGCAATGAGGGTAGTGACATGATGTCCTGTGTTCTGGTTCTTGCTGTACAAGTTGCATTGGATGATGTACAGACCATCTCTAGCAGAGGAAGTCTTCATCTCTCAAGCCATCTCTCAGTCAGATTTCAGTGAGAATTTAGAGGCTGAACTTGCTCAGACTGAGGAGAGCCAAATAGCCTGCAGAAGTGCAGTGACCGCTGGACTGCATGGCAAAATGCAGCCACAAATACTTTCTGTTTCAGCTGTTGTCAGGGGGACACGTACTTTCTGAATCCTGAGTAGATGGGGGCAGCAAATAGGCGCAGCTGGGTCAGACACACCAAGCGTTTCCCAAGCTCTTGCGATACTGTAGAATTGTATCTCTTAGTGTTCCTGACAGTAACCTTTATCTTTGCAAAAATTTTAATTTCAGACACTACTAATAAATTTGTTAATATTCAGGTAGCATTTTGAATCCTGCTATGATCTTTTACATCAGAGAAGGTTAACTCTTCTGTGTATGACCTCATTAGTTTTGTCAGTTTTAAGTATATGCCCAGCCTTGTTCTTGGCTTTGGGAAAAGCTGAGCAACATTTGTGGAATCATGTTTAATGACATTTTGGCATTTCAGGGTACAACAAATGCAAATATCATAGCATGAAAGTAATATTTGCATGTTACAGGAGGTAAATCCTGAAATATATTTAAATATAGTAGCATGACACTGGAGCTTTTCCTTGAAGTTCACCTGCTAAATGAAGGGAAGTGAAGGGAAGGGAAGGGAAGGGAAGGGAAGGGAAGGGAAGGGAA
>VXAA01000244.1:56825-140655 GCA_013399115.1 Anseranas semipalmata
GCTTGTGTACAGCAGCAATGCAGAACAAATCTAGGAAAAGACAAATGAACTCATGTGAATAGCATATCCAGCCTGTACAGATTCCTCATAATATAATAATAAATGATTTTAATTACAATATAATTAATAATTATAACAGTATAATAATATAATATAACAATACTATAACGTATCTACAGGGGAGCTTCTTTTTAAACCCAGGCAATTAGTAATTGATATATAACCTGGAGCAAAAAGGTTTGAATTCCTGACATTTTGAGCCGACTCCTGGGCTTTTAAAAATATTGCGTACTTTTTCTATTCTTACAATAGCTTTTGAAATCCCATTGTAGTTCAAAGTCAGATTAGTGCTGCTGTATATAAGCACATTCTTTTCACCACTTTTGAATATGGGGTCAGCCAATTTTGTTGAGGGCATGGCTCTGAGGAAGGATAAGCAAGAGTGCTCAGATGACCTTCTCTATACATTCATACATTCTCTAACACGTGTCACTTCTTATTTGTCTCAGTCACATTGCTCAGATGCAGTATCTTCTTTTCCCATAGTAGCATGAGAGAATGCAGATGTCAGGACTGCTGGCCGTGATCATTGTTCCAATTGGAAGTACACAGTTTGTGCACTTGTGCTTGAATACCTGCAGGATTTAGGGTTATCAGGCAGTTTTCAGCTCCCTGTTGTGATTTATTTCCATGTTCACCGTCAAGTGTGTGCATGTGTGTTTGTGCATGCATGTGTCTGTCTGTGATGTGGGGATGACTAATGGATTGCCTATCCAGGAATGACTGCTCAGGCAGACTAAGCTAAAGGTAACATTTAGTTCTCCTCATACTGCCTGCATGTCCCAAATACATTTTCAAAGTGTCAAGCTCAATCTCCATCTTTCTCTTTGCCCTTACTTCTCTCTGGTGGATGTAGCTGACACCGTGAAATAGATTTTTCTTCCATTTGAATTTCACTGATTTCTTAAATCCTGTTTGTCTGGAGGCAGAACAATAGCATATATTCCACCCATTTCCACTTTGCTCTTAGATATAGTGCTCAAGACAACACTATATATGGTCTGCACTTAAGCATGACCAGAAGTACTCCCCACTATGGCTAGCTCTTCCCTTCATCTTATTTTCCTTGAATATTTTTTATAAAAACATTACTACTGTGTATCTTGTGCCCATTCAATCCATGCTGCTTTGTGTCCTGAGTCACTGCTGAGGTCATCTTGCTTATTGAGAGCAAAAAGGGTGGCCTCACCACCCTGAATCTTTTGCCAACCCAGCTGTATTGATTGAGGGCATGACAAGTTCACCTCACCAAACTGACATCGTACCAAAGATCCTATGAACAGAGTTGTGAAAAAGCTTCTATTTGATTGTTGTCTTAGTTTACATCAAAGTCATAAAAGAGCAGAAAAGCTTTTGTTGGCTTTGGATTGGTGCTGAGGATGGAGCCTGGATTCTTCAGATGCAGTTGTGCTTGCAGAGCCTTGATCTCTGAAACTCTACAATGGGGACAGAGCTTTCAAACAAAATCTAACAACAGGACAGTTGCTGTTATGGTAGAGGTAAGCACCAGATTTAAAACTGCAACCTGAACTTCTCTCCCCTTCCTCCACCCAAATGGCAGCTGCCTAATCTTCAAACAATAAATGTGTTTTGTTTTGTTTCGTTATGTTTTCAGTACATGTTTCTCCAGTGCCTAGAGTTCCCCCTTTTTATGTGACCAGACTGCACTAACCATGGCATAGCTAAGTAGTTCAGTGCCTAGATTGGGTTGGTGTCCAGTAAGGTTCTATCAGAAGGAGAGATCTCCTCAAAGCATCCTTAAGACACAGAAGAGATTTTGGCCACCTTTAAAAATCACAGTTATGACAACTGCTTTCCATTGAGGACATGACTAGAGGGAAAACAGCTATCCTTTTCAGAAACTAGCCTGCCAGTTAGATGTTTGCCAAGGAAGTGGGAGAACCAGAACCTCCGAGGATGCACTGTAACCTACATTGTTCTAGAAAGACATCTGTAGTACTGTGCTACAAGTCTTTTAAATTTATGAAGGGCACTTACTGCCTTCCCCCTTAATGCTATGTCACAGTGCAAAAAAAGACATCAAGATTCATTGGGCCGAAGAGAGAGAGGAAGAATGCTCACAAGAGAGCATGGTAGCAAGGCCATTTATTGGTCCTTGCTTCAATACATAGTTATTCTGTCAAAGATAACATGGACATACGGAGGGAGAATGTTATAGACCATCTGATCAAGCAGAGGAAGTGGATGATGCCTTTCATCCATTGTGGAAGGGGATTGGACTTTGCAGTTAATAAAAAATCAGAAGCCTATTGAATTCTGCCAGGTACACAGCTGGAAGGTAATTTTGGCCTTTGGTATCAGTCTTACACCTAAATCCCACTTGATTTTTTTCTTTTTTTTTTTTTTTTTTTTTTTTTTTTTTTTTTTTTTTTTTTTTTTTGAGTCTGGCTATTGTCCTGAGACAGATGAAAAAGAAATAAGGAGCAGATGGATTTTTGTTTGTTTTTTGTTTGTTTGTTTGTTTTAGAAGTACTTTGTCAATAACATGAAGAATATTTTGTCTGTGATCATTTGGGGGGGATTATCTGTAGGGATTATCAGTGCTACCCTTGGGGCCAGACTCTGCAGTGGTGCCCAGCGACAGGACAAGAGGCAACGGGCACAAACTGAAACACGGGAAGTTCCAGCTGAATATGAGAAAGAACTTCTTTCCCGTGAGGGTGACAGAGCACTGGAACAGGTTGCCTAGAGAGGCTGTGGAGTCTCCTTCTCTGGAGGTATTCAAAACCCACCTGGATGCGATCCTGTGCAATGTGCTCTAGGTGACCCTGCTTGGCAGGGGGGTTGGACCAGATGATCTCCAGAGGTCCCTTCCAACCTCAACCATTCTGTGATTCTGTGATTCTGTGATTCTGTGATTCGTGCTAAGCCAAAGCCCATTATTTAGCAGGCCTTCAAGGCATCCAGTGATTCAGGGCTTCTGTTGCAGGTATTAATTTTCAGTGAACCCTTCCTCTAAATATAGCACAGCCACAAAGCTGTTCTCTGCACTCTGTATTAAACATTGTGTAAAATCCTGCTTCTCTCTGTAGTAACATAGCTACCAGGAAACTCAGGGGACAACCATGTCAGACCTGTGAACAAGGAGCCTGCAGAAAATCTTACCCTGGGATTCAGCTGATATTATCATGTCAGCCTGAATCATTGCAGGGAGGAGGGAGTAGCAATGCTTTTCTATTTCTAAACACTCTCCTTTACATTAGTTTAGTTTATGCAGCATGCTATACTGCATAATTTCATTTGAATCTATGCAGTGTTATACTGTTGGCGTGTTCCTTTTGCTATTCGCTTAAAAATAGAGAATATGAAACAGAAAATGTAAGCTACAGCGAGGGTGACAGATGGAATTCTTCCTCTTATGTAAAAAATGCAATGTAATGAATATTTATGCAATTGCTTTTTTACTGTGTAGCAATACAATGAATGGATCTTTGTGCTTGCATCATAGACCTTGTAATCCTACAACCTTGTGTAGATTCTCTTATAAACCAAATGGCACAGAAGAATCTAATTTCTTCTTGTTACCAAATAAAAAAGAAGATGCACCTTCTTGCAGGAAATGGCAAATAAATAATAAAAAATAAAATAAAATAAAATAAAATAAAATAAAATAAAATAAAATAAAATAAAATAAAATAAAATAAAATAAAAAACACAGAAGTGCATTCAGCTCCANGTCTAACAAGGAAACACAGCACACTTTGAACATACATCCTGTTCTACCCTGAATCAGTTCTTTTGCAGCAGGGATCATCCAGATAGCTGAAAGTCTTATGTTAAGCTTGTGCCTGCATCTTTTTATAGCTATTAATTTACAAAACCTGTGAAAGAAAATGTAAAAATCATAAATTTAGCTAATCATATGAACTAACTGTCAGATTCACATTCTGGAATATATTTCCTAAAAAAATAAAATAAAAAAAAAATAAGGTCTTATTTTGTAAACAGCTGACAGAAATGACATGTAACAAAGTGTTTGATCAATTAGTTTGAATAGTCTCATACTCAGAATTTCCAGTGAAAAATTCACTTAATACACCTTTGATGAAAATATACGTTGTCTGAACAACCCATAAAATACATGAGTAGTCAAGGAAAAAAGAAACCAAGGTGTGAAGCCTTCAAGCCAGGACATATCTTTGAACACCTCTGGAGCACTACTGTTCTTACCACCTATTCAAAACAAGGAAAATATGCAGGAGTGAATTTTCATGTCAGTCTAGTGACTCAAGCATCAATCCATTTGTTACTTTTGGATGATTTCAATGTGCAAAAATTATTGTCCCTACAAAAAATATCTTCAGAAGAAAGCAATTCCTAAATGATTGATCCAAAACAAATTCAGTAATTCAGTAAGGAGAAGTTCATACTATATTCTCTGGAATATTTAAGCATGGCTCTGGAGTAGTCTTAGAAAATCAGAACTCCAAATACTTTTTGGGCTGAATTCTTCTTCCTGTACCTGCCTTGCACTGTCTGTGAACACACAAACCTAATGCCCAAGAGATTGTTTGAAAGTGTGGCAGGTTCTTAATGAATGTTTAAATCGTGAGACTTTAAGTGTGGGATAGTTCTTATAATTTCCGCTCCCTGGCCAATGTCTGTTTGTCAAGGTACTGTACATATATATTTATTTGAGAACGTACTGTTCGCTGTTTTGTTAAGTCATAATATAATTGCTAAGCAAATACATCCTTTTAGTCCCCATAATGCAGATCTATTGTTTTTAAAATTTGCACTGCTTAATTTAAAAATCCAAGATGATTTAATCTACTATCTTCTCCAGCAACACAATGGACTTTGCCAATCATTGTACTAGATTTGCTAAAGAAATAAGAGCTAAAATGAGCTTGTTCAGCTTTGCCATCTATCATGCAGTACCAGTGACTGTCCTGTTTGGTATGCAACATAATTAAATGTTGTCCTTGAGTAGTTTATATATAGCTTATTTGCATTCTACAGTTATAATAGGAAAACTGCTGTACCTTCTAAGCTTAATCTCTACAGTTTTTTATCAAAGGCATGCTTATTTACTGTATTTTCAAATAGCAGAGATGCATGTCAGAAGGTAAAGACCTTGTAAATATGCTTGCATTTATCCAAACAAAATAGGTGTTCTCATAATATCTACCTGAGGATCCTAATGCTGGGAGCACTCTGTGGATCAGACTGCTCCAGAGATGCAGCACTGCACAGCCCCCGTTGCTTGAAGACTCTCATTGATGGTCTGAGCACCAGCAGCCAGACCCCCAGGAGGGGGAAAGAGCTTGCCAAGCCTGTCGATGTGCTCAGGGCCCTGACAAGTAGGACAAATGGGAACTGCTGGGGCTGCCATAAGGCACTGCAGCTCCTCTGTGTTTTGGAGTGCCCAGAGTGATGCCCACAGTGTTTCCATGGGAAAGTAGTGCAGGTATTAAGTGTTGTGCTCTTCAGCCTCTCCTTGGTGTCATGCCTACATAAAGCTTTAAAGCCAATGACAGCATGGATCATGACATAAAGTACATAGAGTTAAGGACAACAGTAATCATTTGCAAGCCCACATTTAATTGTTACTTCAGAAGATCACTGACTATTTGAGTCACTTTGCTGTCAGAAATTGAGATGTTTGCCAGAAAATCATACATTGCCATTGACTGTTTTTTGCAAGAACAACCCATATGGCACTAATACAGTATGCAAATACTGTTTACTTAAGGCATGATTTTAAAGCATTCTTTATCCTCTGTTGACAATGAGGTCTATACATATTTTGTATGCAAGCAGATTAGTAGATTTATATAATTTACTCTAGTTCCATACAACATTAATTTGCTGATTAAAATCAGGGAAAAAAGCAGAGAATTACACAATCATTAGTTTATTGAAAGCTTTAAGAAAAAATACTGTTCTAGGGAATTATGTAGAAACACTGCAAAATGTTCAAATCCCCAGGAAAAGAAAAAAATGAAAAGCAGCAAGAAAAATGAATATGAAGACATGAATCTGTGTTGTTATAAAACTTCTGGTGCTCTGAGTGAGCACAGAAAGAGCATAAAGAGCAGAGTTTACATATATGAAGACCATTCCATTAAAATGCCCTATTCAAAATCTTGTTTGGAGTTTCTTCAGAGAGAATTTGGCCTTTTCACAAAGGTGTTGTCTGAACATCACCTTCTCTTATTGAAGAGTTTGTCTAATACACCATTAAATAGCAGCAAGAACATGAAATTAAAGAAAAACAGCCCTGCATTTTTCCCCTACCAATAGATTTTCTTCCTCCTTTGTACTTCTTAATGAAGAATATAGAAGTTTTTAAGGAGTTTATATATTTTTAAGTGCTCCTGGGATATTTAGGGTAATCTTCTTTCTGATAAATTCTGTCCAAGTTACTGAGTAGATACCCTGGTCATTAGGCTGAAAGCTAGCCCTTGTCACACTTGTGTCAAGCCAGCTTGACAAACAGCATTAACCAAGTGCTGAAGCAGTCTGTGTGGACACGTTTTCAAGCTGTTTATCTGTTGGACACTTTCAGAAAATATTCACAAAAATCCTTCTAAGTGATAAGGGGAAAAAGTAAAAAGAGTTTCTGGAACTACACAAATTCTTCCAAGTAAAATGCTCATATATCTTTGTCTTTTCTTGGTAATGTTCACAAACTCTGAACAAAAATGAAAATAAAGAAGTATGAATTACTTCTGCTGTCTGATCCAAACAAGTAGAAAAGCCGTGGGTAAAGCTACATGCCAAAATCCACATAGAGACAGTCAGAAGAGATTTTTCAGGTAGTTAACAGGGAAGGATGTGTTGTCACCACACTTTACACAGCCTAGGAAAAGAGAAGCAGCCCTGCATCCTTTACTCATTCACTTCTCGGCCTTGCTCAGATGTGTTCTCTGAGGCTGGAATATCAGGAACTGTTTGCCAACATCCCCTGCATGTTTTGTGTGAACAGGCAGAAAAGGACTGTCAGGAAGATCTCTGCTCTTCTTCTTCAGAATGCTGGCAGCGAAGGAAGACAATTGGGTTGCAGAACTACAAGAGCTGAACATGCTTGTTGCCTCCTCCACCACCAGGAACAAAATAGAAGCAGAGGTGCAATTAAGTACCAGCAATTTGTTTGGGGTAAGTTGTAAAATCGCAACCTAACCTTCCTCAACATTCAGGAATGCCCAGAATTAAAACACATATGGCATATACTTGATCAGCCTCTTTTTATGTGAAGATTTACTTCAAGTGACTGCTTACCCCAGCTACCCATATGTGTAGTTTGGTGGCCCAGATTTTCACACAAGATCATGATCAAAAAATTTGCCGAGTTTTATATGAATGACCCCAGTTTTTAGGCAGAAATTCCTTCAAGCTGAATGAAAAATAACATGCAGGGCCCATACTTCAGGCCTGCTGGCTGATGACAATCACCCATCTTGTGTTTTCTCTACAAGATGTCAACATAGAGCTGCCATCACTCAGAAGGGCATGCTTTACTTTAAAGCCTCAGCCCCTCAGACTAGAGATGTGCTAAGCATAGCCCTGACCAGCATCAGTCTAACAGTAGTTTATATTGTATGTCGAATTTCATGCCACTGAAATATTGTCTTGCTTTTAAAATGGCATGTTTACGAAGGCGGATGTTCCCTCAAAATGTTAAGAAAATCTGTCATAATGTTTTTGAGTTAAAGGTTGCAGAGTTGCCCTGATCTGAAATGTTAACATTTACTTCTTATTTATTATTATTTTTTCTTTACTGTCTCAATGCCTTCTTACTAACAGATTTGCTCTAAGTTAAATATTCTGTGAGCCTTAAACACTAGCCATGTTTTCAACATAAATTCCTCACTTTGATCACTTATTCTGGTGAATTTTGTTAGGTCCCAATTCTGTGAGAATTGAGTAAATAATAATTTCACTTATGTTAAGAGTTTAATGGAGGATTGCCATGGACTTTGCTGTAAGCAGTATCACTCCCTCTACAATATGGTTGTTTCCCAGAGTTTTATTTCATGAGCAATTTGGGATTTCATGTGGCACATGTAGCTTCTGTTAGTCTTTTTTAAAAGGAGAAAAATACTCATAAACTAAATCTTACTTTTCACCTACCAACAGTAAAACCAGTGAGATCTTAAGCCAAGAACAGTTAATTTTTTGCTCAAGGATGATAGGTATATGTTATGTAGCAGCATCACAGTTGGTAACTGCACCTTTCTAATTCTGTAGGTATCTCTTTTTCAGGTGTTTTGGCAGTACTGAGAAACAGATGGAAGCATCTGGATAAGACAGAAAATGTCAGGTCATACTCTGGGGCTCTCACTGATTTAGTGACAATTTCTGTATGACTGGGATTATGAAAAACAGTGATTTTTCTCAGGCCACATGAAGTAAAGTAAATTCTAACATCTTTGGAAGAGGAATATTGTGATTACAAGAAGGTGTCTGTACATCATTTTAAAGAATAACAAGCTTTACTTTAATATTGGACTGGTCATTTTTTTCTGATTGTATGTCCTAGTCTGTACTTAATTAAGTCAAGGAATACCTAAAGGTGCATGTTATATCTGAGCTCTGATTTGATCATTATAATGCTCACTTCTGCTTTCTTATCTGTGTAACTATCTATGCTACTAGACCCAGCTAAATTCATAAGGGCTCCTTCAGGTTGGAGGGTCTACACCTTATCTAGTTTTAAAAGGTCTGAGGTTAAATCTCAAACATATAAAAATAATTGGCAACCATAAAATCAAGAAGATTTATAGAACTGTCAAGATGAATTGATCATTAGTGGTATTTTTTTCTAAAATACAAGTACTATCTGAATGTAATTCATAGACATACGTAATTATAGAAATATGTAATTCATATTCATAGAAATATGTAATTCATATGTCATATGAAAAGGTATATTAATGCAATTAAAATCTAATGAATTACAATTCAGTTTCATTAAAATCTAATTACTCATCTAGATTTATATAACTGGGACCTGAAATTAATGATGGAGGTTTGTTTCTCTGTCATGTGTTTGCTACCCTCATTCAGAGCTACTTCAGTCCCAACAGCTAGGCAGCCAGCATTTGCTTTTTTTTTTTTTTTTCTAAAATATTAGTCTGCCTTTGAGTCCATGGGAATTATTGCTATACCTTCCTTCCATTTATAATGCTATTTTCCAGAGATGATCTGCATTTTTCAGTGTGGTTGATGTGATCTCATTAGCAGTCAGAGCTTCTTCATGCATTATTTTTTCCCTGTTTTCAGAGCTAAAATTCAGTACTTTCCGTATTCCTTATGCCGTGTATCTTTCTATGAAACCTTCTTAAGTTATGAATGGACTTTTAGAAGTGCTTAGGCAGTAGTAGTTCTTGTGGGAATGCTTTCAGAGCTGCAGGATACCAAACATTTCCAAACTATTTCATCTAGATGCTTAACAAGGAAGAGAAGTCACCACAAAGATTCATCAGAGGCTGCAACAGTTTTGCCCTCTAACAGCCTAGCCAGTGACAATGATGTTCAATTGCCAGAAACACTGGAAGAGTATATCTTCTATTACCAGATGTTTGTAATTGATATCTGTTGATCCTTTATGTAAAGGAACTTTCTTAATTTCCTTCATTTCAATGGAAGTTTCCTTCATTTCAATGGAAGTATAAAGAATTCAAGAAAACCTCTTTGAACATCTCTGTCAATTTTACCAAAATGTATTCATATGGAGAGATGCTCATACAGGAAAGTTATCGTTGTTTCCCAGTAAGAGAAGTACCAAGTAATTTCTCATTAAACAACTGTCCAGGTTGGATTAGTCACTTCTTTGATCTCAGATGTATGGTTTCCAATGATTTAAGACTCCGTGAAAGAAATCTAGACAATATTAGGCAACTCTGCTTTGAGCTGTCCCTGCATAGATGGAAGAAAAGGTAATCCTGATGAGATGAAGTCCTTTTAGTTTCACAGGTTAGTCTACAAGCACAGGAACTTTATGAAGGCAGATAAAACTAGTATAGTAGGATTTTGCTGTTTGCTGTTTCTGCCACCTCCACAGCCAATAGCATCCACAAGCAGCAACTCTCACTAGCACTGTAAGTGTGCCTAGCTGTAATACTTCTTTTCTCACGGTACAAAAACTAGACTGGACAAAGCACCCATAAGAATACAATACACAAAATTTTTGCTTACACATGAAGGCAGACTACACATTCAGATAGTTTCTTCCATCTCTAATATTCATCAGTCAGATTCTACTTAAATGTATCGGCTGATATGTTAGGAACCCAATATCTTACCTTACCTTGCTAATTTTATACACCTTATGCCTACACAGTGTAGCTAGTACAGATTAAGTTAGGATGTGAATTTAAAACAAGAGAAAGCCTTATCACTTAATATACTTCCAAAGTGGACTTCAAAGTAGAGTTTTAGCATGGAAGGAAAGTATCAACAGCATAGGTTTGAGCTGAACACCATTAGTTAAAAGCAGGACAACTTCACTTGACCAGAGTGCTAATGAAGAGCTTCAGCTTCGTATTCTTTCATGTGACAGCATTTTTCCCAAGCTTTCTCATGGCAGTTTTCCATAAAAGTGAAAGGGAATCAGCAGATCAGGTTCTTCTGCTATCTGTCATGTGACACAAGTGCATTTCAACATTTCAAGAATTGGTATTCTTACTGCTAAAACCACATAACGATATTCTCTGTTATTCTCCTTGGAGACCTCCAGAGGAGAACCTACCACATAAACGCTAATAGCAATTGTTGATTTTTGCAATTGGATCCACAGAAAATGGTCCTTGAATCATACATATTAGGTAGATATTGCACCCTTTAAGCACCCTGTCCTCTTCTATAGTGTTATGTCTTTCATTTCACTATTCTCTGCTTTCCTATATGATGTCCTCACACTACTCAGACAGGAAGTAAAGCCTAGAGAAGGAGAAGAAGAAGTAAAAGAGATTGCTCATTCAAGTTTCACCAACAGAAGACAGAGGCATCTTAGGGCATTGAAACTGCACCATCCACAGTAAACATTTTGTACAATAGAAAAATTCTGCTTGAAGAAAACTTTTTTTGTTAGTCCATCCCCAGTTGTGGGCTGGCTATGTTTCAAGTCCCTTTGAGCTACCTAAATTTTATTGCAACTGTAACACAACTCATTCTTTAGAGAAAGTTAATTTTCAGAAAGTAACATTCAGGAGAGAGAATCTGCTGAAATAATTCCCTCAGCTCCAACAAGCTGAGAGAAGAACCCCTGATCTGTTCTTTAAGGCACATCCTCCACGGGAAAGGACATAGAGTGCAGAGGAACCTAGCTGGCATTCACTGTTTTTGCTTTAAATACTTCAAAACCACTACCATAGAAAGAGCCTGAACCAGCAGCTGAATAGAGCTAGCACTGCAGAGGGAACAACTTGTTTTTTAATATTCTAATTGCAATTTCTTGGGGGTTTAATTATAATGAAATATTTAGTTAAATAAATTATTTCATTTCTTGTTATTACAATTGAATGTTTAATTACCTTGGTAGATAGAATTAAATTATTCTTTTTCTTAAACCCCTTTTTCCTATCAGTCATTATCACCAAGAGAGCTGACAAATGGAGGACAACAATCAACCTTTATATGGGGTGACCTGACAACTGTCAGAGAGTCTGTTAGTCAGGCAGAATTACCGAGTTCTCAGGAACAGAAGCATGTGCTTTCCATTCCAGTGAAAGGGCTGTTCTGGGGAGTGGTGACACTAAGTGCCATTTTACTAGAGAATAATCTCTTCTGGCAGGCAATAATCAAAACCCATTGGCAAGCAGCAAGAAGGATGTTTAAATGACTTCTGGCTTGGAGAATAAAGCTTCTCATGACTAATCTGTTTCCAGAGAAAGAGTTACACAGGGACTCAAAAACAAACATCTCACAAATCCTCTGTGTGAGTTTCAGGTAGAAACAGAGTTCTGTTAAGTCTATGAAACTATCATGTAGACAGATTTAGAAGCATATTAAAATAAGAAAATAGAGGGGCTTAGCAGTAGAAAGTTAGTCAAGATAAGAAAATCTGCATTATCCTTATGTCTTAAAGTAATATTCTTTGCATTAAACATTTCAGAGTGAGTTATATAACAGTTGCCATCATTTTAGAAACATTCAGAAGGCCCTGATATATGAGAAATTTGGTAGATGGGCCTCCCATTCTTACATGCATCCAGAAAGAACCAGCTTCCAGCATCCTTTCTGCATGAAAATGCCCTCGATTAAATGTGTAGGCATAATTGCATATAGATCAAAGTGTTAATCATCTTGGATGACAGCACCAGTGATGCAAAGCACTAATATTCTACCCACTATTCTCTTTGAAAAATGCCCTCTCCAACTGTGAAACACAGACATGTCTTGCATTCACTGGTTTAATATGTTTGGAGGTTCATAAAGTTGGGCTTCTTTCTTACAAGTTTTTCTTGGCAGATGTCTACCAATCAGCACCTTTTCATTAAGCCGGCAGCCAGTGTAAGAACCATTTAATCTCTGAGCAGTTCTGCCCTAGGGAAGATGTGCTTGAGTACAGGTCCTTGTAGAGGTCCCTGTAACAAAAGGTCCTTGTAAAAGACCTTACAGCCTAAAGCTCTAATTCTGTAATGATCTGTCTGTCCAAAGATCCCTGAACCAGTGAAGAATTTATTATGTTGGCCTCTCCCCATACGGAGTTGTCTGGAAAATGGGAAGCAGTGATAAATCAAGAAATCTAAGATGCAGAGCAACAGTCAGGGAAGGAAAAAATAGGAACATAACTTTACACATTTAAAGTGAAAAAAAAGGGGGACTAACTGCTCTTAGATATGTTCATGTAGGTGAGAGAGTTGATGATAAAATGGCAGGCACACTGGTAGAGCACTGTATTTTTCAGTACTCTATTCCTTCAAGAACTGGGTTTCTAAACAAGCTTAAAAGGCACAGCAGTAAATCAGGCATCAGCAAAGCTCTGAGCTTCTAGAAGACACTGCCAAGATCAGTCCTGTGGGCTTTGTTGGTTTGAATTCTTGTTACAGGCATTTCATGACAAAAAGTTGAACGGTGTTTCCAGAGCAAGGAACAAGCCAGAAGAAAATAAAAACATGTAAAAATTAGAAGAATAATTCTGAGGATGTGAAGATTGCTATTATTCATTCATGATCCAGTTATCAGGATAATGAATGGCTGTACTGGGTCACAGGGTTATTTAGTGTATATGAACATTGATATGATTTAATAATAAGCAATAAAGAGGCAAGCAGTAATGCTACAGCCACAATTGTCCAAAGATATGGGACTAGTTTCTATTAAAGAAGTGATATCTTTTATTAGACCAGATGACAGAGCTAGGGGGAAAAAAAAAAAAAAAAAAAAAAAGGAAAAAAAGACTTTTGTCCAGATTGGAAGCAGGAGCAGAAAATTCTCAAATTAGTTGCAGGCTAAGAACAAGTGGTTTCTGTTGAGCTTCTTATATGCTAATTGATAAGACCCAATTCTGATAAGCACATATGGGAGCAGGAAGTTTGCAAGAGAATAAGAATTACTTCAGGATCAGATCAGAAAGAAGAAATTTTATCTATTTTATTTTACTGAAAAAAACAATATCTCTGTGGATCTATGGATGTTGGATCTATGACTTTTAGTATATGGTAGAGTTATAAGTTTTAGTTCCCAGGTTTGTCTTTTGAAAGTATTTTATAAGTCTCCTTTGAGTATCAGGACTGAATATTCAAAGATGAAGTAGCTGCTCTGTGAGAAAGTTTTTCCCAACGGTAGCTGTATATTTATGTTCTGCATCGATTGCATATGTGAATTCATTTTAGTACACAGTGGAGATGTTTTTTTATCTAAGTAATTTCAAAGGAGCCATTCTGTGCACTGGATGAAATTCTGGAATGCACATGTTTAGAAGTTGATGATTCTATTGTGAGAGAAAACACTGTGATCTATGTTAGTATGCGTTATCACATAGAATAACTGAAGATCAACATACTTGAATCTAGAACACCAGCCCCCCCCNATATGATGTTCACCAAGAAAGGTATTCTTCTCTTGAAATAAATCACACCTGCATATTGTTGTGACTTCCTGTAGTGAACACAAACAAAATAGAACAGAACCCACTGACCATACCCTTCTGCATAGATCATACATTTTGCTAAGCAAGATTCAATGTATATTGGGATATAAAATGGAATACACTAGGTCTGAGCTTGTCCTATACTGCAATCTGTATAATCAAACCATTACAACCTATTCTGAAAGACAACCCACCCTAAACCCTCTTTGCCGTTCTCACTACTTTCTTGAGCTTTCAAGTACTCCTCTACAGATTATCAATTTTTTTTTTCATCAAAAGCAAGCTTTCCATAAACCTGCATACATCATACAAATGAAAAAGCTGTTAACACTGCTCCACAGGCATTGCAATAAATGTCTCACCAAACCCAGCACAGGTCCCTCTAGTCCGATAACCTTGAATTAAAGTTGTTCTCCTTTTCTATACTATTCTCCAAACAAACAGCCCACCATTGTTTACTCTTTCCCCAAATGCCCAATTTTTGTTGACTCATATTTAGTATACATATGACCATTCTTGATACTCCTACCTCTGTCAGCAGTCCCACTAAACTAGCATCCTCCTTGTGTTTTCTATGCGTCTCATGTGTCTTCTTCACAGCATCCCATAAAGAAACATAGGAGCAGAAGATTGTTGTGTAAATCTGGCTATAGGCTTAGCAGAACAGTGATGTTAAGGTGAGACAAACTGTACTTTATAGTATTTCACTATTTGCAAAGTCACTGGAATAAAAGATGTCCTATATGATCTAACATCCTTTTGATCCAGTATTTCAATGATCTTTTACCATGTATAGTTTACCTTTATTCTCACGTAATACTTGGTAACACATAGCTGCTGTTAGTTTGAACCCTTCTCAGTATAACCATTTTAACTGGAATGCTGCGGAGCACATTTTGCTTTGTAGTGAAATAAGGTGAAATGAGGTGAAGAAAATACTACTTTTTAGCTTCAGTACCTGAGAAGTATTTGGAGAATTATGAAAAGCCTTCTTCTAACATCATCAGCATGAAGAGAAAAATATAAGGGGGTTTTACTGGAATTGCAAGTAAACTGAACTCAGATACAATTTAGGAGAACAAAGTCAGAGAAGGAGACTGTTCAAAACACAAGAATCACAAGGATGGACGTTGCCTTAGTTGTTAATGCAAGACACAGAAGACACGAAACAGTTAGGTACTTAGAGACAACTTTATTAAACAACACAGGCTAGAAATTTTCAACAGGAACTACCCCATTCAACTCACCTTTCTCTGGTAGCATCATCTATCTTCTATTACATGATGTTCTACTCGATCTCAAAACCTCAGATCCTAACATCCTCCCATCACATAAGATGGAGAAAAAAAAATCTTTGTATTACACTAGATGTGGTAGTCCGCTTCCTGATTATTTGCTTTTGCAGACTAGAAGCTTACTGTCTGCTGCCTTGTCCAGGCAGAGTGGACCCCTTTCCCACTTTCAGAAGGAGGTAGTGCACCTTGAAATTTATTAGTAGATGCAGTGGAAGGAAGAGGAACAGGAGTCATACCTTGAAACAGTGAAACATTTTCCTTCCTCTGCCAGTCCATGCAAATATTCCTATTTCAGAGGCTGATGTTGGGGGAAATTTTCAGAAGCACAACACAGTGAAGTAAAATTTGGTTGTTGCTGCAACTTATAGTTAACAGGCCAGTAGGAATGTGAGTTTTCTAGACAGTGACATTTTATTGTTCCAGCAGCACAGTTTGTCTCCCAGTAGGCATAAAAATAATATAGTGAGTGTACTGCAATTGTTGTGTTCTTACATAAGCCCTTGTAGAAGGTGTGATTGAGATATCTCTATATTAAGGGTAGTCACAACCCTTAGAGAGCAAGATGGAAACTGTTTGCTCAAAGTGATGAACTCCTCTCTGCCTTCTCCCTGACATAAAAAGGCAAAATGATGTATTTTGGAAAAGTGTTGAATTAAAGTATTTCTTGTTCGTAAGTGGATAAATACAATAACTGACACAAAAATAACAAGTTGTAATATTTTCTATGTTGAAATCTGTTTTCCTTCTGCAACTCTCAGTTTTGCTAGACTGAGAAATTAAAGAAGTCACAGCTTCAGTTTGCACTCCAGTTACTAAAAGCAGAACTTTTACAGTATTAATTTACTTTCTTCATTACAGTCTTTTTAGGAGTTCAGATCAAGAGGGTTCTTTGACATTTGCTTGCACACGTCCGTCAGAAGCCATAACTTCAAAGTGATTGAGACGTTCATCATTTCTGAGTATTCTGGTTTTGCAATAAAAACAACCCAATATATAAAATACCTGGAATAACTAGGGAGAACATTTAGTGTTTCAACCATCACAGTCTTGTTTAGGCAAACCAAAATGTTGATTTCTGGGAAGCGTCTTGTCAAGTATCATTATATTGTACCTTGATAGAAGACTGACCAATACTGCAATGAGAAAAAGCAGAATCTTGTCATCACAATAAATATAGGATACTTAATCATATTATTTCTATTGGAAAGCAGCTCCAGAATCTCACCACTCTGGTTGCTAGGAATACATATATATTATTTTCAGTTCAAGTATATGGTTTATATAGATCTGGTTTATATATATATTTCCTCCTAGCTTAGTTAATCATCTCTCCTTCAGCCATGAGACACTCCCAGTATATCTAGAGAAAGCATCAAATTCTGTGTGGATATTTCTTACTCTCAGACTTTGATTCAAGGCTAAAGAAGCCACACTCTTAGTTTTGTTTGTCTGAGAATTATAGAACCATCATAGAGTGGTTTGGGTTGGAAGGGACCTTAAAGATCAACCAGTTCCAAACCCCCTGCCATGGGCAGGGACACCTTTCACTAGACCAGGTTGCCCAAAGTCCCATCCAGCCTGGCCTTCAACACTTCCAGGGATGGGGCATCCACAACTTCTCTGGGCAACCTGTGCCGGTGCCTCACCACCCTCAGAGTAAAGAAGTTCTTCCTTACATCTAATCTAAATCTACCCGCTTTTATTTTAAAACCACTACCCCTTGTCCTATCGCTGACAAAGAGTCCCTCTTCTGCTTTCCTGTAGGCCCCCTGTAGGTATTGGAAGGCCACTATAAGGTCTCCCTGGAGCCTTCTCTTCTCCAGGCTGAACAACCTCAACTCTCTCAGCCTGTCTTCATAGCAGAGGTGCTCCAGCCCTCTGCTAGAGTCCTCTTCTGGACTCACTCCAACAGGTCCATGTCCTTCTTATGCTGGGGGTCCCAGGGCTGAATGCAGTACTCCATGTGGGATCTCACAAGAGTGGAGCAGAGGGGTAGAATCACCTCCTTTGACCCGCTAGCTGCACTTCTTTTGATGTAGCCCAGAATACGGTTGGAGCGTGTCTTCATATTTGTCCTCCTAGACTTTGCCTCCTCCAATTCCATCTTTCATGCACATGATAGCTTATCAGATCAAGCTTCCCACTACATTTCATTAATTATACTTCCTTCTTTCTATTACAAATTGGTCTGTCCAGTTAAACATGTGCAGTTAAAAACCTAAAATTCATTTTCTGTGAACTTTTCCAAGAATCTTTGCTTAGTTACATATGTGATGGTAGAAAAGTAAAGTGTTCTGAACAGGCAAATACAACCACAAGTTTTCTGTAGGAGAGGGGAAACTGCTGCATTTCAACCAGCCAGGATTCCCTAACTTGGGCCTGTCACAGATTCTGGCCTCATCAAAATCTTTAAGCATGAACTCATCTCTGCATCCATTTGCATGTAATTCTGAATAGTGGCATGTAGTAAAGCATGAAGTAAATAAGATTCTGGGGGCAGGATCAATGCCTTATTGACAGATTTACAAATTCTTGGGGGTTATTGAAAACATTGACCTGTTGGAGAGCAGTAATTCTAGGGGATAAAGAAATCTGATTAAATTATTGTATATTATATTACATTTATGTTTATTCTGCTGAAAGAATTACTCCATATTCCACATGGAGTGTTCAAGCCTTGGTCTATTTGGCCATTCAATATCATATGGTTCAAAGGGTTTCATTTTATATGTTAATTTCCTGATTACAAATTTGTTTTGACTTAGTCTTAGGCTTTGATTTCTACATCATTTTGGCCTTCTAAGTTACAAAAAATCCGTCAGAACTGGACTAATAATAAAATGGAGATGGAGATGGAGATGGAGATGGAGATGGAGATGGAGATGGAGACGGAGATGGAGATGGAGCCAATAAATGTCTGTATGAAATCTGAGTCTGTGTACCTAACGCACCTGTAAATCTTATCTGTTGGATTTTTAAATGAAAATTATTTCTTAAGTTAGAAATAACGGAAGAAATTGTTTATTTCTTCCCATTCTTGAAGTAGAAGAGATGGCATGATAATACAATACATTGTAAATAGTTTTTGAAACTGCAGCTGACATTCACGTTCTTTCCCCTTTCACAATCTGTTCTCCCTTTTGACTTTTATCCATTAAAAAGGTCAGCTAAGTAATTTAGTGTATGAGCTGAGGCAATAAATGGCACCATTAGAGGTAGCAAAATTTGTATGAGACCAGTTTATCTGTATGTCTACTATATGTTTATGCAATGACCTTTCCACACAAGTGGTTTAAAAAGACGTTCTCCAAAAGGCAAATTGGATCCCACAATATCATTTTCATTTGTACATCTGTTACCACTGCTCTTATTCACATGATGCTGGCAGATATTTTTTGTCTACTTTGCAATACCTGTATTTTTTATTTCAGTCTTGAATTTTAAATATCACATTCATGGGACTAAACAGTGAAGATGCAGATAGTTTATATCTGGCCAGATGATAATGGAAGGTGTGTGTAATTCATACAACTTCAGTAAATCCAGGTGCCAGCATAGGATCTGAGATCTGCCCAGATGCACAGTCTTGTTCCAGTTCTGGACATAGCCAAAAAAAAATCGAATGAAGATGAGACACTGTAGATCCAATTACACATGAAATGCTGCTGAATGTTTGTAATAGAAACAAGAAACTGTTGGATACTTCTATGTCAAAGATGCAAGACAGCAAAGACAATGGCAAAAGAAAAACTTTTAGAAAGTCAGAGAGATTCCAAGTGCATCAATGAGGCAGAGTGTGTCATCTGTCAGAAGAAAAGAAGTACTTGAAAGGATAAGGGTCTCACAAAGTGATCATTAAATGTAATATGCTACGTGAGGATGCACAAATGTGAAATGCTTCAATGAGGAAGATGAACAACAGTTCCTTCACATAAGGAAAATAGATTCTTCTTGCAGTTACACTATCATTAAAGTTATTAGCATTTGTATAGCAAAACATTGTATACAAAATTTGTATAGTAAAAGTAAGTGTGGAATTAAGAAGGATGATCCAGATTCCAAACATTCTAAAAGACTAAAAGCTCTGAATTAGTTGCATTCACCAAAAATTACCTCTGCTTATCCCAGCTATTAACAAGTCACAGCAAAAGTAGCTCTATCTGTGAGGTAACATGGAAACTGTGAAATGAAAGGTTTAACCATGAACTACACCCATCACAAACTGAAGGTGAGCTTTGAAGGAATACTTCATATTATCCTCACTGAATAAGGGAAATTTATTGTATACCTAGGAAAAACTTGCCATAGATTATCTACTGCTAAAAAGAAAAAAAGAAAAAAAGGAAAAAAAAAAAAAAAAAGGAGTTGAAAGCAGCCAAACCAAAAGGAATAAACAACCATGCAGTTTTGAGAAGAGCTGATTTACAGATATGAGGTGACATTAAAGTAAAAACTACGGATAAATTCTGGTATTCTCTACCTTCAGGACTCAATCAATGTTCAATAAATTTTCATGCCAAAGGATTAATTAAATTCATCATCTAGTACAGAAAAGATGATAATATTATTTTGTCAAAACTTAATTTCTATAGTCACTCATGGTAAAACTCATCCACCAAAGCATGTGATGTTTGTTGAGAAGTTAATAGCAATCAGCATGAAGTGTGTTTGAATACTAAAACAGATAGGACACAGGCTGTAGTTTATTCACTGAGGAGAGCGATAGAGCCTTGTGCCTCCAGATGCATGACTCATGTTTCATTGACTCCTATGTGTATACGAACCTGTTTTAGGACAATGTGGACCCGCCTGAAGAGACATTAAGTGTGGGGATCCATGTGAATGAAACCCAGTGGTCAGACTGCATTCACTGGACCACAGCCTGAAACACCATTAGTTAATTTTATGAAGATTAAACAGAGAGCAATGAGTATTATAGTGTAATCTTTGCCAAACCAGCCTCCAGGGTCACAGAAAGTCCTGTAATGCTTGCAAGATAGATACAAGAAGATATAAAGGAAGATGACACCATAACTATAGTCCATGAATCATAAAAGGAGAATTTGTTATAGATCTTTCCTTGTTTCCATACAAAATAATCCAAACAGGATTACATTTTATATTCTGATCTGTTATGATGTCTCAGTCAGAAAAGATCACATAGGCTACCCACCTGCTGTCAGCATCCCTGCACCAAAGATGTCTTTTGTCTGTCTCACTATGAACCAAAAGTCTTGCTTAAGCTATTCAATATAATTTGTATATTTGACATGGGCAAAGATGAAATGAATAGCATGAGAGCTCTAGAATATGTCTCCACACATTATTCTCTGAATGAAGAACTTGTGCAAGATCTGCAATTTTCTGTCTGCTATCTGTAAATGATTCTGAGATATCACTTTTTGAAAACTATGCTAAGAATCTTGCTGAACGATCTATTAAAGGATAGTGGATAGAGGTATCAACACTGTAGTTAGGCTTCATAATCAGGCACATCTCCAGATGAGTATGGAAAGAGTTTCTTCCTTGGTTACAAGACAACTACATTGTTGATGTGGTCCACTTGGAATAGTCATAATCATCATCAGCTGTGATGGCACCTGCTAAATACGTGTCAATGTTGTCATTTATTGTTGTTTATTTGCACAAATCATGCATGCATTGAAGTGAATTTTTTACCATGAACTACTGATAAGAGAAAGTATTCTGGTTTTATTGCATTGCTACCTCCTTGGTGTTAGTTTATCATTCAGAGAACTAGACTGATGATAAATTTGCATCCCACTACTCTCTTGGATGTGGTGTATGATAAGCTAAACTATCAGTGCTCATCCAGTGATAATCTAGTAATTCTTTACACCTGCTCTTCCATTTCCTAGATGAAGGTGTGTCTCAGTTTAGCTGGGACATTCAAGCTGTTTGGAAGAATCTCACTGTTTCTACTGGAATACAGGCAATTGAGGAGACAGTAAATATCGATGCTCAGATTCTAAGAGCCATAAGGATATTAATTTTCCAGCTATGGACTGCTAGATGGTACCATGTTGCAACATGGTATCTGAGATATGATTCTCCTATATAAAACAAGAGAGAAAATTCATTTCTGCGGATTCTTAGTATCTAAAAAGCTTGGCAAATGTTGAAACCTTGCTTGAAATGCTTTAGAATCATTGGATAATGTTATAAAGTGTGCATTGATCACAGAGCTATCAGTACAGTTTATGTCTGCTTTTTTTTACAAACTATTAACCACAAATTTGGAAATGGTCCCTTCTGTACCCTTCTACCTCACAACAGTTCTTGATCTGTCTTATTAGTGGTGGTCATAAGTATTAAAGTTAAATGATCAAGGGAAAATGGCTACTTGTGCCTTATACATTGAGAGGGCAAAAGACTGCCTCAGGACTTTCCTAACTTCTTAGACTATGGTGTGTTGCTAACATCTGGTGTGTTGCTAACATTTATGTCCAGCACACATTTCTGATTGTATGCCAATTGTCTTTTGGCCTTCAATAACGTGTCTCCAGTCAAGCAAATTTTGCCAAACCTTTTGACATATGCTACCACATTGGTAAGGCTGAGAAAATGAGAAATCCGTTTGTTCTTGTTTACTTGCAACAGAGTGTTTTGTTTTTAATATTATAATAAACAGAAAAAAAAAATGTAAATGATAAATGGTGGCTTGTATATATTGCTGCCACTGTGAAGCCTAAAGTGAGACAGAAAAACAATGCATCACTGGTGGATTTTTATGTGAGATGTGGACATTAGGGATTAAACTACTTGCATTAAACAAAACTGCACAGGCTCTGGACAGATTCAGTCAGGGAAGAAGGATGACACAGAGAGCAGCTGCCACAGAAGTAATAAAAGAAAAGCTGAGCAAGGGAAAGCTCTGACTTGGAAACACTCTCTCTTTTAATTAATAAGAGAATCAAATCTCAATCCTTTTCCACTGCAATGCGTATCAACTTTAGAAGAGTTGTTTGAACTCTAGGGAAAAAAGGTACCAAGTAATCAACACAAAATATTAATTTTTTTTAATACTATGTGAAATGGAAACACCCGACTCTTCATTCTAACATCATACATTGATCTAGGTACACAAAGGAATGAGGACTCAGGCAGACAGCAGAGAAACGTGTCTGTAGTTTCTAAAAGCTCAGATGCAGCTGACATCATTGTACCGATGAGTGGACATGTCTGAGGTACTGAAGGTAACTAATTCCAGACAGCATTATTGCCAGAACTACAGGTGACCAAAGCAGAGATTCCAGAGAACTGGAACTAAGAAAGGGAATGTTATCTGAAATGGCTGCAACTATAAAAAGCCAGGGAAAAATTACAGAGGTTAAAAAAGAACCCATTAACTTATTTTCCCTGATTTACTTTACAGAATCACAGAATGGTTAAGGTTGGAAGGGACCTCTGGAGGCCATCTTATCCCACTCCCCACCTCCCACCCCTGGCTCAAGCGGGGCAACCTAGAGTCAGTTGCCCATGTCCAGATGGCTTTTGAACATCTCCAAGGAAGGAGACTCCACAACCTCCCTAGGCAACCTAGTCAGCCATCCTCACAGTGGAAAAGTGATGATCTTCAGATGCAATCTTGTTGTGTCCGTTGCCTCTTGTCCTCTCACCGGGTGCCACTTAAAAGAGCTTGTTTCTATCTTCTCTGCACCCTCCCTTGGTATTTGTACACATGGATGAGATCCCCTGATCTTTCTCTTCTGCAGGTTGAACAGACCCAGCTCTCTCAGCCTTTCCTTATAGGAGAGGTGCTCCAGTCTCTTAATCATCTTTGTGGCCCTACATTGGACTCTCTCTAGTGTATGTCCATGTCTCTCTTGTACAGGGGAGCCCAGAACTGGACACAGCACTCCAGGTGTGGCCTCACCAGTGTTGACTAGATAAAAATTGCTCTTTTATTATAGTAAAATCATTTTACTATGATCATTTTCATAAATGATGATTTATAGCTGATTCATAAAATCATTTACAGTGATCTTTACAGCAAATTTTCAACCAATAACACGATGTGTGTGGTGTAATCATGTATATCCATGAATACACCTTTTATCCTGATCTTTTTTCTTCTGCCATTTCATCAGTGTCCAGTCATAGGGGCCTGCTATCTTGTATTTGATTAAATCAATGATATTCTCTTATTATACCTGAATTTAAAGCAATATACTTGTTTGTTCAAGTCATTGTGATGTGATCTTATAGAACCATCACCTCCCAAATGGAAGATGTAGCAATAGTGAAGACACCCATGGATTTCATGAATTCTTTCTTTTTTTTCCCTCTGTAAGGACAAAATTATGGCTAGAAATGTTCATTTGTTAATAACTGGGGGCAGGAGGGAGCTTTGAGATGTTGCTGTTATTATTGCTATTGCCAGGAGAATGACTAAACTGGGTCTTCACTACAGTAGTCATTCCTGTTTTTTTTTTTTACATCTTGTGAAATAAATGCTGTTGATGTTTATGGTACTACCTTAACTCTTTTCTACTCTTTTTCTTTTTTTAATTTCCAAAGTTTAGATTTTTAAGATACCTACATCCATAACAATGTATGTTTGTTGGATATTAGAGCTCTGTTGTTCTTTTTATTTTTAATAGACTGCATTCATCGGTAGTTCTGCAGGCCTCTTCAATAATAGAATTTTATTTTAATTTTAATACAGTTTTACTTTTTTTTGCTGAAGTGTATATTTCATATCAAATGCAAACTTTTGATCTGAGTATACTTGACAAAATCAATAGCAGGATTCCGCAAGACATAGCATGCCTTCACAGCATTTATTTTGCTGTCTTGATGACAACACAGTACGCATCAACAGGTTTCCCAGACTTTGTGTTCTGTGGCTTTAATAATACCATCCAACTAGTAATAGAGATCTTTGAAATTGGTCATGTATCAGAAGAAAGTACATAGCTTGATAAATAAATAAACTTTTAGTTTGCTGTTTTCCTTGATGTGCAAAGTTCACAGATGTTCATTTCAAACAGAGAACTGTCATCATGATAAAAGCACACAGTAGGCTATATTATTTGGCCGGGAGTAGAAATGCAGGTGAATTGTATCGCACAAAGATGTAAATATTGAACAAATAAGCTAGCTCTGGGTTCTTTGGAAGGCTGATATTGTGTGTATATTAGGGATTTTTGAGAGAGATGAACTGGAAATTACATTTGTTGGTGCTCTCAATCTGCTCCCGTTACTGTCTCAGTAAAACTCTCCCTGGCTGACTCAGAAGTTCAGTAAACTAATACTGTAGGAAGTCATACCTACAGGTACATACTACTGCAACTACTTTGCGGCTGAACTTTAAAGAAAAACAAAGGATTTTGCTTTATAAGAGCAAATGAAGAGAAGAACTTCTTTAATTTTTGTTTCCATAGCCTCCGTGGATCCCAGAGGTCCACAGGAGGGCAGAATTGTTGAAACAGTGACTGTTAAATGTTATGTTTTGCATGGGAGACTAGAGTGGAGCATTGAGTGGATATTAAGGTGTTCTGAGATGTTTTCATTTAGAGCAAGTATATTTTTTACAGAATTTAATTGTTGACCATGGTCCCTATGTTTTCCCAAAACCAAAACACCTTCTAGAGATCAAAAAAAGAAAAAAAAAAAAGAAAAAGTATCCATTATATGCAAAGAATATACAAGAAAATCAGCTTCATTAGCTAACAAAGGTCTTAAAATATCTCTTGGAAACTCATATTTGTGGATAAATGCCATGTCAGGGATTACTCTTCACTTCAAGATAAAAGAAAGCTGAGTTAAAGATGCATAAATATATTATGAGGTACCTATGTTTACCTGAACTTTATCCAACAACCATGTATTCACCACCTGGATGGGGCTGTTTTAATGTGATCATGATACTTTACAGAAACAACATATCAATTTTGCTGGTAATATAATACCTGCATTACTGACAACCTGACTTCAATAGTCTACATTTTGGTCTGTAAGACAGGGTATCATTGCTGCAAAGAAACAAAAATACCACCTGCTTTTGAAACTGGATCTTACCCTATGTCTCTCATCTAAACTGCAACTAAGGCTCAGATACTCGCAGATGTTTATATGCTTAAGTTAGGAGCAAGTCTGCCTGATTCAGGCACTTATCTTGAATTCCACTGTAGTTGTGTCTCCTGTGAGTGTATCCCTTTTCCTCTTGTGCATCATCTGTATCTCCCCTCTGACAAACCCACTTATTCCAGGGTACTGTCTACAAAAGTTAGCAGACCTGGGACTTTGAACACCTGTCCAACTTACTGACTCATAAGGCATTTTACTGAATCTACGTCTTTGCAATTTGAACGTAAAACCTATTGGTGGCACTTCGACTCTGGCTTCCTTCCAGCCTTCTCCTTCCTCTTTTTGAATCTTATCATATCCATGGGATTTTTAATATGAAAATCTCAAGAGAGTTTAGTAATAACTTTGTATTGGCTGATGCTGGCTGTTGTTATGTTGGACAATCCAGGGAAAACTGTTTGTCATGCAATCCACAAGTAAAATACTCCTTTTAGAAATCACTGTTATATATGGATTTTACCTCAAATATTACCTGCAAGATTTACCTGTGATACCAGAATGCCAGTGAATTAGTATGGAAATAAGACCACTGTGGTGTTTCCATGCTGCATATGGTCACTTCTCATTTAAGCAGAAATAGAAACATCAAATGTGACAATCTGACTGCTTTGGCAGACACTCTCTAAAGCTACTTGAAGTCTGACAGGGCATGGAAACTGTCAAAGTATTCTTTGTGTTTACTCTTAAATTAGAAGTGATTTAAAGTAGAGTTTCATCCTTAGAACAAGTTATCTTAGAAAGTTCTTTGAAAATTGGTGTATTTATTAAGATCAGACCCTTTTGAATCTCTGCATTTCAGTCGTATCAGTCAAGATTTAGATGGCTTATATTTACTGCATGCACTCTTTGAGATATGCCATAGAGAGATTTTACATCCTGCTGTTCATTTTTCATTAAAGCACAAAATGTTATAGCTCTTGGCCTTCTTTCTGCTGTTATTTAGCTTCTAGGGCTGTCTTGCATCCACCTAGCTGATCCTTTCAGAACTCTCCTTCCATCAGAGTGAATAGAAGTAACCTATTCTATAATTGGCTTTTCTTGGAAAAGAGGGACCCATTTCTCAGTAATGCTCAGGTATTTCTCAGATAACGAATGATGTTAATCTTATGATTCCTCCCGTAATACATAGCAACGTCTTTTAAGACCAGCAAAAAATAATTCAGGAAAAAATAATTGGAAGTGTAATTGCTTCTGAGCAGTTCTGCTTCCATGAAAACCTCTCTCACCCTTAGTTTTCTATTGGACATATCTAATCTAATAATCAGCTGTCACCAAGTAATTGAATACCCTTGAGTTTGAATTGTTACAAAGCCAGTGATACATGTCTGTTCTTGTTATTTTGGGTTTCAGAAAGAGATGGCTTATATCTAATTGGTCAAGGTGATTTGACATTCAAACTTGTTTTGCTTGCCATCTGTGTATATATGTGCATATGTATATCTCTATGCATATATATATATATGCACACACACGGATACAATGAAATCAATGATCGTAGAATCATGGAATCATAGAATGTCATGAGTTGGAAGGGACCTACAAGGATCATCAGGTCCAACTCCTGGGTCCACACAGGACCACCCAAAATCAGACCCTACGTCTGAGGGCATTGTCCAAACACTTCTTGAACTCCGGCAGGCTGTGATCATTATGCCATGATCAGTGCCCTGGGGAGCCTGTTCCAGTGCCCGACCACCCTCTCGGTGAAGAACCTTTTCCTAACACCCAGCCCGAACCTCCCCTGTCGCAGCTCCATGCTGTTCCCTCGGGTCCTGTCACTGTCACCAGAGAGCAGAGATCAGNCTAATCCCAGTCTCCATGTTCTTAGCTCATACAGGCAAACTGTTTATCCTTGTGTGGTGGTTTTTCCATGATGGGCAGCTGAACGCCAACAGTCGCTCTCTCACTCCCCCTCCTCAAAAGAAAAGGGGGAGAAGGAGGTATGATGGAAAGAAAAAAACTCATGGGTTGAGATAAGGATAATTTAATTAAAAGAAAAAAAAAAAAAAGAAAGGAAAAAGAACAAGCGAAAGCTGCGCGGAAGCACAGAGGCGAAAAAAAATATTCTCTACTTCCCCATCAACGAGCGGTGTTCGGCCACGTCCTGGGAAGCAGGGCCTCAATACGCGTAATGGTTGTTCAGGAGGACAGACATCTTCGCAACGAGAGCCCCCCCTCTCCTTCCTTTTTCCAGCTTTTTTTGCTGAGCATGACATCATATGGTATGGAATATCCCTTTGGTTGCTTTAGGTCAGCTGCCCTGGCCATGTCCCCTCCCCATTTCTTGCCCACCCCCGCCTACTAGTTTTGGGGGGTCTGGGGAGAGTCTTGGTGCTGTGCCAGCACTGCTCAGCAGGAGCCAAAACACTGGTGTGATACCAGCGCTGTTCTAGCTACAAGTGCAGAGTACAACACTATATGGGCTGCTGCCGGGAAAGTTAACTCTGTCCCAGCCAGACCCTGTTCACTTTCCTCAACTGAATTTCATGATTTGCAAGCTAGGCAGAAACAAGAGTGCCTGCTGGCTTGGGGAGTAGGTTTTCCTCTCCTAATTTTCTCAAAATTTTTGCTGCTCTCCCATCCAGCCACAAGTCATATTTTGCCTTTTTACTGGTAGAATTTCAAGAGATACTTCTACATACCAAATATATGACAATGAAAAATACCTCTGCAGGCCTCCTAATCTCTATGGAAGAAAAGAAAATCTCTCATCCAGAAGAGCTGCAGAAGTTTGCAGGGATGAGACTATTCTCTCAGATTTTTGGAGTTCTGTATTGTAATTGTCTGTCAGGAGTCTCTGATATAACAGAGCAGTTGGAAACATCGAGAGTTTAAAATTGCCTCATAAATTAAATTTCACTGAAATGGCTAATGCAGGATTAAATAGCTAAGGGCCAGTAATGAAATAGGACACTTAGAACTATGGAAGTGCATAAGATTCCATTCTGTATATGGATATTTTTATATATATTACACACTACATTGTGAAGCCATTTTATTCAATTGTATTATCATGACTTGAAGAGCAGAACACCTGCTCAGAGAGGTCCTGATTCAAATATACCATCAGCACTGGGATAATTTCCATAGGTTTCAGTAGACCTTGGAGGTCTAAGGTTTCACTGTTTTACAGCCATCCACAAGGAATAATTTAACAGGTTATGATTAAAGAAATGGTTCACTAATTCCAATTATCTCCCACAGTAATTTATCAGGGAATCAGATTTAGACAGAAATTAAGCAGTCAAAACCATTCTCCATACCTTGTCTTCTCAGCTGCCACGTGTCCTGGAAGTGAGAAGAGTCTCCTTCCCTGATTTTTATAGCCCCCTGGTACCTGCAATCATTCCTTGCCCCTTGCCCAGAGCCACACCTAGGAAATGAATTTGTCTTGGTGGTGATGGATATTCCTCTGAATTCCCAGAAGACCTACCCAGATTTAATAGACATCCTCTGAAAAAATATGCTGCACAGGGGTAAGACTACATAAGACAGTGGTAGTTACTTCTTTCTTCTAAACATCAAAACCCCAGCCTTTTATTTAGTACCTTATTAGCTATAACAGTAGGAGAAAGGGCAGAGAAAAGGTGAAAGAAGTGAGGGGAGCGCATTTAGGGGTTAAACATCAATACAGAAAGAAAACTTTTGGACTCCGGGCTTTGCTCTCAAGGCTGCTTATGATGTTTCTATTAAATACTTCCTCTTTCTCTCTTTTTGTCTTTGTCTTTCCGTATCCCAGTTAAGCTTGAGTTCCTTCCTACAAAATGGAAAGACTTCAGCAGGAGATTTTGAATGTCTGGGAATGTTTCTCTGCCATCCCAATTACTGAATAAATTATAAGTTGGTGGTTAGAACACTCCTTTGGCACACTGGAGGTATTGTATAAAAAGTGGGAAGAGCACCTCACCTCCCTCTTCCTGGGATTTTGGCAAAATAGTAAGCACACACAGAATCACAGAATGGTTGAGATTAGAAGGGACCTCTGGAGATCATCTGTTCCAACCCCCCTGCCAAACAGGACCACCTAGAGCACGTTGCACAGGATCACATCCAGGTGGGTTTTGAATATCTCCAGAGAAGGAGACTCCACAGCCTCTCTGGGCAACCTGTTCCTGTGCTCTGCCACCCTCACAGGAAAGAAGTGCCCCCTCATATTCACATGCGACTTCCTGTGTTTCAGTTTGTGCCCGTTGCCTCTTGTCCTGTCGCTGGGCACCACTGAAAAGAGTCTGGCCCCATCCTCTTGACACCCTCCCTTCAGATATTTGTACACATTGATAAGATCCCCTCTCAGCCTTCTCTTCTCCAAGCTAAACAGGCCCAGCTCTCTCAGCCTCTCCTCGTATGAGAGATGCTCCAGTCCCCTCACCATCTTCGTAGCCCTCCTCTGGACTCGCTCCAGGATAAATAAGTGTTCTCAATTTGTTCTTAGACATATCTTCAGTGTTGGGCTGGAAGAAAGAAATGTCTTTCTGGAACACCAAGCAAGAGCTAAAATCCGTGGAGTTTTAAGGCTTAAGAAAACAGTAGTTGTGAGGCTATTCCTACTAGTTGGCTCTAGGTGGAAATCCACTCAGCATATTAGTTGTTCTGAGGTGCTTCTGTCTCTCTACGTATTTTATATTTAATCCCAGATACGTAAACCAAGAGTACTGGATTTCTTGCTTACACCTTTAAATGTTATAGGGATGAGAGGACATTCTTCCTGACATCTATTTTTCAGTGTTAAAAAGCAACCTGACATGACTTTAGCCACAGAGCTAATGTGCTTCCATGTGTAAACTTCATGTGCCAAAGTTCATGCTGTTACAGCTCCTACATTAAAAGGACAAAAATGAACGTGGTGATGAATATAATCTAGATTTGCAAATAAATGCACAAAACAAATTATAAAGCAATTTTTCTGTCATATGTGCAATCTGTGCTATTTGATCACGAGAGACAATTGGTTAGTCTGGCAGCTCAAGAGGTAAGTGAGCGGGTACACTGGGTTCTTCAGAGGAGTGCAAACCTAACTCTGTACAACCTGCATTTCTATTGTTAAAGAAAAACCCATATAGACATAGAGATAACACGCCTCCCAGTGTCCCAAGATATTCCTGAATTAATCTGTAATTTAAAACTTACTTTGTTAAAATTTCCCTCAGTGAATGTTATTTATGCACTTTTATGAAAGGGAGAAGAACAATAATGAATTATTTAAGCATTTCAGTGATCTCATGACAATATGTGCACAGTGTTTTCCTGACAGTATACTGTAAAGAAGTGTCTACCTGCATGGTACCTATGCCCAGGTAGGATAGTAGAGGCACTGTGCTGAGAGAAAAGGAAGAAACTAGACAGATGAAAGTGTAAAGTTGTCTGTGGAAGAAGACCCCTGTGATGCAAGAATTCTTCAGTTCACCTAGTTAGTCTAATCACTAGACACTAATGACTAGCAATTTGGATCTCCTATTTCCAAACACTTACTCAATGTTTAAATTCTCTAAGCTGCTACACAAAAATGTGGACACAGAGGTGTGCAGATAAATTTTAAAAAATGGCAGATTATTCAAACAAATAATGAAGTGCTTAGTAGAGTCCTTCTGCCTCTGTTTGGTGACACCACATATTAGGCACCTAGAAAACAAGCCAGACTAGTCATGGACACGCTCATAAGCAATGTTATCTGCTGCTGCTGCTGCTGCTCTTCACATTTTATATAATATCCTGGTGATTTTCACCAGTGATTCAAACAGATCACTACCTTTTGCAGTCTGGAACTCAGAGGGAATATTTGTGCCTATGTCATGTTCATAAATCTCCCTTATTGGATGTCTCCCCTGCAGTTGTAGGTGATTTTCTATCATATAAGTACTTTTTCATAAAATTTTACCTTAACATCAGTTCTATAGACTTTATTTTGCTTATTTTCACTGTCTTTTTTATTTCGTAATGCCACTTTGACTGTCTTATACTGACACTATTTAAATCTTTGTTACTTTTCATTAAATCAGAAAGATTCTCATGATGCGAGGCAAGATCCTGGGTCAAATTATCACCTGATATAGCTGCTTTCCATGGAAAATGATGTGGTTTATTATGCAAAATGAACCTATCTTTTCTGTGTTCCTCTGATGTGTTATTCTAGCCATGTCTTGGTCATTGAAATAACTGGTATAAACACCACATGTAGACTAAAACAGGTGTTAATGCAGTGCTGCCATTTGCCCTATACTGTAACCCACTGAAATGATGGAGGTCACTTGCATGCTGGAACTAATCTAGATGAACAACTGCAGGAAGAAAGTTAAAATTTTACCCATGATTCAACAAATGGAAGTAGCAGAATACTAACAAGGGATGTGCATGTATTTAATTATATTTCCACTGTGAGGTCAGATAGGTTCTGCATGTTATTTTGACTCCTTTCCCACTACAAATTTAGCTGTTCAATACATATATGCCCAGTGTAGCTACCTGTTGTAATTCCTGAAATGAGAAACCTGATCTTTTGACAGTTCTGGACAGCATAAAAAGAAATACATTTTGAAGGTCATGTATGCTGTATGCAGACACAGATAGGAATTGCAGAAAAACATTGGGTGTAACATATTGAGCTGAAGCAAGTCTGCTTGTGCAAAGTTGGGCCGATAAGTAGAGCTTATGCCAGCAAATCATCTGAAATTATCTTTTTGGTCAAGATAAAAATGGCACTTCTTAAGTTTTTGAAAGATATGGTTCCATATGCTTTTTTTCCTCACTAGGTTGAAGATTTAACTTTTTGGTTTTAAGTGTTATAAGTTATAGGTTATAAGTGTTATAAGTTATTGGTTATAAGTGTTTGGTTATAAGTTATAATTACACATTTCAGGGTTTGGAATAATATACTGGAGTTGTTACTTGATTTAGTTCTGAGTTTACAGTATAAAATATGATGAGTTGTTTGAAAAGCTTTTTCAATAAGAAAGAACAAGGAAATCTTAGAACAAGGAATTTGACATAGTTTCAGAGAACTGAAAAGTAACTGTCTTATGATACATAGAGTTTGTTAAGGAGATGCCTCATCTCTACTTTTAGTTATGACTGTAATTGAGATTTATATGGCAAAATTCAGCAATAATAGCAATTTTCCACTTTTTTTTTTTTTTTTTTTTTTTTTTTTTTTATGGTGAAGGCATTTTCCTTTTCTATAATTTTCCAACTCGTTCATTTTATTCCCTGGGGAGCATATCTTACTGTTGAAAGGCAAGGGATGAAACTGCCCTTAAAGTTCTCCTTTCATCCACAGAGGCATAAGGGAGTATCAAACCTACCCCTTTAATCCCTGAATCTTTCTTGCGTATAATGGGAGTAGCATATAAGAGTAACTAGCTGAAGTCTATTCAGCTTTGCTAGGAAAAGGGGATTACAATAACACAAACTTTGCTACCTGTAATGAAGATGTAAGCTTATATTGACTTTATTGTTGAGCGTCAGACTTATCAGCTGTTTATGGATCTGCAAAATACTTCTTATGGGAATGTTTTATATACTTGGTAGAATAAATGCATTTTATCAAAACCATCAGTTTTAGTATTTACTAAAGATTCACACTCCGGTGGTGACAGATTTAAGTTACAGTAATGCTAACCATCTTTCCTCATACTACGGAAGTATCAATTCCAAAAACATATTATGTTCCATGATCTCATCTAAAACTGTAATCGACAGTACTAACTTATGTTAGTAACTGTGTATGCTCTTCACAGGTACTGACCTGTGAAGAAATTCTGTCTGAATCATTCAAAAACCCCCTGCATAATGGCGTTAATTAAGAAAGGAGTTAATAGAGAAAGCTTAAGTTAAATAAGCGCAGAGATTTAATGCACTGATGAATTAGGTTATCAACTGATATTCCAAATGCCTGAAGTATTCATCTATCTGAACAACATGTAAAAGTTCTGTTCATTCCCACAATTGTTCAGCTTTTTCCCAATCATGCTGTCTTAGCCACAGTAATAATTCATTTGGAAGAACTCTGAGACAAATGTTATTCAAGTCATTCAATCCATTTACTAAGTTCTTGAAAAGTCAACAAGAGCATTGTTTGATATATCTTTTTTTTGTTTTGTTTTGTTTTGAGCATGAATTAAGTTAGGGGATCTTTATGGAAACCCAGCTACATAAAGACATTGAGAAACAAGTTCTACAGTAGAAGGAGCAAAAACAATAAGGAACGTGATCTGTTTGAATAATTAATTTTCTGGTTAGTTGGCTGAACCTGAAAAGTGAAAAGAAAAATCCAGTCAGATAAGTGAAAATGATTTTTTTTTTTTTTTGAATAAAAACTTAATATGGGCAAAAACAAAGACCTGGAATATGTGTTTGAGTGATTCTAAAACCAAACATTTCAATTTCAATTCAGGTAGCTTTGGCTAAGGAAAGCAGTGGAAATGAAGAGATAAACTTATCAAAAAAAAAAAAAAAGTAGACAGAAGAAACAGCCCCTCACTTTTACTCAAGTATACTCATGTAGAGTATGCATAGTAAAAGTTTAATTTTCTCCTCTGCTTCAGGGCATATAGCTTTATAAGAAATATGCCTCAGCTGCTAAAGAAGTTGCTGAGCTGAGTAGGCTACTCTCCACCTTTTGCTTTCCAGATGGTCAATTTGGTCTAAAATATTTACAAGCTGTTTTGATCAGTGACTGGAAGCTAAGTGTTCTCTCTTGCTATCTCTTCACTAAAATCCCTCACAGCTTTTCTGATTCTCTTTCTCTCTCTATCAGAATTAATATTTAATTATCCCATGCAAGGTGGAACAGTTCAAGAATTAGGATGTATTGGCCATGGCTTCATGGCTCTGTCACTAGGATGTGAGCATTTAATTCAAAAGTCTCTGAGCTCTAAGCACAGAAAGGCTTAGATCTGAGGGCAGTCAGTTTTTATGAAAGCCTTCTAGCTGCTGGCTTAGAAGATATTTAAAGAAGGAGGATAGACTCTGTTAATCTCTCTTGTTGCGTGCCCTATAACATGAAAGAGGCAGGTTCATATTCCTTCTGGGAGAAGAAAAAATATGAAGCAGGATTCCTTATAAGTATCCTAAAGATTTGTCAATCAGATAGAGGGTGGGAGGGTCCTACACATATTGGCCAGAGAAATGCAATCAGGAAAAAAAGAAAACAATATAAATAGTGAACATGCAAATTGAGGAGGCCAATTTTCAAGGGATATTCAAGGGATTTCAAGGGACAGTCTCTTTGCAATAGAGGCTCATAATAATATAGATATTTCAGTCTACATTTGAAAATGAAAACACAATATTTACATAGAATTTTTTTTTCATGCATACTGAGCTCCAGATATTGAGTTAGAAGAATCTGCTGAAGAAATGGAGACCTACATACCTGGTCTTGCCCTTCAGGCTTGTGCATAAATGTTGCATTTTGAGCTTTCACCACTGTCATATTTGTGTCTACAAAAGGTGAACAGTTAAAAACTTTTGCAAGTTTGGAATTTATTATGCTCTTTTGCATGGACTGACTCTGAGGTCCCTCCCAGATTTCCAGGAAATAAAGTCACCAATGCACATGGTGGTCTAACACCACCTTTGAAAGGTGGCAGGTAACTGCAGCTGAAGAACATGAGTTACTGAGTTTTCCTCAATATTTAGCATTCCACTTTTGTTCTACATTTTTCTTCTCAAGGTCAAAGTTATATTTGTATAAACATCTTAGATATGACCATTTTATACAGTGCAGTCTCAAATGGGTGTTTTGAAAGTGAAATGGCTCATCAAAGACATCTTATGCCATAGTGGCTCCCAACAAAAGAATATGGAGTCAATGAGAACTTTCCATAAATGTCAGGAGACTTTTGAGCGAGACCATATTCATTCCCTTACATTCATATGTAAGGTAAAACGTGAAAGTAACTACACTTTAAAGTGTTTTTGTGATCAATGGTTTTGTGTCCCATATTATGAATAGCCTGTACATAATATAAATAGAGGCAGATTCTTACAGATTCTTACAGATAAAGTTTTTAATCCAAAATATGCTTGCAGAGACAAAAGCAAATGTCAAAAAAACATATACCAACAAAGTGATAAAGGAAGAAAATGAACTCTCAACATTACATAATTAAAGAGGTTTCATTCAGAAAAAGGTGGATGTCTTACATGTTTGTATACACTATCCCAAATGCTGGGTAACACTATACATTTTGCAAAACCATTACATGAAAAATGATATTAGTGTCTATTATTCTGAACCTGTACAGCTAGACCTCATTCCCTACAGACTTGTCCCAGAACAGAAGTAATTGCATTAACTTGCTGAAAAGTTGCAATAGCAGCTTGATAGGTACGCTAGCCCTTATTATTTCCCTCTCTTGTCACTGTGAATCAATATTTAATTTTCAATTTACTAAATTCAAGGGTTAAAAACCTATATGCTTTTCATCAGAAGACTGCAAAAAGCCCCAAACCCTCCTCCTACAGAGTAAATTAATAAACAAACAAACAAATAATATCCTATATACATCAGAGTTATTTATTTGGAAATGTTTTTTCAGAAAATTAAAAGAAGAATTTAAACATGCTTTTGCCTCACATAACAGGATGCTAGCACATTACAATGTTTCCAGTTTGTTAGAGGTAGACTAGAGCTGTAAGATAATTTCAGTATTCTTAATTGGCATTTTTTCCCAAAGCGTTCACAACTGTCTTGATCTTTAAAACATACTGAAAATACATGTTTTATAAAGCTGTCCACAGAATGAAATATCATCATATTGCAGAAAGATGTATGGTTCTTTTTCTCTCAGGGATGCTTACTTTTATGATTTAAGTGGGAAAAAAAAAAAAAAAGGAAAGAAAAGAAAAGAAAAACAGGACCAATTCCTTTTTCAACATAGGGATATATATCTATATTTACACAATTCTGTATTTTTACGTTTATATTGAACACCTACACCTGGAAACAGATCTATCACATTCAGTGAAAGGACAATTCGGTCTATAATACTGTTCTTATATTTAAAGCAGAGCCACCCCTTATCATCATTTACAATGACACAAAATGATGTAATTTTAAGGAAAGGACAGCTGTAGCAGCCAGGGCTTGTCTCTTCCTTTCATTATGAGTAGGGCAACCAGAACAGCTCTCTCATCGTGGTACAGTCATTCATACATGCCTCTGAATAATTGAATGAATTTTCCTGTGACTCTTGGTGACATTATATTAATTCCTACTAATAGTGCCTTCATCTCTAAGGCAACGTGTCCTGATTTTCTGAAAATTTAGGACAGGAAGATAGACTGTAAACAGCTGAGTCTAAGCTGAAATGTCATTTTGTCACAGACAGCTTAAAAGACTCTGAAGAAATTGCACTACAGGAAAGCAAGCTCTCTAGACCAGCAATAAAATAGAAAGCTGCTGTTTCCACATATATTTAATATCCCACTTTCTTCATGGGAGTTGGTTTTTTTTGTGGGCTGTTTTTTTGGGAGAGTGTGGATCTCAGTTCATCAAATCTCTAATACCAGTAAAATGGCTTGCCCTGTGTTAAGGATTTTAGGCTGAAATGACTCAGCTCCTTTGACAAGAAAACGAAAGGATAGTGTCTCTGTTCCTTAGGCTTTTAGCAAACAACCCTGAGAAATTCTCTGCTGTCACAAATAAGGCCTTGAGCACAGTAAACTTTCCCTTTTTTCTATCTGTAACTTTAGTGTGCACTTCCAGGAACAGTACCTTTCTCTACCTTCCAAGGCAACCACAAGGGCAGATTAATTATTCTAGCTCCAGGCCTCAGATTTTTAACATTCAATAGTGCAGCATAATTAATGCAGGTGGTATTTACACATCATTAGATTTTATAAAGGTTTTACCTCTCTCCTCAAGCTATCTAGCTTATTTGTATGAATGATATCCCTTGCTCCCTCACTTCAGTTCTGCATATCCTTCTTCTGTTTAGCCTTGTAAAACCACTCTCTGCAGAGCACTTACTGTCATTTAACACTCATTTTCAATCTTTCTTCCCGACCCGGAGTTTAACTTTGAGATCTCATACAAGGCTCAGTGGTCTCCTCTCACTTTCCTCCCTCGTGTTTTTGTGGTCCACCCCCACACATTTTCCAGAGAAGCTTTGAGTCACAGGATCTGCAGGGACCTCATGATATCCCTTGGTCCATGTCCTTCCCTCTAGTTCAGCAACATCCAAAGAGCTCAGGTGGGTGCTTTTGTAGCACATTGTATTGCCATGAGTCAAAATGCAAGCATCCAGGACAGAAAATGATGTTTCAGAAAAAGACAATGTTAGCTGAAGAAAGCTCACGTTGTATTTTAAAAGGTTGTTGTTGTTGCTGTTGTTGTTGTTTTCCTGTACTTAACAGGGCCTACAGAAACAAAGCATTACTCACTGTATTTAGTGTTGGTGCAGCTTCACCTTGAATAATGTGAGCAGTTCTTGGCTCCACAATTTAAAAATGATGTTAAGATACTTGAATGCATCCAGAGGAGTACAACAAAACTGACTAAAGGGCTGGAAAGCATGTCCTGTGAGGAGAGGCTGAGGACACTAGTCTTGTCAAGCTTTGAGAAAAGGAGGTTGAGAGGTAACCTCATTGCTCTCTACAATTTCCAGAGGAGGGCAATTGGAGAAGGAGGTGTTCATCTTTTCTCCCTGGTATCAAATGACAGGATATGTGGGAAAAAAAGCTACATCAGGGGAAGTTTGGACTAGACATTAGGAAAAAATTCTTTTCCAAGAATAGTTAGACACTGAAACAGGCTTCCTAGAGAGGTGGTTGATGCCCTGTGCCTGTCCATGTTTAAAAGACATTTGGATAACACTCTTAATGATATATTTTAACCTTCGGTTAGCCCTGAAGTAGTCAGATAGTTGGGCTTGATGATTTTTCTAGGTCCCTTCCAGCTAGAACTATTGTATTCTATTCTATTCTATTCTATTCTATTCTAAAGTAGGTCTCTGAAGGGTTCCAGGTATCCTCATCTTTTTGCTAGGATTTGTTCCAGGTATCTTGAATGTTGGTAGGAACTAGTGGTGTCCCAGAAGATGCCTGAAAGACACAGCTCCTTTCCCATGAGGTTTGGTCCTCTGATGGACAGGTCATTTTCCCAGCCCTCCACACCGACACCCTTCTTGATTCATAGTTCTTTTTCTGTTTTCTAAGGTAAGCTAAATGTTTTCACCATTAAGGCCCTTTGCAGGTATCTCCATCTTACCAATGAAGCCTTCATTCATTGCTGAAATATCAGATCTCACTTCCAGGCAGCCTGAGATGTCAGCTTCTCTCTACCATTTGTTAAATTGAAAAACAAAAACTTTGATCTTTTTATCCAAACTCATACTTCAGATTAACTTCTCATAACATCTGCAAAGTTGTTTATATCCTCTTTTGCCACAGTGACTGTAAGATTGACTGCATTTAAACTACCTGTATATTGGTATAGATACTGGCCTTGACATCAGGAACAAAGCTTGTGTCATGATTTATTTTTGCACTCTTCTTTCTTATTGCATGGTTCATCTACTGCCCTGGTCATATACTTAGAAAAATTTTGAAGGTAGGGACTGTACTTTTTAGTTTGATGTTTCTAAAATGCATAGCAAAATAATAATAATAAAAAAAACTATTTCTGCTTTATTGAGTTCTCATAGAGTCTAGCTAGGAAACTAGGTATATATACATCTGTTTATATCTACCTAGCTGTTTATATATATGTGCTTACATATCTAACCAGGCTATGTTAATATTAATACTTTGAATTAATAGTAAAGAAAAGCAAGATGGTAAGGTTTTCAAATTTCATGGGAAATCTGAGTCTGAGCTGAGCTCATTTAATTGGTAAGATCAGAAGTAATTTTGAAAAAAAAAATCATATGGCTTATTTTCATAATATCTCAAGTAAAGCAATGAAAATGGAAGTTAAACAGAAAAAATGGAAGCTTCACCCTGATTTGATAACTATAAGTCTATATTCCTGCCACAAACACCAGAATGTGGAAATTTCTGCAGTAGAAACTTAACTCTTTCTAATTTCTTCTATTTAGCATATTACTGATTACCTGAAAATTTCTTAAATGTTCATATCACAATGTTTCCATTGTTTTTACAGTAGTGCTTGCAAGGGTTCCAAAATGCACAGAGGTTTGTACAGGATCGGATGTCTTAGGGGTTTCTGGGTCTGTCAAATGAAACAAATCCTGGGAAATATTGATGGACTGGAGGGATCTTCAGGTGGAAAGCTAGCCTACTGAAGGAAACTTGGGTAGTCCTGGCTCTACTTAGTCAAATAGGAATATAAAGCTCTTAAAGAAAATGATATAACATCTTCTTGGGATTGGGGTCACAAGATCAGAAATAGAGAAAATATTACAGCGTATCCAATATTTTCCTCTAACTTTAAGTAAGAGTCAAAAGAAAAAGTGGAACATTGTGACTTACTTATATCTTTAAGGAAAAAAAAAGATTGTATAAACTGATTAACTGAAAGAAAAAATGATACGCGATTCTTCCTTTAAGGCAGAAAAAAAAAATCATGTCCTAGAAGATATCATGAAGTCACAACACCTCTCAGTCAATAACCTGAAAGGATATCTGATCTTGGAAGTGCAGTCTAACACTGAGTGATGACTTCATAACAGACAATGGATCTATATGTTGCTTCTTTCCAGATATCAGTACAAGCACTGCACACTATAGATATTTTGTTTAAAATATCGTGAGAACAGGAAGCTGAGAAAACTGTGTATTTACACCTATATCCTTGCCTTACATTATACATCCTTTTGGACTAAAAGGAACAAAAGGACCTAACTTGCAAAGATATGTTGTACACAGGATGAGGAGTTGTTTTTTTTTTCCCCCAAAGATTTTCTTTAATTTGTCTCAGACAGTGGTTCCAAACCATTTCTCTGTATAAAAGAGTTATTCTGTCCCAGACTATTATTTTGTGCTTTAATAAAATATAGCATGGTAGATTGGGCTCTTTTGATAGTCTCACTAACTAGACAAAAATATGGAGAAATTTCCACTTCATGGCTCTGATCAGCTGAAGACCTTCCATACAGATACTTTCTAAGCTCTTGTCTTTTGTAAAAAAAATATCTTATGTGAAAAAATATTTATTAGTTGCCTATGGCCATGTTGCAAATTCAATGTGAAGGAGAAATTCCCATTGAAATTACTGAAAAGTTCAGCATTAAAAATAAAAAGTCAATCACATGATTGCTCTAAATAGTAATGTGTAACAACTAAAGCTTTATTTTCAGGTAAAAATATATTCGATGAAGGAGATGAAAAAAACCACCAATGGAAATTAAGTATTGATCTAACAAAAAATAGGCAGTTAGTTCTTTATATACACCACTTTTCATTCATAGATCCAACATCATTTTACAAGTAAAGTAATTAATGCAAAACATGACTTTACAGGCAAAGCTCTCCTCCTGACCCTTGTAAAGAAGGCTCAGAACTACACCAAACACAGATCTCCATCCAGAGCCTAGCCTCACAGCCAGACCCGTGCACTATTGGCAGGGGAAGCAGAGCAACCTACTCATCCGTTTCTCCTGAGTACAGTTGAGCATCAGCAAAAATCAATCTTCTTTGCAGTTTATCCTACTGAGCCAGGCACCGGCATAGCTGAAGTATTGGCATACTTCATGATAGGCTTTGTTATAGGGCTGAGGACAGCCAGCTGAGGCTGGTAACTTCTTAAATCACCCCATCAAAATTCAGTAGAACTCATCTGCCTGAGCCCTGAGACACTGAAGTGAAATGATTTGGCCACCATCCCATTACAAATCATTTGAGGAGCTGAGAAGCAAATTATGGTCTCCTCACTCTCAAACTTACATTCTGGAGTGTGAAATATCATCTATAAACTGAATGCTTCTTTCATTAGACTCACTGAGAAAATCCACACACCCCAGCCTCCATCAATTAAACTAATTGAAGCAGTAGGTTTAGCCTAGCTCCCCATTCATGACTGTAGAGCAATTGTGAGGAAAAAAAAAAAAAAATCAGCCCTCAAGCTTGAAAAACCTCACTTAATTAAAAAAAAAAAAAAGATAAAAGGTTAAAGAAAGTCTTTAAAGACATCTGAAGGTAAATCTCTGAAAAGAATAAAATAGGCTATAGTTGAGGAGTCACCATGCTGTCAGGCAGACTAAATGACATGCTGGAAGAAGCTTACAGGAGGTCTAGGAGTCCTTTGTGATGAATTCTGCCACCTAATTGAAGACGGATTTGGGGTGATTTTCTTGTCTCTGAAGGAATTTGGCCAAAACTGTTTATTATTACATTTTCTTTGCCTGAGAGGACTGATCCCCAAGATGAAGAGAAATACTAAAAGGGGTATTGTTTAGAGTTATTTCTCCTTTTGGAGCAAAGCATATCATATCAAGTGACAAGAATGCGAGTTCCTAGGTAAAATATACCTAAAGCAAGATAAAACATGCATTTTATCTGTGCTATCTTCTTATTACATAAATTGAAATATATTCAGATTACCCTTTTTCTGAAACACTATGTATGTCAAAAAACTGTGCTATATTTCACTGTTTGGATTAGTTTTGAGGAAAGTCTTTCTTTCAAAGATACCACATATTAATACATTTTTTTTCTCTGTTCTCAAATCTGGGTGTTCTGTCAGATGATACACAAAGTGATATGTGGAGCCTTAGGAAGTGGTTTCAGGCCAGGCCCCCAAAGTAGACAAACAGCTATGTTGCTTTGGCACACAAGCCTATTTTTCTGACACAGCAAACATTTTAATTGATTTGTCTTTCAGACCTATTAAATGATTCTATAATCTTTCCTACCAAATTACTTAAACAGTCTTTTTCATATTAGTACAATTTCCAGTCTTACACTCTGTTCATTTGATCACTTTAGCAGTGTACAAAATTGTGCCTTCAGGCAGAGCCTGTTGCAAGAAGCCATGTGAAGATACATTGCCTCATGGGGCTGAAAATGATGCTTCCTTCCTTAGTGTGTTATCTCTCAAAGCAGCCTGGTTGTGCTAAGAGGAAAATAATTGATACACATTTTTAGACAGCTGCAGTAAATTCACATTTTACTGCTCAGCCAATTCGCTGGCAAATGAGGGGGTGTAGATAGAGGTTTGCTTCTGACCCTTAATTGGCAGGCTTCTTACAGGATAGCAATCAACTGTGCTTTCCCAAGAACAAAGATTTCTGTTCTGCTTGTCCCTGATATATGGACTATGTGAGGTTGTCAGGTCTTTACTTGCAGAAGTATCACTGAGTCCTTACAGAACACTAACAGGTAAACTCACATCAGTTTTCAAGATCTTCAGCAGAGAGCTAATTTACTTTGGGCTCTGCTTGAACAACTCAGAGTAGCTGCTCATTCAGGTTTTAGGTTTAAGAAAACTCATAAAGGCTCTCCAACGGTTCTTCAAAAAGTCTTCTACCACCAACTGTCTTTGCTTTATGTACCAGTTGTTTTCCCATCCAGCACTTTGCACCAAAAATTCCCTTTGCCACCACCTTTCTTCTTCCCTCTTCCTCCACTAGACTATGATCTCTGAATCAAATAAAGATTTATTATATGGGAGTCACCCACCTCAGTGTAACAACAATAACAACAATTCTCATTAGCATCTGAAAAAAAAATTTGGGGGGGGCTGTGAATACAGATGCTTGACAAGGTTATCCTGTTAATATTTCCTATGCTTGATAAATTCACTGAGAACAACTTATTGCATGATCAAAACAGTGGTCTTTAAAGGAACTAACATTGTTATCCACTGAACTAAAATGTCTCCTATAACCTTACAAAGGTCACCTTGAAATTTACAGAAGTAGTTGGGTGGCCAGATGAAATTGGCAGCTAGAAAATTACTTCCACAGTCAAGGCACTAGACTAAATTAGCAAGTTATTGAAGATCCATTTAAGATTCCATTTACTACTCTGAGAAATAATTTGTCATTCCTATTGCTAACTAACACACAGAGCTTGTTCCTGACGTAGCAGAACTCTTTCTGTGCCTCACCAGCCATATTAGCCGTGACAACCCAGGTTCCACCAAGCCTTTACCTTAAAGGCACTAATTTTCAGAGCTTTCTTAATTAAGTTACTGAATTAGGGACTAAATCTTGCTCAATAATCTTGTTCAGCAATATAAACGCAGCTTTAAAGATTTTGATGGAACTACTTGTTTTTAAGGTACTAACTTTGTTAAATATTTCTGAAATCCCATCTACTTGGACTGTACATGTTTCCCTTAGGTAGCGTGGAATTATAGTTCATAAAGGCTGAAATATTTAAATCATATCTATTTCTATTTTAATTACCTGTCACAGTCCTAATAGACAAGCTGGGCATGATAAAGTTTCACTTAATCTGCAGACAGATAATATGCCTTGCTGAAGGAATTGCTTAAATAATATTGAGGTTTTTAGGGAAAAAAAAGACACCCTTTCTTTCTGAAATATATGTGAAACTCTGAAGATACAGTAATTGAAAAGAAATTGGGAGCTTTGTCATCAGCTTCAGTGGGAGTGAGCAGGATATCATTGCAAAACTGTAGGTACTTTCTGAACAGTTTCTAGCCTAGTCTAAACAGGATGACATTTAATTTCTAGCTTATCTTTTTTTATTATTATCTGATTCACTATAGTGTAGTTTTATGTTTCTAAGTGTATTTTTCCCCTCTATTCAAAGGATTAATTAACAAATATTTTATGTGAAATGCACATTGTCCAGATATATATGCATACTGATCAACAGTAGCACATAACAATTTGGCTTCCTTCCTGTCTTTCGCATGTTACATGAAGGATAACTTTTCAAAAGCAGCTACTTGACTTAGGAGTTTAAGTTTCATTTTCAAAAACTGCTTATGCACTTAAGAACCCTTAGGCTCAATGACTTATAATGTGGCTTGGACTATAAGTCCATTTAGAAAAATGCATCTGAGTGCTTTTGAAAATTACAGATGAAGCCAATTATCTCAGCAAAAACCCAGACTGAGAGAGGGAGAAAAAATAAGGTATTCTACAAAGAGATGAATGAGAATATTACAGCAGATAAGAGAAAGCATATGAGCTGAAAATTAGGTATAAAAAATATCTCAATTGATTAGAGAAACTAAATGCATAATAACTGAAAAAAGAGGAAAAAAATGCTGTGTTGCTGTTATTGAGATTGGAACTGGCACTAGAAATTTCCTGATTTTCCTCAGATTCCTTTTAAAAAAAAAAAATCTTAATTTTCTCTTCACACTGACAAATTGAACTTGGATATTCTTGGTCAAGCAGTTGTTCCATAAATGCAGACATGGCAAGTCCTCTTTAGAAATGCAGTATGTTTATTTCTCTCACTTGCTAAGCCTGTGCACAGAAGTGGATATTCTTGAATTTGTCTGTGGGTTCCTATTCTTTGCTTAATCATAGATATTCTCTTGAAAAATAATGTTTCAGCCACATTGACCCCTGTTGCTCCTTAGCTATCTGAACCCTTTGCTTCAAATTAAAATGTTTTGCTTTGATGTTAGAAATGGTGAAATGAGTAAATGGAGGAAAAGGGATGGGGGGGTTGACTGTGTTGTACATGGAGATAGGGTAGGGTGCATTTCACCAGTCCCCAGCCATTCAAGTATAATGTATTTCCAGAATATGCTCAGAAACAACAGTAACAAAGGTGGTTTTTACATGCATAGAAAGTAAAATAAGATAGTAACACTGAGCTTCCAATGGCCCATCTCCAGAGTGAAGAAATGATGTGAAGTTCTGTCAGACAAAGCCACCTGTAGGGTACAACATCAAATTGGTCCTACAACACCTTTATCTTGTGTCTCCTGGCACCTAAATATTAGCAGTTTGTGTACAGGCAGCTGTTGAACATTCCTGTGAAATCCATGTGGTTCTCCACTGGTGTCCCCCATACATCTGCATTTGGCACTGTAATTTTAACTTAGGCAGTCTTACCAGCTTTGTCGTATAGGGCCGAACTGGGTGTCGTATGGTAAATTAACAAAACTGGTGCTGTTACTTTGCTGGAGACTTTAAAGGTAATAACATGCACATATATGTGGAGAACAAAATAGAGAGATCATACAACAGAGAATAACTAACTGCATACACGCAGCCAAAACTAACTGATTGTTTTTTTCTATAGAAATTCATTGTTCTTTCAGCCACTGAAGGGAGTAGTGTTACACATGAAAATACAGTCAGCTAGACTTCTCTTTTTCTTGGGAAAATTAAGTTTTCTTCACTTTTCTTCACAGTGTACAGATTTCAGGTCTGAGTGGGACTGTGACAGTGAAGACCCATTTCAAGGGAGAGTCTGGGCTAGATGACCTCCAGAGATCCCTTCAGATCAAAGTTTCTGTGATTATAAGGCCATCTTTGTGCTGCTGTTAACAGGTTGTTAACATAGGGTACTGAGGCATTCCCAACACTTTATGTCTCACAATGTTCCTTAATTTCACAAAGAGTTTTTGGGAAAAAGGACAACAGACACTGTTGTGTGTATCTGCAGCTACAATATAACGGTGTGGCTTTGCAGATGTATTGATTCCTTTTAATATAATTCAGAGAAGAATAAGAGATTGCACACACCCTGCTGGGGCTGTCTGTTGCAGGGAAAACATCCTGTTTTCAGAAAAAAAAAAAAAAGTCAAGGATCTTGAACAACAATAGTAAATAATGATAGAATGATGAAAAATATCTGCAGTGAACATCACCTAAGGGAAAAGGGAAGCAGCATCTCAGACACTCAGAGCTGGAAGCGCAGGAAAAGGAAATGGCATCCATTCCCTCCAGAAACTCACTGTGCTTCTCAAATGTGTAGTAAGCTACCTGTGAACTTTGTAGTGGAATTTTTGGCTGTTTTTGTTGAGCAGTACTTGATAGGAAAGGCTAACAAAGTGAAAAAGACAGTGTGTATGAATTGATGAAAGAGAAATGACAATATTTTGCAGGTAAAAATACAGAAAATCAATTGGACATGCATGTCTGGGCATGAAATTAAGACAACTGTATGCAGAATCAGAGCCATCTCTATCACATTTCTGTCAAAGTGTTACCAGCTATTATACTAGGGTTTGGCATAGTTACAGGTTTCTTAAATTGATCCATGAAAAAAAAAGATTTACTTGAGCCACATCCGTTTGCTGAATTCAGTTTGTACTTTGTACGCCTGAAAGCTCTTAGGTCTTAAATTTAAAATGAACTCTGTACATGTGGGGAAGCAGGCTGGAGTGTGTGGAATTTTTTTTTCCCCTGGTTAATGTGAAAAACTGTTGTCTTGAATCCCAACTCTTCTACAGGTGTTATATAACCTGTTTATTTTTCTTACATTTAACCCAGAATTCTGGTTGCCCGTAAGTGAGCCATGAAAAACTGAGAGCATACGTCAAAGACCGTCTTGTCTGAATGAGGATATTTCATACCCCCCGATCCCTTCAGAGAAACTCATGTGAGTTCTGTGTTCCTGCTGTTGCCTTTCACAGAGTTAATTGGTGATGACTGTTCACTGATGACATACAATTTTCCTTTTTTGCCTCTTTCTCAACATGCTCCCCCCTAATTTTTTTTCAGAATACCATCCTGTAAAATGGATTTTATCCCTTTAATAGCTTCATTTTTCTTTTATTTCTGTAGCAGAATGCAACTATAAAAGCTGATTGGTTCCCAGTTACTGTAGCCTGTAAGTTAGCAGAGAGATAAGAAACCTCCCTATCTTTGTAGGTTTGGCAGAAACAGGAAATTTTCGTTTAAAAAGAAAATACATTTGAGATAAAAAGACTGAAATGTTTTAAGGGCTATTAACTGTGTTTACTTCCTTGTCCATCCCATTATAAGTGACAGAAATTCTTTCTGTTTCCAAAATCCAGAAAGAGAATAATTCAAACATAAATGTACCCATATGATGGCATGTAAGTGTACATGTTTATACTAGGGGCTGTTCTTCTGGGGATTAGTTACAGGGGCTGGGAAATGTGTAGCTGTTAACTAATGCTCTGTAAATGCCTAATATAATCATTTATATGTTGCATTGCCAGTATTGGCCCTGAATATTTAGTGTACGGATTAGCAGTTAATTCTTTGCTGGTAATAAGTAAATATACTGCTTTGATCATGAATTAAATGACATGAACTGTGATTTTTTTTTTCCTGCAGCAGTAGCCATTGCAGAGGTGCTTTGCCAAGGCAGCAGCTGGAGATGAGATTCAGCTCGGAGAGTCGGGAGTTACAGCCAGGATACCCCGGCTCCACTGCAGAGCACTGCAGAAGCCAGAACATGCGCAGTCCTGGGGACAAGAGTCGCCCAGCCCCTGAAGGAATGTGGCTTCTCCGAAAAGGCCAAATCATCCTTTCCTCTCCACGTTCACTTCTCCCTTCACTTGCACCAGCACAGTTCTGCGTGAGGAGCTGGGAGGTGTGGAGGTGTGGAGGTCCTATTTCCCTTTGGGGAACTGATTTTTATCACTCTAAGCCTGTCTCTAGTGGAGTTCCTAATAGCCATCCCCAAGTCTCTTTGATGTCTGATTTGGCTAGGGGAAGATTTCAGTAGCCCATTGCAATTTTATTGGCTTACCAAATCTGACTTTTAAGAGACAGTAATGTGTAATCTGACAGCAGCTTCTGCCCAGCCAAGGTTTTGGATCAGTCCTTCCAAGACCCTCTGGCCCATAAAGATTTCTGAGGATAGCAAAGGGTTTTCAGCTTGTAAGGACATCAGATACACATTTTTACCACAATCGCAGGTCTACCAAGGACTCTATGGTCATCTTTATTGCTGGAAATTAAATCTATGGCCTTTTATCCACCTTGAATAGCGTGTGACAAGCCAGCAGTCCCATAAATAATGGACATTCTTTTCTAAGCCCAGCACTTATTTAACCAAACTTCAAGTACCCGGCTTTGTGAGAAATGCAGTAAAATACTGACTTCCCAGTACTTTAATTCCAAGGAATAATAATCCATGTTGACTACCCTCTACTCCCAAAAGTTATAAAGCAGATCCCCAGCACCCTATCCTGCATTATATGTATAGACATAGTTTTAAAAAAAAAAAAAGAACAACGAACATTTAAAGTCTTAAATGGAAATTTAAAGAAATGGGAAAAAGAATAAGTCCTTAACTCTCACTGCTCTTAAATTAATCAATGGTAAATCCCCTTTAAAAAAATGGTGGGATCTACTTCTGCATTCTCCAGTGTGTGCCCTGGGGAATCCCTGGGGAATGTTCACCATCTTTCAGCCTGCTCAGAACTGTCTCCCCATGAGCGTGGGATGTCCTTGCTATTATCTTCATTGAGTCAGTCCCTAAAAAGATATCAATAAGCTGGATATTAACTTGAAGGGCTATGGCAGTGTCTACTGCAGTTTTAATTGTATTATTTTACCCCCACGCAGAGAAATCTGAGATAGGCCTGAAATCTAATAGCCTTAAAAATTCACTTGAAGTTTCAAGTAAAATGGACTGATATCACTGATCTGCAAAAGAGTTGATCATGATGATAAAGGTTTGGTTTTGAAGCACATTATTTCAATTTCTTTTGCTACTACAGTTTGTTGTTCATGAATATTTGAGTGATCACAGAGCAGTAAAGGCTTATGAGTAAATACTGACACAAAATCATATCAGAAGCACATTATTCCTTATTTTTCCTATAAAAAAAAAATCAGTCACTTTTTCAGGGACCAGAATGTAAGCTATGTAGTATGTAACTAATTTCTACACTTGAATGCAGGATATCAGCAAAGGATGATTTGCCAGATGGCTAAAGAATATCATCTGATCACTGAGGATGGTGTGAAAATATAAAACATTGCCCAGTTCTAAAACAGCAGGACAACTAATGAAAGTTGTCTATTTGAACTATTGAAATTGAAATTGTCAAGTTTCAGCCAATACTTTTGGACTAGTAATGCTTTATTTGTTTGCCTTATTGTTGCTCCTGTTTGGTCTGTATTTTTTCCAAGTTCCTCCATTTCCCTTCTTAAAAAAAAAAAAAAAAAAATCCAGTGAAAGAGATAAATCGGGCTCAATATCTTCCAGTAAAGAATTAGCACATCCTGAAACTCCAGAAAGCTTAAAGCCCAACAGTCTAGTTTGCATACCCTGCCTTATAAACCTATCCCCAGCAAGAGTAATGAGCATTTTTAGCATAAAGCTAAGTTATAGAAAATCTCATTTCTTTTAAATCTCTGTATTGTAATAACATTTTAGCCATGATGTTTGTAAATCTTTCTTTCTCACAATATGTGATTCCTGCCAGTATTTCTTATAAATGCAGAGGTTTTATATGCTGGAGGAGAAGAAAATGAGCTATATAGTTTCATAACTGTTCTCAACAGTTTGTCAGGGGAAAAAAATGCAAACATGACAGAAAATACATACTTTAAAAAGTAAGAATGTTCAGAGATATTTAAATATACTTCCATGTAAAGAAAAACTCTTGCATTTTAGTAAGAAGTAACCTTTCATATTGAGAGTGTCATTAGTTCAAAATCAGCATTAAAAGTATTCAAAGAGTAAGTTATTACTTTCGATTTATTCATTACTGAGCAAAGTCCAAACTTGTAGGCACAACTCATATTGGTTTCAGTAGGAAAGGAATGCCATGGGGGATTTCAGAGACTGCAACTTCCTCCTCAAGCAGGGAGCCCTGCGGTCGTTAGCAATCGTGATATACAAAATGTCTTCATACAGGGGCCACATTTCAGGCACAGGCTATGACAAGTTCAACAGTTTTTGACCACTGTTTCAGCACTTATGACCAGCATGACATAGCTGGCAAATCCATCCAAAGCAGTGATGTACAGCCTGGAGAGTTACATCATCAGGGACTGTTGTTCAGACCAAGTGAGAAGCACTGGCACAGGAATTGTGAGAGTGTGTTCAGAAGGGCAAGCTGCCCTTCATCTCGGAGCCATCCCCATTGCCTGTGCAGGCAGCAAGCTGTTGACCAGTACCCCCTGTACCCTTGGGGTCCCCCATCCAGCAGCCAGAAAGGTGGGGGTAACTTGCATGGGTGAACAGGGCTGGCAGGTCAGCGTGCTGCCAAACCCTCCCACAGGGGCTGCCTGGGAGGGCACGATGTGGCCAGAGAACAGTACATGCAATGTACTGCCCTGAGCAGCTGCCAAACGCAGTGAAGACAGAGACTTTGCAATGAGCTCTTGGGTTTGGAATTTGTCCCTTTTCCTTCTTGAATGCAGCTTTTGAAGGTGCATGCAGTTGTATTTGACAGAATTATGGCCAGCAATGACCTTGTGCCTTCATCTCATGCATTCTCGGAAATTCATGGCATGATCTATGATGGGTGAACTTGGATATATGATACATAAAGCATAAACTCTGTCACTCACAGGATAGATGAACTATGCCGATTGTGTTACATTTGTCAGCTCAAAGAGACACAAGTACACGGGAGTCCAGGCACACAAGTAGCAACACATTGCGTTGGAGGGTTGTTTCACCTGTATGCAGGTGAAAGCACAGAAGCTCATTAACACTTTGGTAAACCAGATGCAGAAAGATTGAGTGCTGTCCTTGGAAAATGACAGCTCCTAGAAAGTCTAAACCAAGTAACATAGCAGGCAAGAGGAAAACTTTAAGTGTCACACTTTTGTCAGTCCTTACTGACAGAGCAAGGTGAAATCTTAGCCATAACATTCACCATGATGGAGAGGAGTAAAAATCACTCTGTAAGGTACAGAAAAGTGAAAGAGTAAAGAATATTGATATAACAAACAAATACTGAAACGTCTTTGACTATCTTTCAGTGTATAGTATACCCTGTACACTTACATTCTGTGTTTTCATTGGGATTGTTACTGGCTGAATCACAAGGGTTAAAACAGTAATTTTCTTTGTTCTTGGCATCTTGTTTTTCTGATCATTCTGTTGTATCCAAACATCTCAGCTGTTCTTATTTTTGTGGATAAGGATTTCAAGAGCTATAGCAATTCACAGTGGGATGGATTTTTTTCCCCTTCACTGAGAAATCAAAACAAACCCAATGTGATCCCAACATTTTCTTCATTGCTCTGGGAGACAGCCAAACCTATCTACTGAGGCTATTGATGAGCTTCATATATCATAATCAAAAGGGGAAAAAAATCTCTGTGTTCTTAGTAATACATTATGAAATACTGGGATAAACAAAGAACAGCTTAAAAGACCTATTAAATTATTTGTATCACCAATAAAAAGCAAAGAACATTTAACCTTCTTCTGACAAAGAAAGCTGCTTTGTCTGTTCTGTTTGGCAGAAGGTCACTATGGGTAATGAACTAAGCAAAATGCTGGTCTAGTTGCTTGGAATGCAATTTTATAATAGTATCAATAGCAGAAACTTTATGTTCATCCCAGATGAAGGATATAGGCTAGATCCACATAAGGGCAGAGGACTTCTGCATATTGTAGGCACTTGAATTCAAAACTACAGACCTCTGCTCAATTCCTCTTGCTCCATTCCCCAACTTACCTGAAAATTCTCTTTCTGTCTCTCCAGTTTCTGCTACTGGCCCTTCTGGTACCCACACTTCACATCTAGGAATGAGACATTGCATTAGGCAAGTGAATGTGTCAAAGAAATGAGATATTCTCTCTTTTTTAGGAAGAATTCCTATTCCTCAGGAATAAGAGGTAATAGTTATAAAGTTATTGTCACAGGTGATGGTGTTCTGTGCCTCTGCAACCTCAAGGGATTCAGGGACTTACATAACACAAACGTGTCTTTAAACACAGAGCTGGTTAGGAGAGGCAGGCCAAGCCTGTGCTGCTGCTGGCTCTCATGTTAAAGTAGCAACACCTCTGGGCATCAAGCAATGCAAGGAGAGGCTTCCAATTTAGGTTAAGATTCTTAGATTTCGATGTCCACGTATAGATATCCATATGCACCAGATGCTTAAGTTTCTAATTCTCTTGGTGGAGCTGGAGGGAAGTTAAGCTGGCCAGCCTGTGAGTGCCTACTTTAGGCTGAGCTTTACTTCTCTAGGTTTCTTAAGTTGTTGGAAGCAGATCTCCACTGACTGCAGTTGGAGGTTCAGTACCTTGGGCACCACCAGAAAAGACCATAGGAGTCTCATGCTTATAGCATTTGGCTGGTAAAGTGGAGTTACCATGCTTCTGACTTTTCTGTTTTTGTAAAAAGCTCATGGTTTAAAGTGAGAAACAGGGCACTCTACACTTAGATGAATGCTCTCAGATGAAAGAAGCCAGGCTCCGTTTTTGTTTTCTTTCATGCCAGTTTTCTCCACTATTGTATCTGATCACCTTCTAGGTGCTTATTAACTAATATGTTTAAGACCTGACTTACACTGCTCCTTTATTCTGCATTTCTTTACTGGAATAAAATTATAAGCAATCAAACTTCTCTTATCTGGTAAAAACAAAATATCTTTCACTTCAAATGAAAGTAGCAGACATTTGTGAACAGGTCATGGTTTCTAAACCCATTCATATCATGACTGGAACAGCCCCTGAGAAACCACTGTCTCCTGCAGACAGAAGTATAACTTCATAGTGGTAACTCCATTGTGAAGACAGAGTTTTCAGAGTGAAACAGTTGAATTCAGTCTTTGTTTTAGAGCACAAGGATCCTATTTCATGCACTAAGTGCCAAGTTGCTCAATTATTACTTCATAGTTTAACCTGGAACATTTCCCATATTACTTATCTATTCTCAAATACTTGAACAAATGAGTAAAACAAGGAAAGTAATTAGAATGAGTAAATAACCAGTGAATGGAGAGTTCTTTCTCAAAAAAGTGTGGCTGATATCCCAGGTCACTGATTCCTTGGCTGATACAGTTATGTCAGCTAGAAACATGGCAAGGATACTTCTCTGTTTGCTATTGTGTAGCTCACTGCTGTACTATTGTTAATTTGGTCTGAGGAGGTGAAGACAACACAAAGCCGGCAAGAATTGAAAAAAAGGTTTTCAGCTAGTATTGTTAATTGGAACATTTGATAGTCTTAGAAGAGTGAATAATAATTCAGTTCATGTTATAGCTTAATCTAGTCAACCCTTAGAAAGTGTAATAGTTTTGCAGTTGTCTATTTTTGCGTAAATATAATTGTTTTCAAGTTCTATTTTCTCTGTCAAGAGCACTGATAAAAATGAAAAGTTTCTCTGCAGAAACAGTAATACTAACTTATATTAAGGAAGAGATCTTTAAAAACATCTATCTCTCCTTCAAATTATAGAGAGGAAGAGCTAGTTTTGCTAACACAAAACGAAGTAAAATATAGTTCCTGCTGTGGGAGTCTCATCTTATTTTCATGTGTTCAGGATTCATACAAGAAGCTATTTTAATTTGGAATAGGTCTCTACAAAAACCTGGCTGTCATAGCAGTGCTGACTCATTGTATATAGGTTTTGGCCAATAAGGGCAGAAACAACTGCTTTCTGAATGGTACAAGTGTCAGCTTTAACAGACAATGGAGTTGTTTCCAACCACCCCCAACTCTTGTTATCAGTAGGCTTTTTCTTTGTTTTTCAGCGACAAGGATTTTACTGTCTGGAAACCTACAACTGCCTGTCTCAGAGCATTCTCCACCTAGCTGCTCCTCTATTCTATCTGCTTCTTCTGATTATAGAATAATGATGGTTCAGACATTATCCAGAAATCCAAATGGAAACTCATGTTGAGCCTGAGTTTGCAAAATCCTTAGAGGCCAAAGGACTTCCTTTTTTATAGACAGATACTGCATATTATTCTGAAGGTGATGTAAATAGATTAAATCTCTTCAGAATCTTCTCTGGCCTCTCTTCCAGAATTCTTTCAGCTCTCAGGAAACTTAGCTACAATAGTAAATAGCTACATATAGCAGTCTATATGACCTTTTATATTAAAACATAAGAAATTAAAGGTTCATTCAGAACATGACCAGCATTGTTTTAAGAATTATAATAATCGATAGTAATTCAACTGGTAGATTCACCATCACAAATTGATTAGTTTCTCTCAGTGACTATTTAGGGCAGAAGTAACAATATCTTCTGTTTAACAGAGAAAAGGTAGAAAAAGAATTACTGCTTTGGAGGACATTAAAGAAATCTTTTATCTTTTATTCACTGAGAACGATATTAGGGTTGTGGAGATGACAAATAGTCCATTCCCCCCAAAATTGTGAGGACATTTGTACCTGCTTGAATGAATGCAGTGTTAGCTATTATTTGAAGATTATTTCTCTTTCCCATAGAAGGAAATAATAACTAGATAATTGAAAAGGATTGAAAACTTGATTTAATAGTAAAAATATAAAGTCTCCCTCACCTATAGACAGGAACACAGTTCAGTTTTCACTAACTTACTAACAGTATAAACTGTTATTAATATCTGCAAAGCTGGCCCAGGTTGTACACATTTCCCTTTCTGACATTTCTCTGGACTCCCTCTCACCCCAGCTTTTCATCTCACTGCCAGCCCCAAGATTTATTTGAACGAGGTTTGCCTCCTTTCTAAGTTATAGCATGATCTTTTATCTTGTGGCTTTTTCCAAATTCCCTTTTCCCTTGCTTCATGACAGCATAGTGAAGGGAAAGACAAATTCCCGTAAGTCTGGTTTTGTTGCCTTGTAAGTGACACAGTGCTTAAAGTACAATGGAGCAGGGGGGCAGATGGGTCTGCCTCTCCTTCTCCTTGGCCTTTAGTTCCCATCACCATTTCTCCCCAGAAGCTGATTTTTTTCTGACTCCGTGGTGAGTTTGTTCACCAATGAATTGGAAAACAATACAATAAAAACACTGAATACTTTTCTGTGGTTTAGTGCTCTAAACCAGCTCATTACAAGTTTGTACAAGAACTAGTGGAAAGAAAAATGAGATGATAGGACCTGTGGCCAGGGGCAGCCCAGGGATAGGGGAATGGGCCTGTGTACCCTGCTCACCAGCAGTTCGCCATTAGATTGGCTCATCTGATTTTGCACCTGGAACACAATTCCCAATCCCTTTTTCCTTAGCATAATAAAGCATATTAACAAAGTATGTATTAACAGGGATTTTATGAAGGATTTGAAACATGATTAAACTATTTAATTGACCTGTTTCATTAAGATATTTAATAGTGTTCAGATTACATTTGAAACAATGATATCAAATCATGTGTTATATATGATGACTGTAAGATAACGTAAGGAGTTAGTATCTAAGTTGCTAGACTTTATCTAAAAATTCAGTGCCTCACACAGATACTCAGGACTCCCCTGCATTAGTTTCAGACGCTCATTTATTAATCAAAAGCATAGAAAATATCATCCATTTTCAAATGTAAATTATGTCTTCTCTCCATCATAGAATATCAGATTTGCAAAATAGAATAAGCATGTCAAGCACAAAATTAAATTTTGATTTACATATTTTCTAGGAAACATTGGTCTTCAGTAATGAAAAACAATACAGCTAAAACCTCCTTGCTTTTCTCATATAAGTAATCTTATTATGGACTTGCTCTAACATACCTGGAAAGATTTACCACGGTTTTCAAAGACCCCAAATCAGTCTCCAAATAATTTTTTATTTTCTTCAGAGAGGGTCTTCTGAAAGATCCTTTGAGCAGGTAACTAGAGCTTTCAGTCTTAAAGAAATTGGGACATGTATATGCAATCTGTTCATCATGCAATGTTAGCTTCTGCACCAAAGCAAGCCTCACCCCAACCTAGAATGTCTGAATGTAAAAAACATTCATATTGCTTTCCAAGCTGCTGGAGTAGACAAAATGCAGAGACGAAGAAAGAAACATTTCACATGAAATTTCTATTTTTTCTACTGCTAAGCTACTAAGAAACTGAAAGATGCACCATTACATTCAAAGATTTCTAAAAAGCTACTTGAGACTTTAGGCTTCCTGTCACTGCAGTTATTGATAATGAAATTACTCTTGATTTCCACCAGTTTGAAATCCAAGCTTGCCTTACTGATTTCAGAAAGTATGTTCCTGACTTCTGCTTTTGTGACTAAGAGGCAAACAAATGCAATCAATTTTACTGTCTTTTCCTTTTTTTTTTTTTGCTTCACGCAGTCTGTATCTCTTCTTTCTTCATGTGGACTGAATTCTAGAGAGCTGTTCAAAGACAGAAAATGTTTCCTGACAAGTCTGAGGCAGAAAAGGAAATAATAAACATCAAAAACTATACAATGTCAGGATGATCATTTCATACTGTCACTCTAGACTTCACTGCACTTCCAGACACTTTTACAACTGTGCCGACTGACAGCATTTCAACACAGTTACAGATTGTTTATTGGACCTCCAGCTGTTCTGTCAGAGAGTAAATAGGAAGCAAATGATAAAATTGTGTCCAATTCTTTACATATTACATATTAATTCTTTTTTTGCAGTTAGCATTCTTTTAACATCTAATCTTACCAAGGGAGAAATATTTTACTTCCAAGGGAGCCAGTGTATGCAGAATGCAACTATCAAATCACTTTTGTCCTTTAAGTCCTGCAGTGGATGTGCGTATGTGTCTTGCTGCATACCAGTGACAGAGTATAAGATAAGATTTAGTAGTATTTCTTCCTAAAACACAAGTCATGCACTTCTATGCTTTGCTGAATCGTTATGCCCTTAGGGAAGTACTGGCAGCTACACAGGTTGTAGGCAAGGATCTAAAGTTCACAAATGACAGCTAGATACTTACTACTTTCAACCTCAATTGCAAATTATTGCTTAATTGTCATTTGTGCCTTTGAAAATGTTCCCCTTAGGTGTTTTGCTGAATCAGAGCCTATGTGTGGTCTAACACACTTCATATTGTACAGGGTGAAGTCCACAGCTAACAGTTTTGAAGGATTAAGAAACTTCTTCCTGATACACCAGCTCTTTTTCTTTGCTGTTTGTAACAACAGTAAAGTTACCAAAATGTTACTCCGTCCCATACGATAACAGAGACTAAGAACTGTGCAATATAGAAAAATATTGCAGGACAGTGCAGGGGTACGTGCAATCATGCCGCTAGTGGGGAACTTCAGGGAACAGAACTAGCTTACCAGAACCAAAGGAGTGTTAGCGTTTCAATAGTCTTGTTAGGGGTGGAAAACAGATGTCATATTAAGCAGTTGTCAGTGACAGTTTTTTGTCTATGTTACAAAAATGATGGGAGGCAGATGGGAACCACTTCAGTGAGCAACAGTTGCGGCTGTGACTTTCCTGCAGTCCATGCTTGTTACTTCTACCTACTTTACCAGCTCCTGGAAGGTGAGGGGTCAGGATGACTCCTGACCACTTTCAAAGTTCAAATATTGAATAGATGTGAACAGCGTATCTGAATAATTAATTCACAGATAAAGATCTGGAAATGATAGTTGTATTACGGAAATATATCTGGTGTAGAAAGGATAAGAGTGAAAAAATTCTGTAGCAATAAATGAAAATATTTCCTGTTTTTGATGACAGTCTTGTAGATGTACTTTCCCCAGTGCTCCTTCACTGATGCCTATTAGCATTTTCTTTCCCATTATTCTCTTCCTTATTGTACGCTGACAATCTTCTCTCCTTCACTTTCTCCCCATTCTACTGTAAGGACCATTTAACATTTTAGACACCTTGCAGATGTCAGAGCCATCAAATAGTCACAAACAGCTTGCCTTTGTCTTATGTTAGTTATTTATCATGCACAAACATCATCCTATACTTGAGATTTTCATTGCTAAAACATCCATATCCCACTCACCATTTAGTTTTACCCGAAGACCGAGTTCCTATAAGCAGGACAAACTGCATACTAAATGTTCAAAGCAGTAAAATACCAGCAGTAGCTTCTCCTCCTCTTGTTACGTTATTGGTAACCAAGATGATTGAAAATATTATCCCATTAGTGGTCAGTTTTATGGATGTTCTCCATAGAAATGTAAAACACTATTTATTATCATTTTTATTTTTATTATATCAACACAATGTACTATGTAGTATAAATAAATTATAAAATAAATCTATTATTTTAAAAGTAATAATTATTATGCTAAGTATGTCATACGTAAACTGGAAAATGGAACAAAACCATCCTGTACTCATTAATAATAGTTGCTTCAGGACAGAAAGCTCAGGATTAGGGTTTTTTTGTTTTTTTGTTTTTGTTTTTAATAATATTGTTTTTCAGGGCATTCATCAGCCCAGAGTGCATATTTTCTACTTGGAATGAGTGTTTTAAGGCAAGGACTTTAAGTCTAAATCTCCTCTGCCTTGTAGGCCTACTACTAATTACAGCGGTGAACAATTTGTGTGCAGAAAAAAAAAATGCAATTAAATCAGCATAACAACATTTTGGATCCCAGTTTTGCAAAAGATAGAGTGGTATGTAGCTCAAAGGATTGTAGAAGAACACTCTTCTTTCTGTATACCTCAAAAGCCTAAAGACAGTTTTGGCAACCAAAATTAATGACAATGAAAAATATCTTTTAAAGGTAACATCTTATTTTTCTTTACATCAACATTACCAGCCCACCTAATGCTGTTCTAAATGGGATTTTTTATATTTGCATATTGCTCTCCAACCACTACATCAGCAAAGGAATCCAAAAAATTGCAAGATGTCAAGAAAAGGAGGATAGTTCAGACTATCAGACATGCAGAATTTGAAAACCTGTTAAATTTCTACTTGTAAGATTTATCACAGTGGCACTTAGGTTTATTTGCCTAGGAGGGGATGTGTGGCACTCTCCCACAGTGTTTCTAATTTTTTCCTGACCTCCTCCTAGAGAGACCATTCTAAATTATGTCAGTAAATATGATCCTCCTGCAGAGGAGACAGTCCTCCTGCAGAGCCTGATAAACCATTGTCATTTGTGATGCAGTACTACACTGTATGGGTGGATTATCTTTAAGGAAACTAGCTGTAGTCACCAAATTCCATGTAGATCACCAAATAATATCCACTGGTAATAAAATCTTTTATCTACTTAAAAAATTTTAACACCCTCCCTAAAGTTTAAGATATTATTGCCAGTCCTTGAGACAAAGGCATGCATCTATAAAGCGCAATAAAACACAATGGAGGTCCTTGAACCGGTAACACCTGCTGATCTCTGGAAGAAAAAAAAAAAGAAAAAGTGTAGTTGTGTCAGTACATCTTGCTAAGAGAGCTGGGTAGTCTCACTGCAGCACAGTGCTAACATAGTTGCAATGCTTGTGAAACCCAAGTGAATAGGGAGGCCCTAGATTCCTCTGTAGCATATGGGGTGATGAGTCTGGGGATCTAAAACAAGTTAAACACAAAGAAACATATTTATTCAGGTACTGACTTATTCTCAATGTACCTATACCCCTTATGTTCTGCTTTTTCACTTTTAGGTGTCCCAAACATCACTGGCTATGACTTTGTACAGGTTTACACAACCTTATCTTGAAGAACACAGGCACTGCCATAGGCCAAGCCATGCTGGTCAAGCAGGACTAACAGGCTTTGTGGATTTATCTTCAAGGTTTCTTTGTGAATGGCTATTAGCTTGAACCCCTCAACCAAGATAGTGTCATACTGCGAACACTGAACTTTCTGAGATATCAAATTTTCTTCAAAACATCTGCATCTTGTAGGTTCACAGTGCAGAACTATGGTTTCCCTCTGGCAGATATATCTGTTAAATAAGAGAGGTAATGCAGTTCTTCACTGTTTCTACCACTCCTCATGACCTCATGTGACTTCCCAGGCAAACGACCTATGGCAAAAACTCCCATGTGTCCTGCTCATGCCAAAGACCTGGCTTTCATAGGTACATCCATACCCACACAGCAGAACCAATCACTATCAGAGTCCATGTGCACCAGAAGTTCGTCCCAGTAAGTAGGCATTAAGGTAGACTTGCCTATTTTGTAAATCTTGATGGGATTTACACACATCGTCCACGGAGTGACTTTTCTAGCTATGTCTCTTACCTGAGCCCCAGGGAGGCAGCAGACTTCCCCGTGGGTTGGGTCTGGATGGCAAATCGGGCCCTTTGTCCCTTTCAGAAGGGAGTCCCCTATGACAATAACCCTCCTTACTTTCTTGATGGAAGATGTAGTGATGTGGGGGGTAGGTTGCCTTGCCTTCAGCACCCCTTCCAAGCAGGACGGGCTTTCGTCTACATCATCATTTGCTGATTGTCAAGTCCCAGAGCCTCATACCTGTTGTGTAAGTGTACCCGGGAAGGTGAGGTAGGCAGGGAGGGGGCTTGCCTACCACCCTGAGCAGAAACCCGCTTCCATTCACTGCCATGGAATTTGTACAAACCAGAGTATGTAAGTTGTAAAGAATGAATAGCCATAATATTTTGCACAGTTATGCCCATTCTTGCATGTCAAAGTGTTTATCAAACAGATTTCAAATATCTTTTCAAACTCAAGAAAGCTGTGGAGAAGGTAGTAGGAAACCGTATCACTGTAGTTCCTCATTGTATAAGAATCAGGGACATAAAAAGAAAGAACAGGTAATTGTCCCAAAATGGTTGTCTCATCAGTGCCTCAAATATGAAAACATTCAGTTAAAGTCATGAAAATAACACAAAATTATTCACATAAGATGGTAATAGCACGTAGCAGGGAAAAAAAGTACTCTTTTCACAACCATAACTATAGCAGCATTTTGCAGAAAAATTGCTGTTTTATAGATACTATATTATTCAATAACAACAACGACAGAAAAAATCCAACTACTTCTACATGTCTTTCAGCATATAACCAGCTGTACTGAAAAACTCAATATAAAAAGCCAAGAATATGGTACTACTCACCTCACTAACGAACCAAAGTGCCAAGAGGGCATTTGACTCCAGGTGAAGACTGTCATTAAAGTATCTGTGGGTATCTGTGGGTGAGCTAAATATTTAAGCCCCCTGCAGCTGGTAGAGATTTAGTCAATGGAATCAAAAAGTGACTCAACTCAACAGACACCAGCATTCAATCAGCTGAATTGCTGCCTCAACTGTATTGACAAAGTGCTAAATTTAGTCACCTAAGCCTAGATCTCTTGTACTGTTTTGAGAGCACTACAATATCCCATCTAGCTTCTGCTTACCCCTCCAAAGGACATGAGTCTTTACTCATCCCATGCAGAAGGTTCAGATACTACATGGTGTTTCAAATTTCACTATGTGCCCATATTTAGAGAAATGTGATTTTCTTAAATCTTCATTAAGTAAAATGGCCATTGTATTTTATTGATTTCTATGTTTATGCCTCATTTTGGCCACAAAAAGGAGGCCACAGGGATATGGCCAACCTCTTTTCAATGGGACAGGACAAGGGGCAATGGCCACAAAATGGAGCACAGGAAGGTCCCTTCCAACCCCTACAATTCTGTGAATCTGTGAATTTTTTTTTCAGATAGATCTTTCTCCACTAATCATATGAGGGACTTTGGCAGTTACTTATGTTTTTCCTTAGACACCAAAATTTTAAGCCTATGTATCTTCAATGTGAATAAAAGAACAAATGATTAAATCATAGAAACCAGATTTTATACTTACAAGGGTTTATTTTAATGCAATGAACATTAAAACAAGTGTCATCTATTTTATACTACTTCTTCCTAATACACGTACATGAATATATAATACGTATAACACCAATGGAGACACTCTGAAAAAAAATGAGAGAATCATAGAATGGTTTGGGCTGGAAGGGACCTTAAAGATCATCTAGTTCCAACCCACCTGCCATGAAAGAGGATCAAAATAATGGATCATATATCAGAACTACATTATGACTTCTCTGAAGGATGTGGACATGACGTTCATTCTACACATTTGCTTCCTCTCTTTTGTTTTATACATAACACCTTTTAGCCAGAGACAAATTACAAATGATATTGAGTCAGTGCTGACATTTGGTCATAAGGTGTCTTTATCAGTAACATTGGCCAAATTCTTATCTGGGTTAACTGCTAACTTCAGCCTTGAAGAAATGATGTACTGAACCTGATTTTAGACTGTAATATTAGTAGCGGGTATGTTCAGTTCAGAACTTGATTTCCCCTAAACTCTCCAAGAATGTGGCTTGCCTTCATAGTGCACTTCCCATTTGCACTACAAGCTGGACAGATTCAGCAATCAGCTGGAGGAACGATGGTATTGTAACTTGTTTTCCTTGAGGTAACTGTGACCCCAGGGACTGACCACACTGGTATTTAAGATTCTTCTTGAGTTGCCTTGACCTACTCATGTGAGCTGCCCTTCTCATGTCATACCTTGTGACCTGCACAGAGGCTTGTGTTTCTTAATTTTGAAGCAGAAGCACATTAGGATTCCATCTACTGGTCTCCATCCTTTCTGAGCTGTTTTAGGGGCCAGGCTGGAAGGACATACGTTGGAGAAGGACTAAAAGTCAGAGAAAAAGATCTATAGGAGTGCTGTTAGTTGGCAGTTGCACAGATTAATAAATTTGGAGCATCCTAAATGTACCTGAAAGGTAAACAGAAACACAGGCTTTGTCTGCTAGAGTTTGAGTGATTACCTATAACAGCACTTCTACTGTGGAGCTGTTAGATACCATTAAGCATCTATTACATTTCATTAGATACTCAGACATCAGAAACTATGTGTGGCTTTAAAAAAAACTTGGTTTTTTTTTCAGCTTCTCTGTGCTGTCTAAAGAATACAAGTATTACAGTATAATCACATTTTTGTTTTCAGTTCCAGTATCAACCTTGGTCAAGGAAGCACCTTTTCAAAAAAAGAAAAAAAAAAAAAAAAAGAAGGAAGGTTTTCATATTTCTAATACCATTCTGTCATATTCTAATTAGACAAACAAATGAAATTTCAATTATGAAATCTCAGACAAAGCTATAATGGACATGAGATATTATGGAGATGCATCCTCTGAAATAGTCCACAGCTAACTCCCTCCCTTTTTCAAGAGCCTGTCAGGCTCTTTGATAAGAAATATTCATACGATGATTCTCTTCTTTATTACACTTCCATTTTATCACTGAATAGTCTATCTTTCCCCCTTTCGTAATTGTCTTAGCAACACTGTTACAACAGCTGTCATTGCATGTATGGCAAAGTGACATTAGGAAAGCGATTTGTGTGTTTCTACAATGTTTTAAGGAAATTAAGCTGTTGGAAAGAAGAAAAATGGACTAGAAAAAGCTGGTGCCAAGGCCCTGAAAGCACTGGTAGGCTTTAATAACTTGTATACTCCGTACACAGTACTGAGTTGTGTTTTTGTCAGTGAGATCGAGTGCACCCTCAGCAAGTTTGCTGATGACACCAAGCTGTGTGATGTAGTCGACACGCTGGAGGGAAGGGATGCCATCCAGAGGGACCCAGACAGGCTTGAGAAGTGGGCCTGTGTGAACCACATGAAGTTCAATAAGGCCAAGTGCAAGGTCCTGCATTTGGGTCAGGGCAATCCCAAGCACGAATACAGACTGGACGAAGAATGGATTAAGAGCAGCTCTGATGAGAAGGACCTGGGGGTGTTGGTTGACCACAAGCTCAACATGAGCCAGCAATGTGTTGGTCCAGAAAGCCAACCGTACCCTGGGCTGCATCAAAAGAAAAGTGGACAGCAGGTCAAGGGAGGTGATTGTCCCTCTCTACTCGGCTCTTGTAAGACCCCACCTGGAGTTCTGCATTCAGCTCTGGGGCCCCCAGCACTAGAATGAGTTGGGCCTATTAGAGCGAGTCCAGAGGAGGGCCATGAGGATGATCAAAGGGCTGGAGCATGTCTCCTATGAAGACAGGCTGAGGGAGTTGGGGTTGTTCAGCCTGGAGAAGAGAAGGCTCCAGGGAGACCTCATAGCGGCCTTCCAGTACCTAGAGGGGGTCTAGAGAAAAGCTGGGGAGGGACTATTTATCAGGGAGTGTAGTGATAGGACAAGGAGTAATGGTTTTAAACTATAAAAAGGTAGATTTATAAGGAATATATTAGGAAGAACTTCTTTACTCTGAGGGTGGTGAGGCACTGGAAAAGGTTGCCCAGAGAAATTGTGGATGATGCCCCATCCCTGGAAGTGTTCAAGGCCAGGTTGGATGGGGCTTTGGACAACTTGGTCTAGCGGGAGGTGTCCCTGCCCATGGCAGGAGGTATGGAACTAGATTATCTTTAATGTCCCGTAGGTTAGAGATGAGTGGCAGAAAGGATTCCTTTTGTGAAATACACAAACTTCTCACTACCCTCTCTTTTCATCAAAGCTATTAGTCTTCCAATCAGCCCAAGAGTGCCATTTTCTGTGCACCATACTAATTTTCTGTAATTTTGCATTTCTGTTTTTCATCTTTATTTCGCTACAATCCACTTGACACTTGTCCCGTCTCCGTTTTTTTCTGTCAGTGTATATGATACACTTTTTCACTTTTTTTTTTTTTTCTGCAGCTTTCTTGATCTGTGGAAGCTGTTTTGCAAGCAAAGGAGTCAAAGATATTGACATTAGCTTAGCTTATCATGCCTATGTATCTGCCAGAAATTCCACAGCAAAGTTTTTCTGATTTCTCTCTGTATGTGAATTATGAATCCCTCACTTCAAAAGCACATGCATCATTTCTTCTTTCATGTAAAAATGTATAACATCTGTGGGGCAACTCTACAGAGTAGAGATAGAAAACGGAATAAGAATATTATGTTAAGTTTTCAGGGTTTTGGTTTGGCTTGGTTTGGTTGGTTTGTGTGTTTGTTTTACTTCAGTATAGTAGCTAAAAGTAAGGAGGAGCCAATGATTTATGGACTCATAGTTGCAGCACTTCTTCCTGTGCTGCATATTAACTATATTCAAAGCCTAGTTTGTGATAGGAATTGCAAACATTTGTTTGAAAATGGAGAGAGATTGCATTATTCACTCATATACATTTTTCTTGCTTCACATATGTTCAAGTGTTCTTATCCTATATTGATCACAGTATTGATCACTGTATTGTTCCATTATGTGTTAATCCTGGAGACTACATATCAGCTGCTTGCTGTTCAGTCAGAAGTCTAGTGAAGAATTAGATGACTAGCTTTTCTGCAGAAAAATCTTAAAATATGTTTCTTGGTATTTAAGAAAGGGGGAGGACCAGAAAACATGGCAGGCACTTATAATGGAGTATGATCATCTTTGAAATCCTGTTAGTTCCCATGTGAGATTATTAGTTTGTGTGACCATCTGCAGACAGGAACATTACGTTCTAAAGGATTTATGTTGTTATGTTGTGTCTTTTGCTGCACACAAGAAATGATAGAATTGAGGAACATTTCCCCACCTGCCCCATTTTGTCACATATCTTTTATCTTAGGAGACAGCAAGTAGTGTTGTCAGCTCTATTAATAACATCACAAATCTTGCTGACACATGCATTAAAAAAATTCTCATGGTTTCCTGTAGTAATATTCTGAAGTCTTCAAAAGTGTTTCCATTTCTCTTAAGTTCTAGTAGGATGAAGCCTAACTGACCACATTGGTATCCTTTTCTGTTTACTAGTGCCCAAGAAAATGAGAGGTAGTTGATAAAAAAAAAAAAAAAAAAACTAATAGTGCCAGAAAGATAAACAAAGTATTATAATGGGAACAAGAAGTATACTTCAGGTAAGGAAAGAAGAAAAAGAGAAAGAGGAGGAAAATTCTAGAGGTAAGATAGGTGATTCAAGAGATAAGCTTAATGGAGACAGGAAGAATTTGAGGTGGAAGATGGTGCAGAGAAGGTCTGGAAAGACAGAGAAGAGTGTTAGGACAAATCTCCAAGCAGTGAAAAGGTGTATATGGTGTTGAACATACATTTACATTTGCAGTGATCACTTCACAATTAATGTGATGTAATCAAATGTAATGGTGTAAAACAAAATAAGAACAAAATAAGAACATCCTTAGTGACCATACTTCACCAGCTAATGTAAACCATGGTTGTATAACCTGAGTAACTGTGATAGAAGCAGACAGAACCAAGGCTAGATCTGAAAAATATACTGTCTAAACAGATAGAAAAAGACCACCTTATTATTTCTTTATCAGAATCTGAAATATAGTGAGATTAAGTAACTTACCTACATTTATTTTAATTTATTCATTAAGGAAAATTTTAATTAAGCATTTTGATCCTATTTACCAAAATTCCAGTGTTCTCTCTCTTTCCTTAGCTAAATTCAATGAAACAGGAGAAGCGGAAAGAAAACGAGAAGAACAGAAAGGAATTGAAAATGAAGACAGAAAGTCATGCAGGAAAGAGAAGGGATCGTTAGGCAAGAACACAGATATTAAATATGCATACTCTTTGATATGAGAAAGGGAAGTTGCCTCTTCCAGCCAGTCACATGTGCACAGAGAACAACCTTACACTTCACTCTCTGGTGATACTGCAGCATGTGCTGGATGCCACTACCATTGCCAGAACTTCAGCTGATGCTTTTAGTGAGGAACTCTGTAAACCTGGTTCCAAAATTGCATGGTAAGAGTTGGTAAACAATAGAAGTTGAAAAAGAGTGAAAGGAGCATCACAACACTTTTATACCTCATCTAACAGAAAATCTACATGGTGAAAAAGAGAAGTGAAGAGCAATCTGGTCAAATCCATCTAACAAGTGATAGATGGAAATGTTGGATTATCTGTCTGAATTCAGAAGTCCTCTTTAATCGGGAATTTCCTTTTTGCCAGACAGTGTATCACAAAAATAAATAAATAAATAAATAATAAAAAAAGAATTGTATATTGCTGGGAGTATCTCCTTTAAACAAGAGGGTCTGGATATCTTTCTCAGAAATTTCATATCTCTGGAAGCTTTACACATTTCACATTTTAAATCAGAAATCTAAGAGTTGGGGTCTTGATCAATGTGATTCACAGTCTTTCTCCATTATTTGTTAAATTTTCCATGTAGCCTTTATTAGAAAGCTGAATAGCATTTTCATACCAGCTTTCATTGTTGACCTATGTAATTGCCTTTAGTCTTTTATGCTACAAGAAAGTCCATCTTCTGAGCTGTGTGTTGACAGAAAAGCATCTATGTTTCTCATCATTTCAAACAACCTTCACCAGAAAGAAATCATTAACAAGTATTCTGCAGATTACTGATTTACTCAGCCAAAACTGAAATGCAAAACACCAACCTTAAACTGCCTCTTTTCCCATAAAACAGCTTTATTATCAGCTCTGAAAAGGACGTGTCTGCACTCATAGTAAAGTTTGATAAAATACAGTCTTATTGACCTGAACAAAGCTTTTGCTGTTTTTCCTGTTCATCATTCATAGTGATATCTGTTGAGGGCATAAGCCTTTTTATATTTTTAAATGAAAGCTCTTTCTGCAGATAACCTATCAACACTTCAGCTCTCTGCATGACTTGTCCATAGAATCACATTATTTTAACATATTCAAGCTATTTGCATATTGACTTATTTGTTAAGAAAGATGGGATCTTTAATCATTTGCTCTGAACAATCCCTTCTGCTCTTTGCATATTGGAAAACATCCAAGAAGAGCATTCCTAGGGAGAGGCAATAGCATGAATTAAGTGCATTGGGGTCCTTGAAAAAAGTATCATGCAACAATTTTGCCTATTAATTTTCCGAGAATTCACTAGATACCAGGATGCTTATCTGCTTTTGTCTGCAGTGCAGGACTTGCAAAGATGTCTTTCATTCCAAGACTTAACACTTTAAATATCACCTGATCTGAAGGTGTTTGAGGGCCTAGAGCCTTTTGCGTAGAATAAATGTCTTATCTAAAAATAGCATTAGACTTTTACATAGTTCTTCATTTTTTGTTGTTTTACTTTGTACATAAATTAAGGTACAAGAAAAGCTAAAGGTCTGTCTGCACACTGACAGAGGGAAGAAAACTCAAAGCTTAAAAAGAAAATCCTCTGACATTCCTAATCAAAATCAACCCAGTATGTCCAACTATTGCATTGAAAAGAAGATGGCAGAAGGTATCCTTCAGCAACATAGATGGAAAACAGAAAAAATTAAAGCTGGAATGTCATGCTGAATAACAGCATACATTAAAGCTGCAGTATCTCGTTGAATAATCACTTTCATTCTGTGGGTTTTAAATAAGGCCTTTAACCTAAGATTCCTCAGTGATTAAATGTCCTTTAGTGTATATTCACTGAATCTCTTAAATTTCTATACCCTACAATTTTAGGAAACTTATGGATTGCTAAAATAAAATTTTGAGTCTAGTAAATTAAAGGAGAAAAATATTGAAACCAAATACCACCATGGGCTGTACTGAATACCTTTGTGGATTAGCAATGACAAAGCACTGGACAACAGTCTACTTGCCTGTTATGTGAATACCTTGACAATGGGTAAAAGTGTCATTGAAATGTCTACCCAGTGCAGTTGTTTTCAAGTTGCAAAGGCTTCGAGTTACCCATGTCTGGAAATAATCCACAACAACATATACTATTAAAACTAAATTAGTAATGAATTAGTAACTGGATCCTTACACTATAAACAGTACCTAATGCTATACTATGGAGTAGTCACTTGCAACTTGCAGCTACCATTCCAGTTCTCCTACAGCACATTGTAGTAAGCAGCCGTTTCCCTTCATACCTGCAGTTTTCTCCATTTTCATAGTGATCATTAACTCCATTTTATTTACAGGCATATTTACGTCTTAAAGTTGTGCCTGTTTAACAGTGGAAGAGGAGATTATGTAGCACGGACATAATGCATTGGAAGCCATACGATGGTCTTCTGACTAAATTGCTGAAGTTGGTTGGACCCTTTTTCTGGACCTTTGTAGCAAAACATGCAGAAACACAGGGGTAAGGATAAAGCTTCTCTATCCTTCTAGAGAAGGATAAACCTTCTCTAAGATAAAGCTATAATGTCTTGTTGTTAAGGAAATGAGGACATACGTCCTTTCCAGTCTATTATTTGTTCTTTCCTTTGATAGAATTGGAACTACTGCTAATGCAAATAAGAAATTTTCACTCCATGCTGATGACAGGGAGGAGAGCATTACAAATATTTAGTAGCTTCACTCGTATGATGCCAATATCTTCCTGAGGGCAGACAGACTTTAATAAGAGAAGAAAGGCAAGGCAAGGCAAGGCAAGGCAAGGCAAGGCAAGGCAAGGCAAGGCAAGGCAAGGCAAGGCAAGGAAAGGAAAGGAAAGGAAAGGAAAGGAAAGGAAAGGAAAGGAAAGGAAAGGAAAGGAAAGGAAAGGAAAGGAAAGGAAAGGGGGGAAATTAGAAAAATGTATGTACTTTGGAGGAAATGTAGAAAAGAAAAAATATTTTTTTCCAGATGTTTTTTATAAAGATGCTGCTGATATAATTTGGGGAAAAAAAAAAACCTACAAAAATCTTATGTACAGAACAGTCTTCTGATTCCAGGATGTGTAATCTTTCCAATTAAATGTTTTTGTGAATAATAACTTAATTGAAAAGCTGAGACTAGCAACACATTCCTAAAAATCACAGTTATATTGCCAACATCCACAAGTTGGGAGAAAGAAGGTAATTTAATGAATTGCCATTATCCTACCCTCTTTCTCTTTCAATGTTGTTGTTTGCATTAGTGGATAGGATTAAGGTAGAGTTTATTTTTTGAATCAGCTTTTTATTTTTTCCAAATTTGTGACATCTGTGTCCTTGGCCCACTCATAATGAAAACCATGAACATTTCCCTCTCCAGCATGTTTATTCTTCATTGATTTGTGGAAACAGAATGTACACCTCAAGGCATGTTTCTTGTAGTGAAATTACTAACATGGTGTTAGGGGAAGCAGGCTTAGCTTTATTTTTTTTTTTCCTTGGAAATCAGATCTAATTTGTTCCAGATGTTTGTTGCACCGATGGAGAAAAGTTCAGTAATAAATAAATAAATAAATAAAACCAATTTAAATTTTACTTGTCTTTCCTTTAAAACAATTTCAATAACTGCTATGTTCTTTATGAAGGTTGTAAATTCCATTTTAGCATTTTTATAATCGCTTAAGCCACAGGCAAAGTGTATGCAAAATGTGATGAAATTATACTATGAAACAATCTGACAGGGCTGCAAAGACACCTTGGCAACTCTAATGCTTCTTTTCTATAATTTCAATCCCCCATCCTCTACCTCAGGAATTAAACTGTATAGAATAAATGAGAATGTATGCTCTTAACACTGGCTAATATTTTGAGGAAAGAGTTACAAAGAATTATAAAATAAAAGATTTCCAAGGGAGGACACAAAGGTAACCTTCAGTAAGACTAAGATGTACACATAATTCAAATATTATTTTTAAATATGATGGAAATTACATTTGTATATAAAGTCCTGCAATAAAATATTGAAGACAAATTTGGTAAGGACAGACTAATTTTGTAGTAACCATGATATCAGATCTTGATTCTCTGAGATAGTGTCAAAACTATACTGTTGATTTGAATGACGCTACTCATAACTGACAGGACAACATATGAAAAGATAAGAATGACATCCATCAGTACTTAATCTTTATGCTGCATTGAATTGCATCAGTTTCTATGAATCTTTACAATTCTACAGACTGTATTATTTTTATGTAAAAGACTTGAACAATTCCAGTTGACTGCCCATATACAACATCTTCTAAAGGTTCCCAAATTTGGCCGAGACTACATCTACAATATCCATCAATCTATTTAATTAGGAAGCAAAGAAATCACATCTGTAGTATGCAATGATAAGTATCTTTATGGGCAGAAAGCTTTTAAGAATTAGAATAATAATGAGAGGAATATCCTCACATTAAAGCTTATAGGGGACCTCGGGGTAAGTGAAATACATTAAGTAGGTACTTATGGCAATTATGTTTAAAATAAACTTTTGTTATAAATCAGTAGTGATCTATCAGATCATTCTCTTGGACCAGCCTTCATAACAACTGGAATGATTGCTCTAGAATTTACTACATAAATCATAACATCAAGCACTGCAAAGCTACGTTTAACCAACAGTGATAAACAAAAGTTTCTATCAATCAATAATTTGGCGATGTCAGGATTATCAAAGATATCCACATTTCACAGAACAGATGACAGTTTATTTACTATTTAACTAACTTACTGATTAGACTTGCTTAATTACAAGCAATTTTACTGAACTCTGCAAGAAAAGCAATAGGTAGGGCCATAAGACATCAACACATGCTTAAGCAGATTATAATAGTAGCTAATGCCTCGCAAAACAAAACAAAAATACATGTAGATGCTATACATGAAAAGATGATTTTGTAGTCATAACAGTAGAAATGTCTACTTCCAAATTTGGGGGTTTTGAGTTTTCACTTCAGAGGCAGGTGACAATTTCCTGCATTCTGTAATGCAAATTACCCCACGTAGGTAGAGGCAGATATAAAGACAAAAGCAAGGCCTTCCTGGGCACATGTTAAAACTGTTTCCAATAAGCCCAGCTCTTGTCATCTGGAACAGGAAGCCAAAAGTGGGTGGATGTGAACCATCTATATCACACACTTACTGATTGTAGCCTTTCCAGAGGTACCACACCTGACAGGCTCAGGTTAGATTTTCAGTCCGTCTGTGGATGAAACTTTTTGGGAGATGACACTGTTTTAACAGAACAGCTACTAGTGGTGGGTACTGGTCATCCTGGGAGAAAAGGAAGACAAAATCTATCCCAGGACTACCAAGTTTCCAACTTGTGCCCTGAGGCAAAGAACTCAGTTTCATACTGGAATGCTAAAAATCAGTACTTATGAGACACCCAATGTCCATTTGAAGCAAATGAATGTGTTAATCCAGGAGTTACAGTAGGGGACCCATGGTTCTGTAAGCTAAGCAATGATATTTGAAAACTGGCTTTCCCTGTCTGAATCTTCAACTTCAATTGAAGGTTTGACATTTTGTGTGATTTCTGCCTTTCTGTAAAGTTCAATATAATTTCATCTGCAAAGGTGCTCAGAAATTCATCTAAACATAACCTCAGTGAGACTATTCTCCTATATTGGCAGTGTTTTCAAATACTTGATGCAATGAGTGTTCATTTTCAGTGAAAGAAAGAGCTTAGTGGGTTTCTTTAAAATCAAACCCAACTTTTGATTAGGATATCAGCAGGAAGTAAGTTACTAAACAATAAAGACTTTTAATGAACATATTCAGCCTTCTGCATAATTTCAGCCTAATAAAAAAAATACAATGAACTAAAATCCAGAGTTTATTAAATGACTTGATACTCCCAACTTCATATTAAATGTCATCTTTTTTTTTCTCAGAAAAAAATAAAATGAGCAATGGAAGGGTAGTTCTTAATGTTATTTTGCTGTTGCAGAACTGGCCAAAAGCCAAATTTGAATGGATTTGCTTTATATGTAAAACCTATCATGCAGTTCTAATTAAAATCTGCTGAAGCTTTCAGCTTCATTTAAAAGAATTAATCTTCTGACTACTTTTCATTCTCTTTTTAAAGAGAAACTATCATACTTTCTTAATTTAAATAAGATGGACTAAGTTTTAAAACATCAGGAAATAAAACCCCAAATTTGGTTTCTTATAGACAAAAATCTATGAAATTTTGACAGGATTTTTCAATGACAGAAGCTTAGCCTTCTGTAAATATTCAATATCAGAATGTGGAAAAATAAACAAAATATATTTAAAAAACCAATATTTAATTATTTCTTCTCATTGACATAATATATGTACTTTTGCATATGAGTACGTCTCACTGGTATGGATACTGACTAATCTGACCACATATATAAAAATGCTTAAGTCTGTTTCTGTCTTCTACTTCATTAAATAAATATATGTATATATTGTGTGAGTGACATTACTAAAATGATTAACAGTGGGTAGCTTTTATAAGAATTTCATTGATCTCACTCTACTAGACAAACAATAACTGACAAGATAGCAGATATTTAGAGTTGCTTAGATCATTTTTAGTAAGTCTTCTCTTCAGTCTTCTATATATTATATATAGATAGGATATATCTACTATTGTGTATCATTCATATTGACTATAAATGGTTAATAATAATACAGTAATGTAATGAATAATAAAATAAATGAAAATAATAGTATAAAGGTTACAACTATTAAGATAGATATAGATTAGATATAGATAAAAATGCAGATAGAGATAATATGGAAACAATTTTCGTGGTGCTATAAGGAAATAGTAAGTGAACTGGTCAGACAACATAGACTGAACTATCATCAGCAGTGATGGTGATGCCCAGGTGTACCCCTCCTTCACCTCTGAAGGCCAGTGTCTGGCCCATGTTTGACTCACTAAGGTGCCAGCCACACACCCAGCCTCATGCTGGGGGCAAGGGAACCCTTCTGAATAGTTCACAGCTAGGGTTAATTCTCTATGGTAATCTAGCGCATAGTTTGTGGATATTTTTAGATTTACCACATAGAAAGAATTCCCAAAACTACTTTCTTTCACCCCTGGCTGACTAGGACATCCTGATCTATCCTGACCTCAAGTATTCAGGATAGGCTGGTGTCATATATTTAAGATGGGAACTCACAATTGGGCTATACCAGTGCAAAAACCCGTGTGTGATGACTGAAGAACTTAAAAAATCCAAAGTACTGCTGCATGCTATAGTTGATCTTCTCAGCAGCATTGTCACTGAGAATACAAAGTACAGTATACAAAATATTCAATATATTGACTTTCTAGGAGACTGCAAATGAAATCTAAGAGATAAGGATTTTTCTACAAGGCATTTCATGTCCCAGAAGAACTGCTCCACTGCCTGAGAAAGTAAAGAGATTTTAAGGTATGTAAGGAATGAGAGCAGTCATGGCATTGGTAGTGTCAAAAGAGGCTATACCAGTCTGAGTCTAAGTGGAACTCCTCCTTGAAGTTGATCTTGTTTAAATGTGTATTAATGATGCACTTAGGTTTTATTGGTGTTAAGTAGGAGTGGGCTGTGAAGTTTGCTGATGATATAAGACTGAGAGCTCTCACTAATAAAAGAAAATTTCAGGATCTCAAGCAGAAAGAACTGGGTGATCTTGAAGAATGTAGAAATAGGACAAGGAATAAATGTAAAAACTGGTAATAAGCCTTTCTGCTATATGTTTAGAATTGGAAATGACTGAAAGAGTCATGGTTGTTGAAGTTTTAATACTGTATAACACTTAAATATGTAAATACCATATTTGAACACATAAGGGAGGTCTTTCCAACAGAGATGAAGCAAATGTGTGATCTCTTCTCCCCCTCCCTCCAAACTTTTTACTCCGATCTTCCATATTTAACAAAGATGAATGCAAACTGAAGCTGGTGCCAAGAGGGCTATATAAAGAGCCTATCATTCAATGGGAGAAAAGGGGTTACATTTTTTTAGAATAGCAAAACAAGGGCTGCAAGGAAATATGTCTAACGCTTATAAATAAATCCTAGTGTTAAATACTAGAGAGGTAAAGAAGCCTTTTCAAAGATAATGTTGACATAGAAATATATATATATCAATTGATTATGCACATTTGTATATGAAGCTGCTCAGAAGAATGCTCCTTAAGGCAAGAAGGTTTTAAATAATTTTCATAAACAAGCAGTAGAAACAGAAATCCAATTACTTCTAAAGTGATAAAGAGAAGTTTGTAAAGGAGATTTCCACTTTTGTCCAGTTGTCATATCGAGAGATTGGACTCAAGGACCTGGTAAGTGCCTTTCTACCCCACTGTGTTTGTGCAATATCTAAACTACTGCCTTAAACACTAGGGTTAAAGTTGTAATTCTAGCAAAAAAGGAACACTGCAATCAGAGTAAAGGTCATCTTTCTCAGAGTAAGGAGTTCCTTGGCATCAGCAGTCACTGGTATAATGAATTTCACCAAGATCTACAACCTGAATCAATTCTCTTAACTACTTAGCCACTGGGTATTCTGGATGAGATTCTGTCCCATCTGCCAGGACAAAAAAAAAAAAGAACAGGATATGTCTTCTGTGGAAAGGGAAGACACTTTCGTTCCAATCCTAGTTTTAAACCTAGTATGGCTCTATCAGTTTGGCTCACTCTGTGCTCCTCTGCAGGACTGTAAGGATTCAGTAACACAATCTGCATGACAATTTATGCCCTGACTTATTACTGGAGCATGTCAGCAGATTCCCTCCAAGAAGAGACATAACACCACAGCCAACAGGATAGTCCCTCCAAGTTTTGTTCTGATTAAGCATTGTAGAGCCTGGAGCGCCTCAAGTTTCTGTTTACCTCTAACACAATTAGTTGGGCATTATAAAATGAAAGGTGCCCACATGCTCTTGTTTTCTGTACAGAAACACACCTTCAGCAAAACAAAAACAAACAAACAAAAGTAAACTCCACTATTTGAAGGACAGCTTTCTCATTGTGTTGGACATTTTGAATCAAAATAAACAAACAAAAGAAGGCAAAAAACTGTTCTGCCTTAGCTGGTAAAACCAGCTGGGTTCCAGGGGAAAAGGTACTCATCTGCAGCCTATACAGCTATACAGTACAGCCACTACACTCCAAAAAGTCTTAGTTCTGAACTGCGAAGGCAAAAGTCAGACTGTGGCTCTGGGAGATAGTGTTTCACCATAGCACAGTCAACAGAAACAGAATTTCTGCAATACTGTTTATTTGCAACAGAAGCAACTTTTCTTTGCTCAATAACTTTGGATCAAACTGGCTCTGTTTACAACTAAACATTGACTTTTTCCCTCTGGCTAATGATTTTTCATCTTCTCCATTAAAACTGAAAACTCAGTGTTACTAGCTGGGCTGTGACCAATAGGGCTCTGAAAGAAAAATGCCTTCTTCATTTACATCTAAAGTCCAAATGCAATTTTGCCTTTTAATACAAACAGGAGGGTGAAGTCAATTGGAGGTGTGGGTGTTCAGAGGCTTTGGCAAATCAAGCAGCTCTGTTGATGATGGTGAGTCAGAAGGGAACCCGTACTACACTCCCACATCTGCATCAGCTCCTTGCTTCTAACAGCAGGATGTAGAACACATTTATTTTTTGTCACTGAATTCAAATGTGACTGAATACACAGCATATCTGCTGAATAAGAAGGTGCATTTTTTACATAATACCTTTTCAGAACTGAATAAAGGTCAAAATCTGTTTGACTTACATTGCATGAAATTAATTCAAAGGAGATCATTTAGGACAGAATTCAGCCCCAAGCTGCTGTAAAACTACAATTACAGATGGCTTTTTCAGAAACAAAAGAATGCACTACATATCCTTCACATATACCTTATAAAACTGTTTCAAACTGCACCCAAATGCAATTAATGTCAGATATTAAATAGTTATTGGAGAGGAGTCACAAAATCATAATGCCATGTGTCCTGGTTTTGGCTGGGATAAATTTAATTTTTTTCACAGTAGTTAGTATGGTGCTGTGTTTTGGATTTAGGATGAGAATAATGTTGGTAACACACTGATGTTTTAGTTGCTGCTGAGCAGTGCTTACACAGCATCAAGGTCCTTCCAGCTTCTTGTGCTGCCCGGCCAGCAGGAGGCTGGGGGTGCACAAGGAGCTGGGAGGGGACAGAACCAGGACAGCTGAACCAGGCTGGCCAGAGGGGTTCCACACCATATGGCATCATGCTCAGCTCCATTCCCTTTTCTTTCTTTCATTCTTATTAAACTTTCCTTATCTCAACCCATGAGTTCTTGCACTTCTTAATTCTCTCCCCCATCCCACTGGGGGACAAAATGGCTGTGTGGTGTTTAGCTGTCTGACAGGTTAAACCACAACACTATCATAATATGTCTAAAATAAATGACCTAACTTGAAGCAGGATTAAAAACTACATATACAACTGGTTGCCTTTCATGGACTGCTCTGAATTAGAGCTTCCCAAATACAGTCAATGAGGCATTGTGTAGAAATCATACTGAAGAGATTTGATGGTCAACAAATGTCTAGTATAAAATTCAGGATTTCCACATTAGAACCGTTTGGTTTCAGCCATAATGGACAATTCCACAACCTGCAGGTTACATAGAGGACTACTATGCTCCTCATTTCCTGAGAACTGTCTCTGCTCCCAGCACACACACATGAACACTCACTGTGGTGGCTTGAATCCAGGCTCTGAGTGATGTATAACAGAAGGAGCAATTAAATTTCTCTAAAACCATTAAAGTCACATTTTTATTGTTAGTTTGCAGCAAAATACCCCTATGACTAATAATTCTGACTGCCGTGAACACGACAGTAATATAGTGAGAACGGTTCAAAATTCATTTATTGGCTACTTCAATTAGTCAGTGCAAAGCTAGAATTAACACGTTTCATACTGTAGTACAGTATTACAGAACAACAACATGACACAGCTACATTGATTTTATCTTCACTACCTTTTCTGTGTAGCACTGGACTACATGAAGAACACAAGACTAAATGCAGTTATGAGTCTTTAGAGTTAGCAGCTGGACAAGGCAGAAACTCTTAGTAAGCTCTTGCCCTTAGGAGACCACCACATTGAAAAAAATCCATTATTATGAAGTTTTTGGATGGTTTCCCAGATACACTGCACAAGTTGATAAACACTTAAGAATTTTTCAGCCAAAAGTGAAGGTGTCAGAGGAAAGAGGTGACCTATCATGGCACTTATATTTTACAGCAGTGCATCATCACAGTGATGGCTTAACCCAAAAATGTGGTATTATTCAATGTCTGCCTTTGTACATAAATTCATCAATTCCAAGGTCAGGAGCAACCTCTGCAAACAAGGAATCTGACCTCTTGAACACAAGTGTAGGATGCCCTGGATGTGGTCTGACCTGGAGTGTGTGTTCAATAATCCCAAGTATAGAGTACTCAGTAGTAAGCTTTGCAAATTTTTCCTGCTTGTAAAATATCCATAGTTTTCTTCTGATCTGAGTTTGTCTAGTTTTAACATTTTGCCCTCAGATCTTGCCAATATTTTTTTTTGTAGTTTCAAGCTTTTAATCTTCATGTAAGTGTCTTTAGATTGTGAACACACCACCTCTTAATCTTCATAAACAATTAATTACTTAATAAATTTAACTAGATTGAACTAGATTAAGCTGCTAGAGTTACTCACTGTAAGGGTTTATTTCCTCATCCTTTAAGGATTATCACGCAACCTCTCTAAACTATACACATGCCTAGCACTATAGCTTGCTACTCTAAAGTAGTAATATTCAAAGGTGACATAACTTCCTTATTTCTTCACAAATACTCCTAACAATAGCATCACAGTTCACAGCTGAGCTTTACAGTCAAGGCTCCTCAGAATAGAAAAGTTTTCCTCCTTCATTGGAAATAACATCTTTTCATGCTAGGCCTATGGCTTTATTCTTGGCCATATGTAAATTCAGATCTTTGTCTGCACCTAGCTTGCCAGACAGTCTTGATCACCTTGCATCAAAGACTTCCTATTTTATTATTCACTACTCTCACAACATTTTTCATCTTCAATCTTTATCAGTAGCATTTTACATTTTCTTCCAAGCATCAAAAAAGAATATTAAATGTAATAGAGTCAAATACTGATCCCCATGGAGCTCATAGACAAAAATCTGAAGAATGATTCTTCATTTTCAGTAATATTTTAGGACCTTTCAGTTGGCCAGGTTTTAATCAATTCAGTATGTGCCATGTTGATTATATTTCTTAATCAACATGTCATGTGCTACCAAATGAAATGCCTTGTAGAAGCCTAAGTGTGTTCCATCAATTTTATTACCATTATAAACAAAACAGGATTGCTGTATCATCTGTTTCATTTTTCTGCCTGAGACCATTATCAGACTGACAAATCTATAATTACACTTTTTTGTTTGTTTGTTTATATTGGTACAGAATTGGATCTCCTCTTGACTTCTAGAACTAAAATAGAAATAGAAAATAATACTAATAGAAATAGAAAATAAGTGGATGAAAATTACCTGGACTTCCTTACTTTTATGTTTGTTTTTATTAGCCTTTGTTTAACATCTACCTACAGTTTTTGAACTGAAAGATTTTTATCCTTATACTACAATACATTCAAGGCTACAAATGCTGCTATGAGTCTAAAATAGTGCAATCTCTTCCTCATCTCAAGATACCCTTTCTCCCAACCATCAATATGCTCTGATATTCCCATATCATCTGCCTTTCTCCTAAAGCAGCAGCAATGGCATTTTATTTAATAAACATTCTGCCTCTATTATGTTATTATTAAAATTTTCCTATTTCCACCTAGCTTTAGACTAGTACTAGACCAGAAATCTCTTGTCATAATCTAAATTAAAATATCTTTCTTCTTCTATTGATATTTCCCAGCTTCTTTTTGTCCTTTTACTTCTCCCATTATTTTTCTGTATCTCATAGGACTTTTTTGCAATATATGCTATGAACTCATCAAACACATATTTTTTAAAAACACCTTTGAAAAACAATGATGAGTGAGGTGTGCTTCCTGTTCTAATCTAAAACTAATCAGAAAATACCATATTGACTGAGATAGAGGTTAGTTGTTCCACTAAAATAACCATATAGTATCTGATCTATATCTGCATTACATGTGGGTACCATTTTTGCATAAGCCACCAATATACAAAAGGTCCATTTTTCTTTAAAATATCAGGAATCGTGTATATTAACACAATATTTAAACATTTTTCACTTTTAAATGTTAATATTTGGAATGAAAAGTTTCAATTTTGCTTTCCAACTATTATTTTTATATGGAAATTTAAAAAAAAAAAAAGGTTAAAAAGTAAAAATACAGCCCAAAATATTTAATTGTTCTGAAAAAATCACCTTTATAACCTGAAAGTAATATTCAGAAAGCTGTGGCTGTTGGTTTCACTTAAAATACACATGCATACACTCACACAAACAGGATCAACTGTACTTTTGCTGAGAAAATTTAGTCTTAAATATAGACCTTGCAACAGACTTGAAGGCTTTGATTCTCATGGCTTGTTGCTCAAAAGAGCTCTCTGTAGGAATGGAAAGGTTTGCTAATAGAGAACTTACTACAGAATCAAGATCATCATTTGCAATCTTAAACCTTTATTAACAATTCATCTTCATTACTGCAGTCATTTTCTTCATACTGTCTTTGTAAAGCCAGTACAGTTCTTCATACAATTCTTTGTCAGTTCTGTTTGTCAAAGACCTTGAGACTTCTAAGAGAAGTTTCATCAAACACAGAGCTTTAAAAACCTCATGATTGCTTAGAGATTGTAAGATAATACAACCTGTTCAATATTAATATTTATTTTGCACAGTTTGTAGTCTTTTTGTCTCCTTCTGCTCTCTAAATACCCACTGTGAACCACACAGGAAACTGGATATTGTCTACACTGTACTCTGGCTATCAGCCAGATCTGTATTCATTTTCTGCAAAGTACAAATTTTGCTCCATGACCCAACACTATAAGATGAGAAATCTTGGAGTTGAGGGTGGTGAGAAAACAGAAGACTGGCCTGCTGTTGCACTACTTATCTTGTCCATCAGGAAACACAACTGTATTTTCACTGTTGTTAAAACATGCAATACCTCTCTCTCCATCTCTGTATTACTGTTCATTGTATTTGATTTATAATAGAAAATTATGATTATTTTTCAAGTCACCTAGGAACAGATGGTGGCAGGGCACAGCTGAATGACAAAAAGAAATACCACAAGGTTCCCTTCAGCTGACTGAACAGGCATATGAAATAATAACCATAGCTCTGTATTTTGCTCATGGGAGCCTAACCCTGTAGTAGAGGGCAATGTGACCCTGACTAACTTGGGAAAGGCAACACTCTGCCAACTGTGGTCTTAAAGCCCTGGAGCTGATATTCTGCATTTCTTGTGTATTTGTTGGTATAAATAAAAGTAGAAAATTTCAAGTTGATATATCCTCACCGTGACCACACCAAATATGCAGTCATGGCCAAAATATTGTGAAACTAGTGATAAATTGTAGAAATATATATTTTTTTTTCAAATGGAGTTCTGTGTATTTTATTGCTGGGGTGTGTAATGTAGTCAAATCTGAACTAGAGCAGCTGAGGTTTGAGCCTGTGGACCATCCTGCCACCACTGATATAGGCTTTTAGCTCCATGCAGGTTTGTGCAGCTGCAGACAGCAACACTGAAATACCACAAAACTCCCCCACACCTACCCCAAGCAGTTGCTGCAGGACCATATCGTTGTTTTCGACATGACTCTAGGGTCTTCCCCACACCCACCACCAGTGTCTTTCCCCAAGCCTCCTGGTAAAGAACATCTCCGGGACAAGATGCTGTCCAAGCAGCATTGTTTCCACTCCTCTGAGCTGAATGCATGCAACCACACTCACCCTCCAGCTCAGAGTGGAAAGTGATTTATCTGTGTTTTTTTTTTTTTTTTTTTCAGACCTGTAGAAAACTTTCCTCCTGCTCTCTGCCAGTGTTCCCATGCCCTTGCAAGTCCATTAGTGCTCCAGAAAATAAATGGCAGGAGGGATTAGCGTAAACAAGTTGTACACAAGACCTGCTTTTTCCTGTCCAGTCTTGTTCATATAGCAAAAAGGATAGTGCTGTTGTTGTTGTCAGGGCTGGGATGCAATGCATCTGCATATAGGAGTAAGGCAGTCATATTATACCTACTTCCCCTTTTTTTTGTTCACTGGATGACTATTCCTTTGTTGCAGAACATGAACAAATAAACCCTGCAAATATGTAAGTAATCTTTACTGATGAATCAGTAACAGTAAATGCAGCTCGAGTAATGCAGATGCTATCAATGCTTCCATATGATGAATGTAACAGTGCAAAGGAAACAATAGAAAAGTGAACACTGGATTTCTGTAAAAGTTCAATAGGAAATAAAGGTTCCCCAAATTTTAACCAAACCTCTATTAGATACTGATTTTTTAGAACAGCATTTAAAAAGAAACTAAAGGCATATTTCAAATTTCCAGCTTGCAATCCCCTAGTTTTTATAAAAACAGAGAGAATGTTTTAAATCTGATATGCCAATGAATTATAAAATTCTCTCCAGGGCTCTTTATTAAAAATGCATGTTTAATGCGTATACATTATGTCACAGCTACATACATGCATATTTATTGATTTATACAGTCGTAGATAAAATTTCTTTAATCTAATGGAGGAAATAGAAAAATATCTTAAAACTGCAGAAAGCACAAAAAGATTTATCTCAAAATAGAAAGTGAGTTGATACTGGCAGCTACCTTTGAAACTATTACTTTTGGCAAGGTAGTTTTCTTGTTTGTTTTTTTAAACAGGGACTGTAGATAAAAACACTAAATCATCATATGGAGTTCGGTTGCAATCTGCTACTGCTAAATTTTTATAAATATTTTTATTAGTTGCAACTCATTCAGAGCTCTTTAAAACTTGTGCCTTTCAAACATATATTATTTTTGCTTGTTTGCCCTCAAGGTGTTTTCACTATGTAATTCTGAACATAAATAGTTTATTAATGTTTGTGAAAAAAAGTTCTCTTCCTTTACAGTATCTTTGCCATTTTGAAACAAATACAAAACCAAAAAAGGAACAGAATGCCACTACTTCTGGAGACAAAAATGGGTTGAGTTAAAATTCCAAATTAGTATGGAAATATCCTAAGTGAACAATAGTCTATCTCTCTTCTCTGAAGTAATTGTTTTTGATTGGGTAGGGTTATTTTGTACTTGAAAATTTCATATGAGGCAGGCAAAATCCTTCAAAAAAAAGTTGCTTACAGTTGTATACCAAAAGAAAATTTGCTGCAACAGCAGCAGAATACATTTCAAGTGATTTTTCTGAGAGGCGCTATTTTAAGGAGATAAAGTCTGGGTCTAGCATGAGTTATTTGGACAAGAATTATTCTGTGACTCCTGCCACCTTCTGTAAGTACTCATTCTGATATGCTTATTCATTATGAGTACCATCTTGTCACACAGTAGTCAATTTAAGTTGGAAACTGTCAGATATGATCCTACTTACTTGTCATCCATGTACCTTACTAATGATACTGGTAATGACTAGCACCATGCCTCTCACTTATTAACTCCTATCCTGTTATGTTTGATGGACAAATTAAAAGGGATAACAGGTGATCAAAGATTCTCTTAATTCTTCCCCAAGACCCACAAGTCCCCATCTAGCTGATCACATTATTTTTATATGGAAAGGTAGAAACCTGAGATTTTGTTACTGGAAGTGTTTTGAAGGAAGTTTTCAGAGAAGTGAGGGGAAGAAATATCCCTCCACCCACCTCAGGACTGAAACCTGAAATAATGAACTTCAAAGACCATAATGAAAATAAACACTACTAGTTTATCCTTTTGTGTTCATTCATTCTTCCATGTGACTCCAACATCCTGCTTTTTATGAGTCCACAAGTACCTAACAATTCACCCAGCCACCTCATTCACCATCTGACTCCATCAATAGCATTTCACCCTTGCAATTCAACTTTTCACTCCTTTATCTCACATTTTATCCTAACTCATCTATTAGAAATCTTACTCTGTGAATGCAGCTGTTTCAGTTT